>BGPR01000371.1:69547-154595 GCA_013235015.1 Araneus ventricosus
GATTTACCGAAAGTACGTTTTGACAAATCCTTTGGAGTGCGAACCAACCTTTCCCACCAGCCTCCCCACCAAGCCACGGTAGTAGGCTTACATTTCCAAAATATTTTAGGAGCTCTGGTTTCTTCTAGAATTTTACTCTAATTTAATTTTGATAGATCATTAGAGGCACCCCGAAAGTTAGTTCCATTATCGCAATAAATTGTTCGTAGCCGCCCACGTCTAGCGATAACATTTCTGAGGGCCAAAAGCAAAGCGCCAGCAGATAGGGGATTTACAAGTTCAAGGTGAATGGCACGGTATACCACTCAAGTAAAAAGAACTATCCACATTTTCCCTTCATTTTTCAAAAACAGTGGCCCCGCCAAATCTATTCCCACCATTTCAAATGGCGCACAATCTGTTACTCGATCTGGTGGCAAAGATGTTGGTTCGCTTGACATAGATTTAACCCCTTAGAGTGTTTACAAATAACACAGTTATACAGGGCATTTTTAATATCTTTCCTAGCCCTGATTATGCAATATCTTTCTCTTAACAGGTCCCAGATAGCAATTTTAGTTTGCAGCAATCTTCTTCTGCAAATCTGCAAGCTTGCAGCAAGTTTGATACGGAAAGAGTGCAAGCTTGGAACAAGTTATTGCAAACGAGGTAGTCACCACAGGTCGAACTTGCCGCAAGCTTGTTGCGTCAAACTCATTGCAAACTATAGCAAAAGAAGAGAACACAGACAAACCTCGGATTCGAACCCCCGCCAACCCACTTTATCACCTGACGCCTTAGCTACTCAGCCAGCGGAACTCTGATAGAGGAAGATAGATTAAGCTAATAGATCGGTGCATCTACACGTTTTATTTTAAACTGTGCATTATTTTTTTAAATTTTGAGTTGATAATAAGATTTGAATTCAAAGAGAGTGCGATTTTTGCTAATAACTACGTTTTGGAGTTATTTTCATCAAAATAGGGGGAAAGTGAAGAAAGGAAGGGTGATGTTTACATTTTACTGAGCGTGATCTAACAAAGAACTCCGGAAATGCGCTCATAGGACTCATTGCCTGGAACCCCATTCCGGTGTAAAAACGTCCTAAAGTGGTAGTCTCGGAATCCGTTGCTGAACAGTACTTCAGATTTAGTTCAGTTATATTAACGTCCCGTTTTGAAGCAACACGAGTGCTATTTTCGAACGGACCTCGTAATTTTGAACCGCGGTCAGACGACGAGGACGACACTTGAGCTGTCACCCCCTCTCCAAACTTCCGCACCACACCAGCGGGAGGACGCTTCACCCCTACGTATGATTTAACGGGCAGCTCAGTTATTGCAGAGTCACAGCTACCATTTCTGTCGGTTGAATGCAGTTCCAAATTTTAGTATTTTTCCGCAGAGTATAATTTTTCAACCGGGTGTGGAGTACATCAAAGGATGTTACAGACATTCGGAAATTCATCTGCTAGTTGTTCTTCAAAAAGTGAGTCGAATATAGTCTCGTTTCTTCTGATTGATGGGTGCAAGACCATATTGCTGCTACTTGCTACCGATTCATACTGAAACAGCTAAGAAACGAGAATGCGCTCTCAAATACTGTCGGCGAGGAATCGTCAAGTGTGAAAGCAAACATGACACGGAGAAAAAGTAAACAACTTTGCGCCGTAACGGTTGAAACCGCATAATGTGAAAAAGGGGCCACGCGAATAAATTTTTGTTGACCTTGATGTCGACGCAGTGCGTTTTCAAAAAGATAGTTTCGCTTTTGTTGTAATTAGAGAGGGAATTTTCAGGTTTTTGAACACAAGATTCATCATTTTTTCCTTGTTACGAACACATTATTTCAAAATGATGATCAGTACAATGAGAATAATTCAATTGATTTTTAACATTACAAAATTTACTTCAATGACCAGCTTTCTTTAAACAAGAAAAACATGTCTCTTTTTTAACAATAATTTTTGTTTAGCAGCTAAAGTCATTTTCCTTGCGGCAAAACATTTTTCACTAGGATGTGATTTGTCACAAAAAATACAGTTATGAATTCTCTTACCTGGTGTTTGAAGACTTACTAAAGCTGATGCTGTTGACTCGGATTGTTTTACCTGATCATTATGGAGTTCCTTTCATCGAGAACTCTGGTGGGAGGCGAAACCAGTCCGTGCAAGGTTGACCATTTCTTCCCCTTTTACTTCCTGACGAAGAAAGTTCATCAACTGTTCTAAAGTTCGAGATCCTTTGGTATCTGTTAGGCTATGATTTCTGCTCCTTTCCCAGGCCAACAATACTTCTTCAGGCAAGCAGGATTCTACTAGTGGAGTTAAAAAAAATCTCCGTACTTTTCTTGTGTTCTTCCTAGGCTCTCTAGGGCTCATATCTTGGCTTCCAACTCGTCATATAAAGCCAGTAGATCTGTTTTTGAGTGTCGGTGGCCGTGTTTTTCATGACCATGGACAACAGATATCTTACATAGATTTGCACCAATAGATCAGTGGAGTGCTCTTACCTACTCCAAAAAATGGAGATATTTTTTGCGTTCCTCACTCACATTCTTTACTGACTGAAAATAAGAATGACATTATTTTGCTAACCATTTATCACAAACTTCCGAAGAAACCAATATCCAATCAATATGAACAGAGGCGGCCCGAGGTAACTTTACCAACCGGGCAAATCAAAAATATGGCTCCCCCCCCCAAACACACACTACCAACGAATTTTTTTAAATTCTATTATGTCTGTATTCTAAATGCAAACAAACTTTTACTAAAAAATGTGCATGTTTTACCTGCAAATAATCTTTAAATATAAAAGGCAAATACCATGGCTCACTCACTCACAGACTCATCACGAAATCTCCCAAATCACTGGGTCTAGAAACTTGAAATTTGGCAGGCGTTTGCTTCTTGGGTAGTAGGTGCTCACCAAGAAAGGAGTTTTCGAAATTTTAATTAGAATTTAAATTATTTAAAAATTACTTTAAATTTTAATGTTTTTCCGGAATAACTTCGGATCCTATCATTGCATCAAAACAATTTTTACATCAAGATAAAAAAATTAGCTTTCCAAACACATCAATCTTATATCCATGAGACATTTTGTACAATTTTAATTAATGTTTCAAAATGTTTTAAAACATGAATTGTAACAATGTTTTTATTGTTATAAATAAAATTCAAATCAATTTCATTATTTCAGCAAACCACGCGCTTTTGCAATTGGTACGGTTGCGATAGTATAAATTGCTTTCTTGGGAAATTAACTCCAAAGCAGAATTTTCACTTTAGACATTGCATTGCTGAAATATTTTATCGCACCTACTTCAAAGTAACATTTTTATAAAGTTTGGCAAAAGATATTTGATTTCAAGTTTGTTTGTTTTTATTGTGTGGGAGGTAGACTGAAATGATTTTCATCCTTTCTTCAAGCATTTAATCTCATGCTTTCCTGCCATTTTAAAATTATGAGGCATGAAAACGCTTTCAAATTTTTGTTTATTGCATTATAGGTAATTTTTTTATTAAAATTTTGGTTAGACTTAAGAGTACAGTACTGCCGCGAAACTTGAATTTCTTAAAGTGATAACTCATCAAATTTGATATTAGATTTAGCTCAGTTCAGAACTTATGGTAGGAAGTCAGCTTAACGGTAGAGGAAAGCGAAGTTGGTGACGGGACTTTATCGTCTCTATATATAAAAGGAAAATACAATGACTCACTCACTCATCACGAGACCTCCCAAACCATTAGGCGTAGAAATTTGAAATTTGGCAGGTGGTTGCTTTTTGAGTAGTAGGTGCTCACTAAGAAATAATTTTTCGAAATTTTAAATTTTAATTTTAATTACTTAAAACTTATCTTAAATTTTAACGTTTTTCCGCAATAACTTCTGAGCATATTGTCATACAAAAATCATTTTAACATCATCTTGAAGTTAAAAAATTAGCGTTTCAATGCCACCAATTTTATTTCCATTCGACTTTCTGTTTAATCTTCTGTTTTCTGGAGCAACGGCGTAGCTCACGATTCCTCAAGATCATGGTTCTATTTATAGCACTGGGAGGGAAGGGACGGTTGGTGACGGGTTACGATCAAGTAAGAAATGCTGCCGAGTCATAGTTCACACCAGTGGCGGCATGTCGGGGGTGGGGGGCGAGGAGGGTCAGTCGCCCCCTACTTATTTATTACATTTTTATTTCATTTTAGATGACTGAAACTAGGAATTACAAAAAAACAATAGTTTTCGGGAAACTAACTAATTTTTAAATTAATTTTTTAATTTTATCGTCTATCCCCTGTACTCCAGGGTCATTGAATAGTGGGAAAATTACCTTAAATTTTAACGTTTTTCCGCAATAACTTCGGAGTATATTGTCACACAAAAATCATTTTAACTTCATCTTAAAGTTTAAAAAAGTAGCTTTTCAATGACACTAATTTTATTTCCATGCAACGTTCAATTTAATTTTAATTAAACAATTAAAAATGTTTCCAAACACAGCGAGACTGAGAAAGGCGTTGCCACGGTTCCTCAAGGTCACAGTTCTATTTATAGCACTGGAGGGGAGGGTTGGTGACGGGTTACTATCTAGGGAGAAACGCTGCCCAGTCATAATTCACACCAGTGGCGGCGTATCGGGAGGGAGGGGGCGAGGAGGGTCACTCGCCACCTACATTTTAGGGAAAGATTAAATTTTTATTTCATTTTAGCTGCCTGAAACTAGAATTACAAAACTGCAATAGTGTTCGGGAAACTAACTAATTTTTTAATTAATTTTTTAAAATTTTATTGTCTACCTCCTATACTCCCAGGTCTTTTAAATGTCTATAAATTTTTTGCCGCAGAGTTTCTGCACCCAATTTGGCACCTACTGGTTCACACGGAGGGCATTTGCTAATGGGGTCATTAACTACTAATCAATCATCATAGATCTTCGACAAGTCGGGTTAAGTAGTGATTATAGTAGGTTTGCTAAAATTGGCTTCTGTAAATAATATTTGGCAAAGCAGACCGAAAAATATAAAGTTTGATTATCTGGACATAAAAATTATGGGTATTTCAGAGTCTTATAAACATTGGTGCATTCGCAAATTAAGCAGTGCCGGAAAGCTCTCACCTAGGTGATAAAAATCGCATTTTTTAGAGGCAGTTTTTACAATTTTTTCTTATTTATTTTCGTAAAAAAAAACAGCACCGGAACGGCATTCCGGCTCCACTAAACCCCTGCTTATATAAATCTGAAAGAAGTTTTGTCGAAATAGTTAACATAACAATGAAATATGAACTTGCAGCAAAAAGCATTAGAGTTCTTAATTTGCACAGATAGTTCTTTCATTTTTATGAAAATGTACTGAAGGAAAATCTAAATCACTTTGCTGAATGTGAAGAAAAGATTGTTTAAACAAATGAATTAAAATGAAAATATCACCAAAACTGATGAAATTAAATACCTTTCGACTACAGAAAGTCGTTATATTTCAGTAAAGTAACAAATTGATAGTTATCTAAAAAAATTAATTGATAGAATTTTTTTTTGTTTGCATCAACATAGGTATACTATTATATATGTGAGAAAAAATATCTTTTCCATGATTTTCCTCTTACATTTTTGTTTAAGCTCATTACACAACAGAACATATCTCTAATAAAACACACAATGTGGAAGTAGTCCAAATCTATCTACATTTTATCCAACAGCAGTCAAATTTCGCCAAATCTAATTTTTAGTAGTAGATTTTCTATCTATATCTGTTTGCAATTTATAAATTTCAATTTTCTAATTCAAAATTTATTTTATATTAATTCTTCACTAAATTTAGTCATTCTAACTTTCATAAACATTTATATATTTCAGCATGATAGAGAAATCGACTTTTGACAGAAACATTTTTTGAATCCTAGTATCTATACTTATAAAAGACAATGTTTGTGTGCGTGCATTCCTGCGTGCGATGTCCAGACGAATCTATTCGCACACAAGTAGTCTTAATGGTGACTCAATGCACCTCGAAGCCGGAATTTTAAAATTTAATCTAGAATTTTTTTTATTTAATGTCTTGTGTTATTTTGTATGATTTTTGGCACTTATTTCTCAATAGCATGGTTTCGGATAATTTTACGAAAAAAAATAGATGCACCATCGGAAAGAGCAAACGATTTTCGTTCTAATGAAGTTTGTTTTGAATTTCCAACGTAACTTACTGAATTTTGAGAATTTTTTAAACAATAATCACTTTTCCTTTACATTTTTAACATGCAATTTTTATTTTCTCACATCCGACGTTCTAATAACGCTACCATTTTCAATTTTCTTGAGGTAACAACCGGAATATTTATCCCTGTTTTAAAATAAGAACAGTCAAAATATCTTTTTTTCCCGATTTTCTACGAATTTTCTTATTGATCAGTTCAAACATTTTCTCTCGCAGACCGAATCGGAGCTTTCTATTCAAGGTTATTTTCAGTTCCTAGCATGCATTTCTACAATCCGATCGAACGTCACCTTCATCGCGGCAGATGACGTCATTACTTTCGCGTTTTACGCGGAGATGATTTATTTTCTTAATGACCGATTATTATTTTTAAGTGTGCCTTAATATATTTCTTTTCCTCGCATACTTTGTTTGCGGTGTAATGAATTTAACTTTGTAATTTTTTTATATTGTTTTGGATTAACGTACTCGGTACTGTTTTCCTACAGTTTTAAATGTCATTATCGAGGGGAAAAAGAAGCGGGCAAACTGAATAATACATATTTTTCTGTTTTGATTTCGTTTTCAAAACTTTCATTTTTGTAATTGTCTGTGGGCTTTTTTTAAATTTTGTTTAAGCCATGATGCCATGGGTAAATGTCATTGTCGGGAGGAAAAAGAAGCGTGCAAAATCAATAATATATATTTTTCTGTCTTGATTTCGTTTTCACAACTGTCATTTATGTAATTGCATGTGGACTTTATTTTTCATTTCGTTGAGGACATAACACCACGGGCAGCGCCGTGCGGGTATTGCTAGTATTTATATATTTTGCAAAACGAAAGTTAGTGTCAATTGATTCATCATTTCTGTTTTTCAAGCTTTTGTTATTTCTTAAGCACTCTGGCAATCTGCATGAAATTTTCTTCAACAAGTTTCGATAGTAAATTTGTGACAATCAGATCTGAGATATTGTTGGCAAGCTAAAAAGCCCGTCTTAGACGGGCACACATCTTCTAGTATTAAATAAATAAGTTTCTATATCATTTTTTAAATTTTAGAGATTATTCCAGTTGTCAAACGATGTTTTTCATGTAATATATTTCAGTTTATCATGATTTTTAGCTAATGGATTAGAAAAAAGTACAGGTACTTTTGCTTCAATATAAGTATCATCAAATCCTGATAGTTTACTCTAATTAATTAAAGCTGAGCTATAAATATTAAATTAAATAATTTAAGTTGGAAAACGGAGCAGAGACAAATCACTAAATGAAAAATAATTATATTCAATGTATGTGAGAAGAATCTAAGGGAAAACTACGAAGAAAAAAAAGAAACAAAATAAAACACAGAAAGAAAAAAAATATTATAACTACAGTAAAACAAGCAAATTTCTGTTCGGAAATGATATAGTTCAAGGTTTGGCAATCTGTCGCCCTAAGTCAAAATTTGGCGTTGAAATTCCGAAAAAAACGAAGCATATCGTGGTAACCAGTCGCTCTGGCTCAAGTCGAGATTTAGCGTTTAAAGTGGCGATGATATCGCCAGAATTGTTATGGCGATAATATTGGCAGAATCTTGGTGGCGATGATATTGCCAGAATCGTGGTGGCGATAATATTGCCAGAATCGTGGTAGATATAATATCGCCAAAATCGCGATGACATCGTGAAGGCTTTCAAAGCACACCAACAGTTTGTAGTGATTGACAATCAATCATCCTAGCTGATTACTTGTAAATGGTCGATAAGGTATCGTGTGTTGAAGAACGGATAGCGCAAGCAGGGGGGCCTCAATGTGACCGAAATGGTTGGTCGTCACTCCCCTTTCCCTTTTTCTTGTAATCGAGAGAGGGTAGTTGGAAGGAAGAAAAGACGGGCAGAACTCGGTACTTCGAACGAAGCTGAGGTGAGATGATTCGATCGCCGCGATATCGATATGTCGATTTTTAAAAAAATCGAGATAAAAAAATCGATTTCTTTCGAAATATCGATTTTTTCGATAAATCAAAAATTGGCACAGCCCTATTCAGAAGCAGAGTCTATTAGTAATGATTACATTAATAATTCAGTGGTGACAACAGTATAACTAATTTAAGGTCCAAAGAAAAGGCTTCAAAATTTAGCAGAAACTGTATTTCCAACCATTATATTTATGTTCTCGCCAATCATATGAAAATAAGCTTTTATTTCTCTTGATTTTAACGTTGAAATGCATTGATAGTTCTTATCTGAAATGCATTTGCAAAACTTTCGGTGATCCTTTTGCTTTCTCTTTATTTTTGTTACTTTGTATTTGAAATAAAATATATACTTATGGTTTTTTGTAAGTGAAAGTCTAAAATAAACTAACATGACATTTTCATGCTTTGCTTTGAATCATACTTAATCATGCTTTTGTATTCAAATATTACTATAACAAGCAAAAAAAAGAAATGTAAAAATAGCTAAATTGTAATTTGACCCTTTGAGGACGACTGTCACGCGGGCTTGGAGGCTTCTCGTAGCGTTACGCGTGCGGCCGTCCTCATCTTGTAACTACCATGAACGAATATCTTGAAGAATAGAATATCACCCGTTTGGAATGACTGTCTTTCTCAACCAATTTAAATCTGATTTACCATGCATTAGATTACTCGGGCGACGGGTAGTGGCACATCATCCACTTCCTAGGTCTATTCCGGAACTTCACATAGCATTGATTCAAGAGTGGAATTACCTGTTCAATACCCAGTGGCGGCGAGTCGACGGGGCGGTCGCCCCATCCCTCTTTTTGCGAAAAAATTAAATTTTCATTTCATTTTAGCTGATTTAAACTGCAGGAATTATGAAAAAGCAATATTTTCCTGGAAACTAATTTTTAAAATTTTCTTGTCAACCCCCTGTACTTCCGGATACTCTCAGGTATCTATAAATTTTTAGCTACCCCTTTTTCTCATCCAATCCCCGCTATTTCCAAGATCAGCCGGATTAATTTAGTGCTCAGAATTTCTAGATATTGTACTGATTGTCTTGCAGCACATGGCAAGCATATAGCCTATTAACCTTCGCACGAACTGTATACTGTTAGCTTTTATACATGAGATATGAATGATATAAAATAAGGGAAATACTCCAGGGAAAATTTCCTTTATTTTATTTGGTGATGTGATACGTAATTTTTATTCTGAATTTTTTGTATTAAACATGATTTATGTTTACAACAATTTTGTTTTGCTTCTCAAACAAGCTGTCATTATCATTAATATATGAGCATGAGTGTACTTATGATTACCTATTTTTATTTATTAAATAATAAATCAAAGCAATTTATTTGCAAAACACATTGTATAAAAATCTATTCTTAAATCCAAGCCAAATATTTAAACAGGAGTGACAGGAGAACAAAATAGTGTGTGAATTTTTTTTGTCAAAATATTTAATAAATGATCTGCAGCTCTATTTATCAAATATCTATTATTATACAGCAAAAATTTTAAATCATTTTATTGAAATTTTATTGGCAGTGAGAAATTCCAACAAAAAGAGAAGCGAAAGCAGTGGTGAGGATGATAATGATTCAGATGTGCTTAATAAGTAGTAAGAAGCGAAAGCAGTAAAACAAACAAAGAACTTTCATGGAAACCAGCGGGAGTGGCCTCCCCTAAACTTTCTCGTATACTTCTCAAAAAAGTTGTCATTTCCCCTCCCCCTACGTGTATAAAAAATTAGAACGTACTGTAACCCAGAATGCAATGACTATCAGAAAGAATGTTTTTCATTGTAGATTATAGAGATTGTAAAATATTGAGGTGATGAATCAAATTTAAAGAGAAGCGTATGTGCTAAAACTTAGCAATATTTATTTTCTATCACACTCTAGGAAGCTCCGCTAATGCGAGGGCTTGCGCGAGCGAAAAGAAAACAGGAGAAAATGACCTCGTCCGCTATCGCTGAATAGCTTGCGCATGCGCATGCGCAGAGATTACTTCCAGTACGCAAGTAAAAAAATTGAATATGCAATTTGAACGCCTTTTTTTTAACCGATTGAAACGAAATTTGGGCACAGATCTATAATTAATGTTAGCAACCGTCATACCAATTTTTATTTATCTAAGCCAAAGGGTTTAGGAGATATAATTTTTACAATTATGCGATTATACAGTCCGACAGACAGTCAACCCTTCAGCGGATTTGGTCCAAAATTTGATACAAACCTATATTCATGATGATAAAAATGTGTACCAAATTGTATCTATCTAGCTATTCAAGTTTTTGAGTTATAGTATTCACATAAACGCGGACAGACCGACAGACTTCCCGAAGACGGATTTTGTTCAAAATTTAAAAACCTTCAAATTATGTGTCAAGATCAGTGACGAAATTAGGCATTTTGGCGCCCGGGGCAAAATCTGCGATTAGCGCCCCCTACACCTACCCCGAACACCAACAAATAACACATAGATTAGTTTGCTTAAAGTTTTAATTAAAATCTACCGTTCTATACTGAAAAATGACTAACACTAATTAATATGTTTGTAAGTATTTAATAAAGAAAATAAAAACATGCGTAGAAAATAATTTTGTTTGATCTAATACAAATTCGCTAAGTTCAAGTTTTACACAGTGTACATTAGAAAAACATGTGCAATAATATTACAATGATAATATCCTAACTAAGTGTTCCACTTAAAAAATTAATGTTTCAAACAATTTTTCAGATGGATAGGTTAGTTTACTCTGTTAACCATTAAACACTCAAATTATTTTAGTTTAATTTTCCTCTTCTTTGCTGCAAAAGTTGTTATCACATCATCGTAAAAAATCTTTGATGCCTTCTCATGTTCAATATAAATCACTGTAAAATTAGAAAGGCAGTCTTGCTTGGTTAAGTTTCTTACATAGTTTTTTATGATTTTAAGTTTGTTAAAACTTCTCTCATTCGATGAGACAGAAACTGGTCGAGTCAAGTAGATTCTTAGGGCCGTGGTCAAATTTGAATAGTTTTCACGAAGACCAGTTGTATATAAATAATTTAAATAGTCAAGGGCAGTAGAATTTAGCTTACTCTTTTTTTATTCATTTCCAGCTAAATTGTCGCTACCCATCACAGAATACTTAAAACTCTCTATTTCAACAGATATTTCTTCCTTGTCCAGATCATCTCGGTGCAAATTTGCCAAAGTAGTAGCATTCTCTTTTAAAGTTTTGTTATCAAAAGTCGTCAGTTGTTTGGGAGACAAGAATCCGAAAATTTCATTCACCTTTTTCAATGATTGGAATCGTTTCTCTAACTCAG
This sequence comes from Araneus ventricosus, assembly GCA_013235015.1. NCBI lineage: Eukaryota > Metazoa > Arthropoda > Arachnida > Araneae > Araneidae > Araneus > Araneus ventricosus. The sequence goes on from BGPR01000371.1 coordinate 81,003, forward strand.
CTTCTATTCTATCATTCACTTGCAATAAGGCAAGTTTGAATTTTTTCTGTTGAGAAATTTCAGAGATTTCATCTTCACATTTTTTGTCAAAAAATCTTTTCTTCTTCCTCACCTCCTTATAAGACGGGTTTACATTAAGAGCAAGACAAGGTTGTTTTGCTTCTTCAAGGACTTCATTCACAATTGTACCTCTATAATCTTTTATTTGTGCTGTCAGTTCTTGTAAGAGGTTAGGCAACATCAATGGCTATGTCCTCTTTTTGAAGCATTTTACTGACGATGTCTATTTCTTTAAATGTTTTCTGCCAGAAGCAAGTAAAAGCTACAAATTCAGAGGTCTAAATACTTTTCAAAAGTGAAACAGCCCCAGATTTCGTTTCAGGGCTTGATACTGCATCTAATGCCAGGTGATTAAAAGCCTCTATAATCTTGTCCAAGTGTTTGTGGACAACAGTTAAAGCTTATCTACGAGATGACCACCGAGTGTCACTTTTTTTTATAGTACCAGTGGTGAAATCAACAGACACATCTTAATTTTGCTTAATTATTTAATAACATTACAAATGGTTTTGATTCCGGGCTAGAATTTAAACAGAAAATAAAAAGTAAAAGATAATTTTTTATATTTTTTGTGCTATTTTTTATTTTTCTCCTAAATTTTTCACATCCCCTGGGCTGGCGCCCGGGGCAACTGCCCCTGTTGCCCCCCTCCCTTTGTTTCGTGACTGGTCACATACCAAATTTCATCCCCGTAGCTCTAATAGTTTTCGAGTTATCGTGACACAGAGACAGACATAATTCCAAAAATGGGGTTTTTCGGACTCAGGGAGGTCTAAAACGTGGAGATTCGTCAAAATCTCGAGTTCGAATTTTTTGACGATTACAATACTTTCTCTTTGTACGAGAAAGTAAAAATTAGGTGGCTTTTCAACTTGCACATGAAATATGCATTATTTAAGCATTGGAAGTGAGCGTGGTACCTGATAACGTGTTAGACAAAATAACTTCATATCTCACTAAATATTTGCCTCATTGTTTTGAAACTTTCAAAATATTAAGTCAAAGGTTCAAGGATCATTTTCCGTGCAAAATTGGAAAATCGATATTTTCATGGATTTTCAGAAATTCTTAATTTAAAAATTATGAATTTCAATTTTCGGCTCGGTTTCAGTAATGATGAGAAAGTTCCAATACAAATGCTTGTTCTGCTTATATCAAATGCATACTTTCTATAATAATAATGTGCATAATGTGTGTTAAAGAGATGATTTAAATGGTCGAAAATATTGATTCTGATATGCAATGTGAATTGATAGTTTTCTTTTTTTAATTATGAAAGAATTCAGATTTTTTCAATAAAGTAAATAAATATAATGAAAAAATATTTAAAAGTTTTAAATGCAAGAGATTAAAACTGCATACAACTATATCGGTGGCCTAGTGGGTAAGGTCTTGGCTTTGGGACTGAAGGGTTTTCAGGTTCGAAATCCGATTCCACGGAAGATCCGCCGTGTATATTGGGCATTGTTCACGTTAAATCGGACGTGGGGGTCAAACGTCCCCCTGTTGGTGTGGAAGTTTGGAGAGGAAAGTGCCAGCTCAAGTGTCATCCTCGTCAGCTGACCATGGTTCAAAATTACATGGTCCATATCAAGATAGTTCTCGTCATGCTTCAAAACTGGACTTTAATATAACTGATAATGTATACACACAGAGCTGTATGTTGAAAAATAAATTCGAATCACCGATTGGCATTTCAGCAGTAATAGCTTATTTTATTTTATCTTCATTTTTCTTTCATTTATTATTGATACTGTTTACTTCTGAAAATAAATAAATGGTAATTTCAGTGGAAACTAAAAACTAAAACGTATTTTGAATATTTATTAAGAATCAGTTCAAATGAAAGAAAAAAAATCTGCAGAACTCTCGCATATATTTAAGGTTCAAAATCTAATACAAACGGGAGATCAGGAAAAACTGTTATTTATTTTGCTATCATTGTTTTTGGTCTTTTTTAAACAAAGCAATTTTAATTTTCTTTGTTAGATCAACGTTTCGGCTTGAAGCTACTCAGTACGTTACCATAATCTTGTGTCGCAACTTCGTAAACATTATACAGAATAAAAACACGTTTTAAAAATCAGAATTGAGAAAAATGAAAGTAAAGGATTAAATAAAAAGCGAAATGGATTTTCAAATTCTACTGAAACCGCTTTTTTTTTGTTATGAATGGAAATATCTACATTATTTATCAGAAGAAATTTTGGGATTTGTTGTCAAATATCATAAAATTCTGATTGTATGTGAGAAATTTCATTCATTTGTTTCATAAATGCTAAGTTAATGGAATTTTAATGTATTACCCGCGTAATACTACTCTGGTTAACCCTTAATAAAATAACTTTGGGAGTGAAATTAATTTAAGAAAAGCAATTCATTTAGTTTATTGGATGGCATTAATTTTTTGAATTAATTTTATTAATTAGTAATTAATTACCAAGTCCTGACACTTCGTTATGGTTTGAGATAAGAAAGCGGAACACCTAGGGTTTTCTTTCATCGAAAAAGTTGACGAGAACTTACGCCAACCTTAAAAATTGCATTTAAAAATCCATGATTTTGGTGGCAAGTATACTTGCCGCAGCCTTAGAAAGGGTTAATACATTATAATAAGCGGCATGTCACATACAGTTAAGCATCACTTTATTGTAATACATCAGAGTATGGAAATGAAGAAGCGTTCAACTCTTGGATCATTTCCATTATGCTTTCAAAGTTTTTTAGCATGTGTTTATATTACGTTTCTTCAATAAATAAAAAAAATTCGAAATGAATAGGAAGGTGATTGTTGCCCAAAATAGGAGGAAAAAAAGGGCCAATTGTGGAGGCTTATAAATGGCAAGATTGTTTATTTCAGTTAAGATAGTATTGAGCCAAACACATATGCACACGTTTTTTTATCTGTAACTTGTATTTGATATAAATAAGAAACTGTAAAAATTGAATTTTTGTGAAACCGAAGATTTTACTCACTGTAAAATAATAAGGATTTCCGGTTTTCACAGATCATGCATCTTTAAACGTCACCTTTCCTCTAGAAGAAATTGGAAGTGTTTCTCCATTTATGACAGATTTTTTAAATTCAAAATCGATAATAAATTTATAAAAAATGATTTCGGTATAGATTTTAAGAAAAGTAAACTTTTTATCTTCGTTTCGGCGCCTTTCTCACATTTAACATTTGATAAAAAGTGAAGATATTGGTAAGTGCTCAAAATTATAAACAGTATCTCCTGTAGTTTGAGAGATGTGTCCGTAGAAAACGTCATTTGAACAAGTAAAAAAATTGAATAAATCTTTCAAAACAGAAAAAAATAGGATATAAAAGTGTGCTAAATAATTGAACTATTGAGCAATAAAATCTTGCATGTACATAAAAGTTTGATTTGCGAGAAAAGTCTTTTGACAGTTGATTTTGGATAGAACTAGAATATTGTAGTAAGAGATCTATAATTCTTTTTCAAGATATTGCATTTTTACATTTTTTTTCTAAAAGAACCATTATAAGACCTTTTTTCATTATTCGGAAGTGATATCTTTAAAAGCACCTTCCGACTTCTTTTCACAATACATGTTTAAACAAAAACCAGAAAGATCAAACATGTTTTTTAGCACCTAAAACTTATCTTTGAAAAAGCTGCCTCACTTACTTTGAATAAATGCCAAGATAATTTAGTTATCTTTTGAGAAAAAATAAACTTTGATGGAAAAGAATATCTTAAGTCTAAAAGGTCGTGGGAAACAATCCATCTGTCTTATTTCTTAGTGCCGTTCATCATAATTTTAAAATAATTACACAGTCTGATATTTCGTTACTGCAGTTAAAAATCCCCCCCCCCCAAAGATATTAAATAAGTGTACATTAGTTAATAGTAAAATTCGCTGTCTCATTTATGAATTAACTTGTGATCCTATTTGCCTTGCCTTGATGATTACACGTGTTTTGTATTATCTTTGACAACTTGAGAAAACATCCTGGTAGCGTGGCATGTTATCAAATGCCTGACAGCTTTTCAAGAGAAGCCACATGTGGTTTAGTTGAGCAATAGTTATCGATTTCTATCGGTGACTAAATCAGCATCGGTAAGTTCTTCATTTTTCTCCTTTTAATTTATGACGATCGTTTTCGGAATATTGTTGAGTGAGTAATTCAAATTATCTTATCAAATGTCTTCGACTAAAATAATCAAATTTGCATTGAATGTTTGAAATTTACGAGAAGCATGCAAAGTTGATTACAACTCGTAGCCCTATAAAAAAGTACTTTACATTCTTCTTTCCGCAACAAAATAACTTCTTGCTATAGACGTTCTTTTGGACACCTTTAAAAATAACGATTTTTTGTAAAATATTTCATGTCATTAATAATTTGCAGACACTGATGAAAGTGGAGCAACGATGAGAGCTAAAAATTCTTAGAAAAGCATACATGTATCGAATATCAGGTGTGAGAAGTTTATTTTTAAACGCTAGTTATATTTGAAGATATTCCGGATTTTTTCCCTTGCTTTCTCAAACATCAAAACTTTCCAACATTTGAAAAGAAAAAGGCCATGTACATAAGCCAGCAGTATTTTGTAATATCATGCAAGCTAAACTATTAAGACCTCAATGTAAGTAGGCACATGGCAAAATTCATTGGGCAGATATTTCTAATAAAGAGGCAGGCGGAATAACGGGAATTTAATAAGAAACAAACCGAGTTAAGTCTTTCTTAAGATCATTAAGCTCTTAAAATTTATGCCTTTAAGAAGAAATTACGAGTCGAATTATGAATTAAATAAAAAGTAAGAATGATGAATTGAAGAATAGCAAAATGTCCAAATGTTCAAATGTCCTTTGCCGTATGAATTAAAAATTTTAAGTGACATTTTCAGAATTATCTTGAAATGCACATTTATTTAAGGCAGGCGACGACGTCAGGTTATGTAAAAACTGACGTTATTTTCTTGTACAGATCATTTCGATTTGTAATTCTGAATCTGGGTTACTAAGAGAACCAAAGAAAATTTAACTAAGAAAAAAGTGTAATTATAAATGAAATAATTTGCCAGCAAACTATTTCATTCGAATGAAAGAAGTATGCAGTGATGGTTTTCATTTCAGTCTTCATTTTAAAATCGCATTTCATTTGGAAGTTTATACTAGCAATGTATTTGAAAAAAGAGGCAAAATCTTGATTCATTAGATTTCACAGATAAATAAATAAGCACCGTTTTACCAGTTTTCAGTTCATTATTAAATTCAGCATTACAGGTGAGATTAATGAAATAAATATTAGTTTTTATGATATTTTTAAGAAAATTAAATATAGAAAATGAAAATATCTCGTTTAAAACTATTTTGTTGGTCTAATACATTTTTAGGCACAAATCGCGCTATTTCAAAATGAAATTTATGAATGCAACATATAGATTAAAATTAACGATTTGACGCTTATGATAAGCAATACAAATACTAGTCATATTGACTTGAGATGTTGAATAAATCAAGAAAATAATTTTTTCCAGACGAATAATTCTTTCTACATTTTACGAGATGGGAATGGAATAGGGGAATTATTATTAACACGAAAAATTAAAATCTCTTACAATAAGAGCATTTACTTTTGAACTCTTCTGCATAAGACAATTTTTAGCTTATTATGAAAAGTACAGCAATATACTTTATAATTGGTTTTTAAATTTGCAAAATTTGACAATTATAAATTAAAAATGCAAAAAAATTGTATAATAAGCTTTATTTTTTAAACGTACTTTATTAGTAAATTTCGTTATTCCAATATATAATATGAAATATCAGAAAGTTTATTTTATTGAAGATAATATGATTTTAGTGGCTGGAGCATAAATATCATTCATTAGATAACCCATTAAGTGAAATAAAAGCACGGACTTTTCCAGAACTGTTTTTGAAATTTCAGAATTTAAAATGATCGAAGAAAGAATTTTAGATTGCCTTAAACTAGTTTTAAACAAATTTCCTGTATGCCAGTAAATTCGAAGAAAATTATCATTTCCCAAATAGAGTCCAAAATTATTAGAAGTAGAGAAACTCTTCATGAAAAATTTGAAACTTTGCAAGTTATCTTGCTTAGAGTAAGTAATCTTTATGAAGAAATTGAAACTGGATGGTAATGTAAGGAAAACACTGTCTTTCAAAGTGAAATTAAAGAATGACTCGGGAATTAATTTACCTAACTCACATGAATTTCTTAACATAATCCCTTACAAATCTAACCTTTCTTTGCTGCCTGTATCCAAATTAATAATCTTTTTTCGTTTCAAAATAGTTTGATATGCATCCCTATGAAAAATGGGCTCATTTGCCTACTGCAAAATTTGACTTTTCTCATTCTTTAGAAATGCGAAATAATCCGACCTCACAAGGGTTAGAACTGTAATTTTGAATCTTCACTCTAAAAATTTAAAAGGGAAGAGGAAAAATTTATTACTTAAAAAGTTATTTATTTGGGTAAGTGAAAACGTTACAAGACACGCAAAGTTTGAGTAAAGCATTCATTTTCAATTATGCTAAATTCTCATTGTTAGAAACAAATGGAATTGAAAATTCTTTCTTGAAATAAAAACATATTTATGCAAATAATCAGGATTTTACCTCCCCCCTTTCTCAAAAACGACATTCCAACATCTGTAAAGGTATTATAGTTATGCAAGCCAGCATTAATGAGATTTCTACAACTCATTTCTTAAAGAGCTTTTATCGTAGATCACGTCAGTTGCGTAATGCGAATTTCATTATTTGAGAAACCAAACTTAAAACAGCACACAAACATAAGGCGATATTGCAGCTTTTCAAGAAACCTCTCAGGTTTAGTATACAATAATGTAATTCTTGAAAGAAACGTTTTTATCACATGACGTTTCGTAATTTTAATTCCCAGAAAAGACAGAGTGATTTCCACTAAAATTTTTATTTCAACCTTACGTTATTTATGTACTCGTATGTACTCTTGGTATTAATAATTTTTAAAGTATTCGCTTGCTGGTATTACAGTCATTTCATAAGTATTCTTGCCTTGGACGGTTTTCTTTATCTTCATTTACATATATTAATCTAAAAATAAAGCTTCCCGAACTTTACGAATGAAATTTATTTTATAGGTTAATTTAAACATATGTTTATTACTATCTAATCTTTAGACGTGTAATCATATATTTTTAGAATTATTGATATATAGTAAGTTTCTCGATATGATAATAGTGGCAATGATACCGATTATTTCTAGATGGCCTTGATAATCGTCTTCAAAAGATCATTTAACACTGCAGTCACTTTAATCTATCAGCGGACACATTAAGTGTTGCATTATAAAGACTTATACGGTTCATTTTTTCTCTCCGCAGGAAGCCTTCAAGACCTCAAATCAACATTTGCCTCCCAAGAAATCATTTGAAAAATGAAGTTTATGTGCATTACCTTCCTCCTTTTTATCCTTGGCTTTTGTTTGATAAATGCTGATGGTAAGTTAATTAAAGTAGATGGAAATACTATTCTTGGGGTAGAAGACCTAAATTCTTGGATGTATTAATAATTCAATCTCGAAAGAGAAAATACCTTCCTGCATATTTTCAATCCTCATTTTGTCTTGATCTTTATTTTTTCATGACTTATTCCGTTTATGTCTTATTTTTTTTTATGGTTAATGGTATTTTGTCGTATATAACATAAGTTAATTAAACCACAGAAAAGACCTTACCTATATGCTAAAATTACAATACCTTTTCTGGATAACTTTTGATTTGTTTATTTTGAGATTGAAGTCAATCTCGAAAGAGAAAATACCTTCTAGCATATTTTCAATCCTCATTTTGACTCGATCTTTATTTTTTCATGATTTATTCCGTATATGTCTTATTTTTTTTATGGCTAATGGTATCTATCCATTGGTATTTGTTGATAAATTGCCTTATATGAAAATTGTACAAAACTAATGTATTACTTCAAAAACTTTTGTGGTGTGAATTTCATTCATTATTAGGAAATAACTTGGTTAATTCCATTGCTAACTCTAACGCCCCATTGCTTCCACTATTAACTTAATTATGGGGAATAAAATTTCTCATAAATATTATATAATTATTTAATCACTTAGTTTAAATATACACAGGGCTAGATTTATAAATAGGCAAAGTAGGCAACTGCCTATGGGTTCTACCTAAAAGGACTATGGGTAACTTCCTAAAAGGTCCATGTCCTCAAACATATTTAAAAAAATTAAGTATTTCTTAAATTTCAGAACAATATTCTTAGAATTTTTTCCATGTTTTAAAATTTATTTACAGATTAATGTGGTTCAATTTTTTTCGTGGTTGGCTGACTAACTCACAAGTCAACAGTTCTGGAGATCTTACGAATTGTCAAAAATGTTTTGTAAATTTTTAAATGTTAAATTTATGGTTAGCATTAGTTTTAAATTTAAATCTTGTATACGCGATTTAGATTTTTATATTTTTTATGATAAAACCAACTCTCTTGATGGTGATCTGAAATTTAAATGCTTTATTATTTCAGTTTGTCATCATATGTGTTAATTAAAAACTTGCATGCATAGAGATGAATTAAAATCAATAAAAAATATCATGCTTTGAAAATTGGGGAGGGGAAAGGGGCCCCCGAAACTAACATTGCCTAAGGGCCCCTACAGGGCTTAATCCGTCCCTGAATATATAAAGAAAATGTACCTGAAAAAGTTACATTTCTTTCTGAATTCTTTTGTGATATTCAAGCACTTTTAAATTTTAAAGCATTTAAATATTTATAAGTAATTCTGAAATATTTTTCTTGTGTTAGTCATCTCATATTGAAATAATAGACACAAAAAACTTTTCATGTGACTCATGTTTAAATTTCGATGTTTATATTGCAGTGCATTTAAAACAGTTTTCATTTAGACATTAATTTTTTTAGAATTTTTTTTATCAATCTTAATATGAAATCCATGCTCTACTTTAAAAGATCTACAACTTCACATTGCTTTTTCATATTATTTAGCATTAAAGAAAAACGAAAATTTAACATGAAAATATAAAAAAAGTTTCCAGTTATCATTAAATTAGAAACAAAAATTAATTGGAATAGAAAATGTCAGTCCCTTAATTAAGAATTTTTAGTAATAAGAAGGATAATTTATTTAGTAGAGTCGCAATAATCAGTAGTTCGACGACATTTTTTGTACTCTTTTGTAAGGCAGTGCATCTCTGAAGGAAAAATTACTGAATTTCAAAGGCTACCTACAAACCAGTCATTACTGAAAGTAAAAAGCAAACAAATTTCACAGGCGCAAAAACAAAAACACACGATACTGCAGCGAAATGGAAAGGAAAGTTGAAAATTCCCCTACGAAGTAAGGAAGTAAGAGAACTTCTAGAATATGATGGAAAGAGGTCAAAACAACAACAAAAAATGGAACTGATTGATGATAAAATCGGAAAAGAAACAATAAAAACAACCAAGACAGTAGCTTCCATTGTGCGCCTGTTTTTTACTGACTACAGAAGAATGTCTGTTCTCTCAAGTCTTTTCAAAAGGAACATTTTTTTATGATTTCCTCATCTTCCAGCTTATTGGACGTAGTATTTTTTTTCATATTTTTTCTCTTTATTTAGCTTCTCGGAATAGAGAACAGGTAGTACGTATGATGCTTAACTGTGTTCTTAACTTCAAGATGTTTAACAATGTTAGTCTGTAAGTATCGTTTGACATCGTATACTTCTAATAAATCATTAACTTTGGCAGCGCTTCACTCTGCCTAAACGATAACATCTTAGGATGATTAGAAGAGCACAGATCTTAAGAAGTACATGTACTTCCAACATTGGGTCGAATCTGATCGTCCCATTAAAATAACCCTTCTTTCTAAATGGCCTTCCCTTTATAGCTGTCGGGTTATCTTACTGAAAGTTTTATTTCGTCGTAAAATTAAAACAATATCGAAATGAAAATCAACTCCATCTATTAATACTGGTAGTGGTTTACGATTATTGTCCGAAGCTTTTAGAATAATATAATCTCGATGGATTTGAAGATTAAAAGTAGCATGGGTATTTATTGATGGATAACCACATACATAGTTAAGAATAGATATTTACTGTGTAAATATTTATAATTAATAAGTAGGTGCCCGTGTTTGTAGCTAGCTAAAGTGTTTTCAGGCTCTTAGAAATACGTTATATTGGTACTTTTTAATGTTATCAAATTTCATTTTAGTTTTTTTATTTGAGAAAAGGAAGATGTTAATGATCGACTTTAAGAAAATTGTAAAAACTTCAGAGTTACGCTAGAAACGGATATATTTACCAGTTGGAAAAGCTTCTCATAATATGAATGAGATTTTATAACGAAAGCTATATGTTTGACAAATCGGTGAGAATAAAGAGAATACTACTAAATGATGAATGGAATCATAAAGGATGCAATGACAAAATTAAATAAAAACAAAAAGATTTAATTGCAAGCTACTCTCACACAAAAAAGGAATACAAGTAAATTGGGAGGATGAAAATTGAACATAATTCAATATAATATATATTTTTAAAAACACACTTTCATTATTATTATTATTTTTATTTAAAACCCACACCGGTCTGGGTGTAAGGCCTTTAACAGACCGGTGGGGAAATAAAGCAATACAAGAATATGAATATGACATTACACACACAAAATCATCACAAACACAGCACAGAACGTTACAAACATTGCAAAAAAGGGACAACAACAAAATAAATAGCACCTTTTAGTCCACTTTTATTAGCATACTAAAAGGTAGAATTTATTTTAATTATTTTTTAATTTTTAGTCTTTAATTTATAATTTACTAGCAGAGTACCCGGCTTTGCCCGGTATTTTTCAGGTCAAAATCTTTTGTAAGACCGGAAACTGAATTATTATTTATAAACAACAAAATTTTTATTAATATTATTTTGTTGCGAGAATATTTTGCGAGAATCAATTATTTTATGAAAAGATATATAAATTAATAATACAAAAATTTCTTTCATCTATCTTATATCATAGTATACAATATTGCGTATATTTCTTGCATTATTAGCCAATTTGGGGGGTATCTTATTATTTTAGGACCCTTTCATGCTAATTGGTCCATTTGCTCAATGAATTTCAATGACTCATCTCCACCCAACCAGAAGAGTGCGAGATAGGGCCCATTTCTCAATACAGTACTCTTTTTTTGTTGTTGAACAAAGCGGGACGAGAGCTATTTTGGGACGGAGCTTGTAATTTTGAACCACCGTCGGATGAAGAGGAAGACAACTGAACTGGCACCCCCCTCTCCAAACTTCCGCAGCACACCGGCGGGAGAGCGTTTGACCCCCTACGTATGCAACAGGCCCAATACACGACGGATCTTCATTGAAATTGGGTTTCGAACCCTCTGGCCCCAAAGCCGAGACCTTACCACTAGGCCATCGCGGCCTTCAAGTTTATGAAAACTAATTTTATTCTCGTTTGATTATCTCTAAATTTCTGTGGGCCTAGATACGAATTCGTGGATATCAATGATGCTTCATGAAGTGATAAATTCTATTTTTTAAATGAACATTTAAGCAAATTTGAGCTGTGATTCTATATCTGTGATATTCATAAGTCTTTGGAGGTACATATTATGCCAATTTTAACCTTACAATGGATAAATTTCTATTTTTTTTCCATCAAAATATGTGCGCGTTTTCACCAGGAATATGTAGACTAAAAGCTTCTGATTCACTTCGCAAGCACAAAAAGGTGGTAAATTAGCTTTCAATAAATGAATTACTTTTTAATTATCAATATTATTATTATTTTTAATTATCAATATTATTATTATTTTTAATTATCAATATTATTATTATTTTTAATTATCAATATTATTATTTTTTTATTGTCTGAAACAATATTATAGGAAGAGATAATGCTCACCGAAAGTTTATATCGTGAAATGTAATCAAACACACGACCAAACAGCTCTTACTCACCACGCTGAAAACAGGGACACACGAACGTAAACCGATTTTGTGGTCAAATAAAAAGTATACGTATGGTCTTTTTTTCAGACCCTGCTTACACAGTGACCAATCTTAAGTCAGTGACACATGCATTCTCATAATCTGGGGCACTCCCTTTGGATAGTCAGGGTCAGCATGGGTGATAAATTAAAAAATAAATACTTTCGGCAAAGTCTAGTGGGAATGTGATTGGATAATTACTTCAATTTTTCACTTCTTGCTTCTTTTCGGAGCGTGAGTGCGCCTTCACGTCAGATTTTTCCGGAACGCTTGGCCTTCTGTTGCGACCAACGACTGTACCTGTGTAAACACAGGGTCTAACGCATGTTTTGTAATAGAAGCGGCTTGTGCATAACACTGTGGAACTGCAGTAGCTCTATCTTTTTTCAGTGTTTAATTACAATTATTAATTGATTTAATTATTCGCATAATATTTAAATCATCAACAATCTAACGCAATTCCTTTTAAAGCTTTGAATTTTCAGAGAAAATGGTTTGCCCGTCTTCGTAGAAGGAGAAGACTTCCTCAAGTGCTGCCTTTTAAGTCAGTACCGATTCTTGCACCTAAAAATCTAATTATAGTGTTTTATTAACTAATAATAAAATTATTCAAAGTTACTTAAATAAGGAAGAATTTAACTTAAGCCAAAAAGGCATCACTGCGCGTATACGTTGCAATACGCCCACGGCTACAATACAAGTACCACCACTGTTTCCTAAGTATAGGAATCTGGATTTGTAAGCATAAATATACATATATCTATATATATGTATTTACAAAAATACAAAACCCAGTCCTATTGCGCAATCCCACCCGAAAGAAAGAAAACCAAATTTTCAATTTGAACGCATTTTTTTCAAATTATGGAAACAAAAATTGGACACAAAGCTACAATTAAGATTAGAAGGCCACATACCAAATTTCATTCATCTAAGTGATTGTGTTAAGGATTTATTGTGCTCACAAGTATGCGATTATACGGACCGACAGACAGTCAACCCTTCGACGGATTTGGTCCAAAATTTGATACGGACCTACATTCCTGATGATAAAACTGTGTACCAAATTTTCTCCACCTAGTTATTCAAGTTTTTGAGTAATCGTGTTCACATGAAAGCGGACAGACTTCCTGCAGACGGATTTTCTCCAAAATTTGAAAGAAACCTACAAATTATGTGTAACGATCACATACCAAATTTCATCCCTCTATCTCTAATAGTTTTCGAGTTATCGTGTTCACAGATACACAGACATACAGACACACAGACATAATTACAAAATTGTGTTTTTCGGACTCAGGGAGGTCTAAAACGCGGAGATTCGTCAAAATCTCGAGTTCGAATTTTTTTGACGATTACAATACTTTCTCTTTGTATACTTCCTATACGAGAAAGTAGAAAGGTAGTCAACTGAATGCCCTTCCAATATGACATACTAGCTGATATCAGCGACTTCGTTCGCGGAGTATAATTATTGGATATTTTTATATGAAATATTTTATAAACAAAATCATTTTATCTTCTGAAATGTTTAATTAAAATGAAAATATCAAGTGAAGCAAACGATTTGTAAAATCAGCCGAAAACCAATTTTCCCTGTAAGTTATTAATAGGTTTTTATAAAAATGATATAAAATTTAATTAAACATCTTGGTGTTTAGTTTGATTTATATCGATAAGCACTCGACGGAATGCCAACACAAAATTGTTCACGCCTTTGTTTTTAATTAAAATGAGAAAATCTGTTGCTCGAAAGATTTTTAGCTTAAAGCAATTTTTTAAAACGCAGACTGCTGATTTTTTTCAAAAGTTATAAATAATTTCTTAAGAATGTTTTTTTTTGTTTGTTTGATTTGGTTTAGTGGTACAAGAGCCAATTTTGCCATACTGTGACAAAGGTTCGTTGTTTTCAAATCACATAAAATTTTAAAAACATTGCGACTGTTTAAACTAAATCTTTTTAATCTTAAGAATTATACTAAATTAATGAATAAGAATGAAAAAAACCATTTAAATCTCCATCCACCATTAAATTTCGTAAATGAACGCAACTCTCCATCATTAATTCTCAGTTAATAATGTTTTCTTTCTGTTTAATTGGTGAAAGAGCTCTTTCTGTGCATGCTCCAAATTGCTCCAAGCGATAACAATGAAAACATTGTTGGAAATTGTGTTCAAAGACATTTTCAAAACTTAATTAAAATTAAACAGAATGTCTCATGGAAAAGAAGTTGGTATCATTGAAAAGCTACTTTTTTACCATTAAGATGGTTTTTAGATATGCTTCGAAGTTTTTGCGAAAAAACGTTAAAATGTAAGGTAATTTTTAATTAATTAAAATTCTAATTAAAATTTCGAAAAATTCTTTCTTAGTGAGCACCTGCTACCCAAGAAGCAACCACCTGCCAAATTTCAAGTTTCTAGTCCCAGTGGTTTGGGATATTCGGTGATGAGTCAGTGAGTTCCTTTCTCTTTTAGACATAGATTATACTATAGATCTGTCCTATCTAGATGGGAAGGGTTCATCATCTTACCAATGAAATCTATTCTTGGGAATGACCACAATTCCATTATTAAAAGTAACTTTCGGTTGTTTCCCACGCTTTATAAAGTGGAGTTGATTACTTTGATCAGTGTTCAGGTTTATTCAAATAATTTTTTGACTTCATTTAGAATTAAGCGCCTGTAGTTTTTAGCAACATACACAGGGTAAAATGTCTAAAACTTTGTATTCTGTATCTTTCAGAGGATACTGTGGGAAATGCCAACGAATACGTAGATGAAGTCCTAAATAATTTAAGAAATGAACCTTGGGTTGTATCGAAAATAGATCCACTCGATATACCAGAGGTTAACGACAAGAACTTTGAAATAAAGGATGGAAAAATAACTGGACTGTCTACTTTATACAGACATGGAGATTGTACGCTCGATTATGATGGAGAAGTAGTGAAAGTTAGTGCTCAAATAGCTGTAAGAGATGTGAACATTCATGTTAAGTATGCTGCTAAAGCTCTTTTCTTTTGGATAAAAGGTATGAAAGTACATATTTACTTAATTTTATGTTTTTATATTGCACATTACTTTTATTTCAAGCTGTTTGTTTATTTTCAACTTTTGAGCGATAATGTTGCTTGTATACTTTCTTTGTTTTATTAATTTTAACGCCGATTTATAAGATTCAAGTCAAGTTTTTTCTACTTTATTTAGCTATTTCCATTCAGCGATGTAATGAGCCTAGTAACTTTAAATTTTCTCCTGTTTAAAGATTACATATCTCCCACTGCTTTTACATTAATTTAAATGTTGCTCATGGACGATTTGTATCTTATAAGCGACCGTCTTGCTATAGTTCTTTTAATACTTATATTTATGCAAATACTTTTTCCTCTCGAAAGCAGTAGTACCTGTGCGGCATTGTTCGTGACATGATGAAAACGAAGTCAAAACAAAACAAAAAAAAACAATTATTGATCTTCCTCATTTATTTTTCTTCGCGACAATTATATAGCGTACAGAACTGCAAATGATAAAAATCGAAACATATAACTGAAAATGAAGATATGTTAAAAATTGAGACAATGAAATTAGAAAGTTCGCTTCAAACAATGCTATTTGAATTTAAATTGTGGAAAAAGTAATTTTCAGGGAACAAAACAATTTTTTCCGGCTATGCTTGGAAAAACTAGTGAGAAATGTTCCAGTTATTACCTCAAAAAATTTGGAAAAGATAACGAAATTAGAATATAGGATGCAGAAATTTTAGTTTTAATTCTTAAAGTTTTTCGCAAAACCAGACTATATTTTAAAAATATATCGAACTTCAATAAATTACGCTAGACTTTCAAAACAAATATCATTAGAACGAAAATGGTTTGCTTATCCGAAAATGCATCGATTTTTTTTTTAAATCATCAGAAACGATATTACTAGGAATAACGTGCGAACTATCACCCAAAACAATACAAAATATTAAATAAATTTTTTTACATTAAATTTTAAAATTCGGCCTTCGAGGTGCGTTGAGTCACCATTAGGACTACCTATGTGCCAAGTTTCATTACTGTAATTTCGATAGAATCGTCTGGATACAGCACACATGAGCACAAACACTTCCTTTAAATGTATAGAAGTGTGAAAAATTCGGCAAAGGAATTTGATTAGCAACCAAAAGTTGGGAGAAATTTTAAGGCAACAAATAAAAACAATTTCCTATAATTATGATTAAGGAGAATGCGGAGACATTGATACACTTTTTTCTGGAAAGCTAAAAAAATGATTTTACCAACGGAAATAATTAGAACTAATACACTATATTCATACATCTGTTAATCTAATATAGGATTTCAGTCGACAATTAATGACATAAAATACTTATTACACTTTTTCCTAAAAATGGATTTGTATCAATCTGCCCCATACAATGGGTACATTGATACACACGGAATTATCGAAAATAATGATGATTAATAGGTGTGAGATCAAAACAAATTTGTTTTATCAATAAATTTTGCATTTCAAATCAATGTTTAAAAATTTAACAAAGTAACAAACTTTTATTTTAATCAAAATTCAGCATTTTTAATGAGGCTGGAAAAATAAAACAATACTGCCTCAGAAAATAATTTATCTTTTCAATTAATAAAGGAGAATGAGTGTGTGTGTTTAAAAAACTTTGGAGGGAGGGAATGTGTTGAAAATTTTAATTAATTAAAAATTAAGGGAATTTTTCACTTTCTTCCTTGATGACTTACGAAAAAAAATAGTAGAAAAATAATTTTCACACCTTCTGAAATTTTAAAAAATTATATTTTCGATCATATTAATAAAGTTTCCGTACAATTTTTTCTGCAATTTTTATAAATTCGTAAAAAAATATTTTAAACTTAATTTACAACAATACTTTCCATTTTTGCAATGAAATTCAAACCGTTTTCATTGTTTAAACCAATATTTAGTTGCGTGTTTCTCTTAGATAGTTCATTTTTACGTTTTTTTCATTTCTGAAGACGATTTTGCCAAGTAGTTGCTGTTGAGGCACACTGATACACACAGAAGACGCGTATCGATGTGCCCCGGAGTCAATTCTATCAATCTGCCCCAAGAGACTTTTTTACTTAAAACAAGTGGTTAATCAAAAACAACGCTTAAAAACCTCAAAACTTAATTTAGTCAGAAAAATAAATGTTTTTCCCCTACCTTTGGAGTAGATTCCCTGGCAGGAAAACGTAACTAGTTAAAGAAATCACACAACACATACTTAGAGTAAAATTCACTTAGACGAGAATATTATCGGTTTGATTCATTTGTAAATTAACTTTTGACTCAACATGGCCGAAAATATACCTTGTGCTAAGGGTTACAGTGGCATATATGTGAGGAGATATGAACATCTTGAGCCATTCCAATCATGAAAATTTATGGACTGTATCAATGTTCCCGCGTATCAATCTACCCCAACTTCCTCTACTTATTTCTAATTACTTTTATTATCATTTTGTATATTGTGTTTTAAATATTCTCTTAGGTCATGCAGATGTGCAGGTTGACGATCTGGGAGTAAGAATGGATATTTCTGGTCGAGATGGAAAAGCTACGCTAGAGTCTTTCAAAGTTACATTTCTTGGAAAGTACAAAATCAAAAAGATAACCGGATTAAGTGTTGTTTTGAACTGGTTATATAAGCTAATAGCTAATGCTGTCGCCAAGAACTCTCGGAAGAAGATCATTATGGCTATGGAAGAAGGAGTTGCGAAGGCTGTTGGTGATCTCCTTGAAAAGTATCAGTTGCCGAAATTGCGAAATTAGCAATTCACTGGTAGACATATTTACTGGCGTAAATTGCGATCTGAAATCGAATAAAATATTATATCAGAGTATTGGCTGTTTAAAAGAAGTTATTCTTTGTTTAAAAAAAGTTAAGTATGTATGATATACAGGCTTGTGTATACGCATTGGTAAAAATAAAGTATTACTTAGTAATCTGAATCGGATAAGCCTTTATTTTAATTCTCTATAGCTGTAATTAAAGTCATTTTACATTCTGAAAATGTTTCACTTCTCATGCGTTGCACTTCCCCGGGGTAGGACACTGCGAGTACATGGATATCAGAGGCCGCCGGATAAGTAAGCGGGCTCTCGCTTCCCCTAGGGGTATACTAATGGCGGGGTGCTAGGTCCCCCAACCATTGAAAGTATATATCTCTTATATCAGTTTCCGGAGGGGTCGGGCCGTGGCCGGTGATGGCTACTAGGACTCCGGCATTTTCATTGGATCAACTAAATATTCATTGGAATAACTAAAACCACATTTAATTAATAAACTTAATAAAGACAGTTTTAAAAAACACATTTATATTATTAGGGGAGAGTGGGGTAAAACCGGGTACCCTTGATTCTGGCAATATTTGTTCTTCTTTCTAGCGGACAGATACTGAATTGCACTCTACTAGTCAAGAAAAGGAACAGTCATAGTGGCGTATGCAGCTGTTGAACTCGCTGCTTCTGTGAAGGTTTATTTGTTTTAAGACGTCAACTCTCTAATGTTCGTTTGATTTTAAAATATCCATACTTAAAAATCATTACACTTTTAGAAACCATTTTTAGTCCAGCTTATTATACGTTTACTAAGGATCCACATCCTATCAAACAGTAGGGATTTACTCCAATAATTGCGCGGTTCTATTTCGTTTTCTATAACCTCTGAATTCGGGGTAAAACTGGGTACTCCAAGTAGCATAAGACCGGGACAATCAGTATTGATGATTCTTCCTCTGAAGACGATAAAAACACACCAGACGTTGATTGTTTATATTTTAATGATGTATTTTCTAATTTAAATAAAGAAGAATGGTTAATTCAATGCAAAAACTGTCTTAGCTGTGCCTACGAAAGCTGCAGTTGTACGGAAGAAGAAGACAACTGCTTTAGATGTGGATTTTGTAAATAATATTCTTAAATTGTCTTATATAATAAAAACGATTGCAACTTTTCCACTGAAAATCGAGTTTTTCTAATTTTCCATAACGTTAACATGTGTACCCGGTTTTACCCCACTAGGGGGGTAAAACCGGGTAGTTTGACTTTTTTTATATAAAAATGTAAGAAAAGAAACTGGGACTTTTCTGAAAAGATGTATTGTACTCCGATAAGCAATGAATATTTTAATAACATTTGACAAGATCTCTGTCAAATATTTTAGCTCCAGCAGGCCTTCGAACCTTAGCTACCCGGTTTTACCCCACTTTCCCCCATATCCCAAAGAGTAGATTTTCTACGATTTTAATTATTGTCTAATGTTTAGTTTTTTATTTATAATTCATTAGTATAAATACTATGGAATCTTGAAATCAATTTTTTTGAAATTCACTACAAGGTGGCGCTACTAGTATAGAGTTAAAATTTAATAAAATTAATCGATTTATATACTGCTAATTAAGTTCTGAAAACTTAAAATAGTATATTTTTATCGAGATCACACAAGTGTACAGAATTTGAAAGCTCTGCCCACCCAGAAGTGAGTGAAAAATCGCTTACAAAATTCCATCTCTTCAATCATACAATCATACATCAAGTTCAATAAACGTGCGTAGAAAAAGTTCAGTATTGTTCATACATTAATTTCTCCATTACCATCTATATAAATTAGGGATGGGGAAAACCTACCAGTTTTAACCGAAAACCGGTTCCTTTTGTTTCGGTTAACCAGTTTTTTTCGGTTATTTTTTTGTTCCGGGTATCACCAGTTATTTTTTAATCCAATAACCGGGTAAAAAAACCGGATCTGAAGATAGGCTTGATTTTAGGTTCGGTTAGATTAAACCCTACCAAGTTATGAAGCTTTGAATTTCATCATCTTAGGCCAATCAACGACACCCGCTTACTCGAGGCGTCTGTTGGTTGGCGGATTTCTGAAAGGGTCTTTATGAACAGATAAATATTGACCAATGGATTGATTTCTCGTAAAAATTATATTAATAAAAAATTAGTCTACAAACGGCGTTTGTTTTTTTAATAAAAAAAAACCCCGAAAACCGGTTATTTTAAGCGGTTATAACAGCCAGGTTAAACCGGAGGGGAAAAAACGCCAATAACCGAAAACTAGTTATTTTCGCAATAACCGCCATCCTTAATATAAATGTACAATTATTTTTGTGCAAACATACATCACGTCCATTCGACACAGTATTTTAAGATTTTGCATGAACGTGAATACATGAAGACATATCGTTGTTAGATAAATTTTACTAAAATAAGAAATGAATACTCATCTGCATCTGTTATTCTTTTTATACCGCATTATATAAGCGAGTTGAAAATCCAAAACAACGATACAAAAATTATTATTTTTTCATCATAGATTAAACGCATAATTAAAATTCATTGACAATTGTGTACAGTAGCAAAATACTTTGTTTGCTTCATTATTATGAGTTTGATAAAGTTTTGTCTTATATTCGTAAATTTCACTGTCTTGTGTTCAGATTTATTGTTTATGGGTTCTTACTATTTTTGAATTATTCCAATAAATATTTTGTTATTTATTTAATACTCGCAGCAATGCTTCATTAACTTTGTTTATAATTCTTATTTATTAACCATCCAAACTTGGAAGAACCTTTTGCTTTTTATACGCTTTTAAGTCAATTTATTATATGTTTGTAAAGGTGGAAGTTTGTAATCGATTTTTCTCTCGCTTCCGGATATGTTAGAGAACTGAAATTGTGTACAATTGTGTGTTCTCGATGACAACGAAATTTTTTAATATTTTCGGAACTTAATTATCACTTTTTTAAAAATGTATTTAAAATTTCGATTTTAATCAAGAACTAATTATAAGTCGCCTTAAGATGATTTGACAGAACAAAAAAAGTCAAACACTGAAGATTTTAGCTCCTGCTGAACAGATAGCATTTTTAAGGTAATAAATTAAAAATATTTTAAGAAGGTATAAAATTAAATTAATTATTGTTAGAAGAGGATATGATTATAAGAATCCAAAAACTAAAATATATGTTCTTATAATTAGACAATTACTATTACGAACTAGACTATCTAATGCTAATATATGTACGAAGTAGAATATTTTTTGTAAGAATTTAAATCTCTTTTTCAAAGAAATAATTGATGGCACGTTTAAATGAAAAACTGATAACAAGATTCCATTATAATCATAATACTGAATTATGAAATATCGTATTAATGTTGGATTATGAAATATGCTGGATATGAAATAATAATGCTGAATTATGAAATGTATTATGAGAATCGCCCTGTTTTGAAGTAACAGGATGACAATTTTGTGACAAAAGCGAATGTAAGTTTGAGCCGCTGTCAGATGACGAGGACGACACCTCATTAACCCCGACGTATTTAACACACACCCGGCCAGATTATACGGCGTATCTTCGATAGAATCGGGTCTCGAATCCGAGACCCCTCCACCAGGCTACCGCAACCCTATGAAATTTTGAGTGAAAAAATCCTTTTAAGAAATACTTTTTCGAATTATTATAATCACAGGAAAGAAATGCACCATGAAAATATTTATTTTCACACTTCATACGGTAGGCTTCTTTTGAAAGAAAAATAGAACTGATCAAACAAAGAACAAGAATTTATTTCCAATAATAAATGCTTACAGTACACTAAAAATACACAATAAAATATCTATTTTACTACTTATCAAATGACAGGTGTATGTAATCATCGTACTAAAAATTTGGCAGTCACAACAATAAAATGCAAGATAAACACAACACTGATTATGGAACACCCACGAATTCCAACAATGCAAACCATATAAAACGCATCGAGCTGATGATATCATTCCTCAAAAATACTTTATATCCTTTTCGTAAAACTATAACTGTTGTGAAAATATAATTTGAAATGAAATTATATATTCAATTGCTTTTTGTGAGGAATAACGATAATAATAAAACTATCTGGAGAGAAAGTGGTGTCATTTTCAAGTTTTCTTGATTACTGTTCGAAAACCTTTACCATTCCTCACCCTTATACACGCTACTAAAACACTTTCTACTATGTACAAGGAGACATTATCTTGTTTAACGCCTGTGAAATATCTGGCAGTTTATATGCTCCCTCAAAAGACAATAATCTTCAGAAAAAAATATCTCAAGTCTTTTTGAAGTCATGATATTTTCAATAATAGACTTTCCATTTAGATAAATCTACTTTAGGTATATCTTCACAACTGACAACAGGGTTTCTGTAATAGAGAGAAAAAAATTAATTATCAAGGAATAAATTTAAAATTTAAAAATTATTAATTATCAAAGAATTAGCTAAAATAGTTTTTTTATTAGAATGGCAGTTATTCATTTTAAAAGATTACAATAAATCTAGCTTCAATCTTAAAGAATACAATGTCTTGTTAATATAACAATTGAGGCGTTGAGAACTAAGAATGTACCAATCCACAATTTTTGCTAAACTGAGTAAAACATTATAATGGAAAAAAAACTTGATTTCTTTGAAAACCAAAGTTGATCAAAAGGCTTAGCTGCTCTATACTAGAAAGCAGAACTTGTCAAATGGTTTACTTCGTTTATAAAATAAAATGCCTATCTTAGTTAAACAAAATCTGTGTGTTGGTCCACTCTAGTCCTTAACGCATCAGTTAGAAATTAGCTGTCTATTCGATTATAAAGAGAACAAAATTGGAAATGTCTGATCTGATTCTAATAAATATATGATGGGAATTTAGCTACACACATTAATGCACGCTATTTTATTTCATTATTAATCCATTTTTATTAGTTTGCTCGGAAATGAAATAATGCTAATTTTTACTTTGTGATATACATAGTAATCTCGAAATGAATAGCAAATTGTTTTGTGTTAGTTACTAATTAAGTTATTCGAAAACTAAGTCACATGACGAGAATTCCTGTGCATAAATAACACGCTAATATGCTGATTTTTGTACATGTGAATACAGCAGAAAACAGTCAAAAGAAAAACACCTCAGCCAAAAGTATCCTCGAATGTAAGTTACATTGGCAAGGCATTGCCAAAAGACAAGCTGCAAGCTAACATCGCTGATAATCAAATGTTAGATTACTGTTAAAACGCCAAATCACCTTAGAAGTGTGAAGAATCACTTGAAGGTGAAGTCAAAAGAAGGTGAAGAAAATTGGAATTGAGATGTTTTTCATCTCAGGATTCTTCTAAGAATCGAAATTTTCTTATGATCTGTAAAAGTGAAAAACTTTTCTCATCGAAAAATGCCTTTAATATATTTTACAGTACAAGTGTTAACACCATGAAAAAGTTTATTAATGCATATTATGTTATCGTAACAACTGTAAAATGATAAAGTTTATATGATGCTCAAGAGAATTCAAATAGACTTACGTTGCAGATGGTGGTTTAAATACATTCTTTTGAATTTTTGTAATTCCATCAGAGTTATCACAAATAATTCGAGCCATGTTCGAGTTGTACAACTCATTTAATTGATCTGAAAAAAAGTAAAAAGTTATACAATTTTACAAGTGATAAGACTTATTTTTTGAGAATAATAGAAAATGCAGGCATTGAGATAACTTTTTACAAAATGGGAAATAAATGCAATGAATATTTAAATAACAAAGGTGTTTATTTTCCTCGTTCTACTTCCGACATTTTGAATGGTAATTTAAAACATAAATTACCATTCAAAATGTGCAAAATGTTTTTCTTATGTTTTTATAAAGAGGTATTCAGACTTTATGTGCTGAACAAGAGGGATTTTTTTGTTTTTATCAAGAAGGATTGAAATAAAGTTTGAACAACAGTTTCTAATTTTGTTGATCGTATCAAATGTATGTAAACCTTATAGAAAGCAAAATATCGTTTCAATCGCATCGGAAAGTATCCAAAAGTTTAAAGTTCTTAAATTAAAATTTTTTAAAAATCTGCATTAAAACAGATTTTGGTTGCAAATAACTTCTTATTTATAACTAAAATACAATAGTCACATTTTAAGTACTTTGTTGTCTTTAACAGTTTTTTAAACAATAAAAAATTAGTAATTCTTTAAAGACAGTATACGTTTATAACAGCTCAAAAATTTGAACCCTTTTATTTGTACTGAACCCTTTCATTTGTTTAAACTTCAATTAGCATTTGAGCCAGAAATCAATTTAGATTTAAGACAATTAAAAGGAAAAATATAGGAAAAAAATATATAAAAAAAAGAAAACTATATCTATCTATCTATTTATCTAAAAACACGTAAAAGCAAAATTTTAAAAATTACGAAAGCGACAAATTACGAATATACGAAAACAAAATGCATTAAAATAACGGACAAAAAGGATAAAAATGTGCACTTAAAACGTGTACTAAAATGTGTAAAAATATATACTTCCAAAAATAAGTCTATTTTAAATATTTTTCAAATCTGTAATTAAATAATTGATAAATAACTTTGCAATCTGACCTTTTGTGAAGGATCCGACACTGTCCTCCATTTCAAACCAAAATCGATCACCTTTCCGAGTCTTCTTAAACTGTCTTCCAATTATGCAGAGGTAAGTCGGTCCTAGAAGAGATCCTTCAACATGGTCTTCCGCTAATGCTCCAGGAATTAGATCGATGTCATCCACAAATCTGAAAACGAAACAAAAATAGTAAATAAATCAGCCATTATTGTGAATCTTCCCATTTTGCAAGAAAATACGCTTAAAAAATTATTACAGTTTTAATAAGAAGAGCAAAAATAAACGAAAAGTTGTGACAGAATTCTCATTTCCAGCTTCAGATCTTCTGATTTCCAAAAAGAAAAAAAAAACGAGTTATACCTCATAATATTAATGCTCTATATGAATACTCGACTGCTCAATCGAGAATTTCATTTCTTTGCATTCACGAAAAGTTCATAATTAATTAATTTCACAAAAGCAAATTCAGTTAATATCAACGTTTATTTTGAAGCAACACGAGGGCTATTTTGGATAAGGACTCGCAATTTTGAAATGTGGTCAAATGATGAAGACACCACCTAAGCTAGTTTCCTCCTCTCCAGACTTTCACGCCACACCAGTGAGGAGGGGGGGGGGGCTTTAACTTCGAAGTTCGATTCAACATGAACATGGTCCACAGACACA
This sequence comes from Araneus ventricosus, assembly GCA_013235015.1. Lineage (NCBI taxonomy): Eukaryota > Metazoa > Arthropoda > Arachnida > Araneae > Araneidae > Araneus > Araneus ventricosus. The sequence continues at coordinate 106,207 of BGPR01000371.1, forward strand.
GCAGATAATGAGCGGAACGGTTTCGAACCTGGAACTCTCCGGTTCCACACCCGAAGTCTTACCATCAACGCATTACGGGCCAATGAGAATGGGGGAAACAGTTAAGGAATTAAAGAAGTTTCGCTAAAGTTAAAAATTAACAGTCGAAAACAAAGTTTCCCAACCTGTGATACGAGTTCCCCTAGGAGTATGCGTTAGAGCTATACGAAAGTGATTTTGGTGATGGCGGAAAACACAACCATCAGTCATATTGCACGATTATGCGTGGGTCATCCGCACATTCAATAGGCGTCACTGTTCTTTCCGTTCTTTTTCTGTTGTTCTTTTCGTTTAGGGTTATTCAGAAAAATTCCAAAGCCTCTCGAGGTTTCTTTTTTTGACGTTTTTATTTAAAACGCGATTTTATTCAAAACGATTAAAATCAGGATGAGTCAATTTAGCTTTCATCATACGTTGATGCGAAATCATTTCAATGCTGTTTCCATTTGTTTTGCCGTTGAACCAATGTTATTATAAGAAATGGAATAAAGTCTAAAATTAACAATAAATCCATCAAATATTATTAAGTTAATTCGAGTCATTTGACTCTTAAGTTAACTGAAGCCCTCGACGTTATTAATGTATATTTTGAGCTCAGGGATGTGGTTGAAGGGATATAACAGTAAGGGTTACTCAAAAATAAAAAGGAGTAAAAAAGTTTGGGAACAGCTGATCTAAACGGTGACTTATTATACGAGTTTTCTGAGTCTTTAAAACAAAGTTTAGAGTTTTTTCCCTTACAAGTTACCTGAATTGGTCGAATCTACCTTGTTAATAAATTATAGAAGAAGACACTCCATTCTTTAGTTTTGTGCGTACTTACTTATAAACCTCTTTCAGTTTTTCTGCGCGTTCTACATTCATAACGGATTTCAAATCGTCCCAAGATTTCATTTGGGATAATCCGCAAACAGATCTCCATTTGTTGTACGAAGGTAAACCATGATCTCGTCCTCTCTGTATACCAACAGCTGCTAAGTCATGACCATAATCCTTATCAGCTGGCTGAAACAAGTGTTCTCGTACCTGTATCAGAGAAGGGAAAATAAGACAGAGGCAACGAAATAGTATATTATGAGGAAATTTTGGGAATAGCTGTAATATTTGTTTGATTCAGTCCTAAATATTATTTTTAGACATTTTTGTTTAACTTAGTTGTTTCATGTTTGTAAAGATAGAATTTTGTAAACGATTTCAGTAACTTTCTTTAAAATTTTGGTCACTTATGTATTTTTTAATGACAATAATCTATTTTAATATTGTTTTCAGAACTTCATTGACAGTTATACTGTTGATTTAATTAAATTTTGATTCCATACTAGTGGCGTCCCCTGGTTGTGAATTTGAGAAATAAAATTATTTCAGGATTTCTTAATATTTATAATAATGACTTATAAATTAAATACTAAAAAGTAGGAAATAATTAAAATAAAAAATGATTTAATGAAAAAACTTTTTAATATATCAATAAAGGAGTGTTTTTACAAACTGCTTTTATTAAATTTATTTAAAATTTAAATCTTACGTGTTTGTTTCAAACCATCGCCCTAAATTAATTGGAAATAATTTTACTTTAACTGTTAACCGTCTATCATGTGAGTAATAAGTTCTTTTCATTGTGGCCCAAAGACTTTTTTTACTGAGATATTAATGATCCAAAGCTTAAAACAGACGTGAAAGTTGGAGCGTATTTGCGAACCAAATTGAAGATGCTCGGCGTTTTCATGCAAAATTTGGAAATTAGATATCGTTTCGGTATCATTTCATTTTCTGAATCGTAAGAAAAATGGCTCTTCTTTACAATGCTCCAAGCAAACGACACAGCTTTTTTGGTGTGCAGTAGCGTAATTCAAAGATAACTGACTGGAAATCCTGTCTCTGTGGTTATCTAAAAGGAGAGCAATTAACTGTGATCTGTACTTTAACAGCGGCTGAGATCGTATCGGACTATTGCAGAAAGTATTTTGAACACCATGACCTTGCTTTATTATTATTTATTTATTTTTTATTGATATTTCGCAAACGTTTAAGGAGTATTTTTGCAACAAATTATGTTAGTTTTGTGAATAAAGTTATTTTTTATCCTTTTAATTCTGTAGTTAGAAATTCACGAGAAATGAGCGGGCTAACAAATGCATTTTATGGTGTCATATGAAATCTTGTATCTTGAAAATTCTCAACTTACATATAGTTGAATATTGAAAGGCATACATTTATTAGTATATTATTTAATTTAGAACACAGAGCAGATATATTCTCAGTTTCATAAGCAATGCGATAAACTATTTTTTATTTACTTATGTATTAAAAGAATGGCACTGTAAAAGAAATTTTTTCATACACGCAGGAAATGCATTAAATATTTCGAATCAATAATTCAATGAAAGCTTTTATCCCCGGATTACTTCTAAAATAAAACCAAGCATTTGATTTTAAACGCTTCGCAAATGACCAAATATCGAAATGCACATTTTAACAAAATCAGAATAACTTTGGAATATTAAGTTCATATATTTTTTGTTTAGTGAAACTCCTTCTAAAAACATAAAAGATTGAATAATAATTATCTTTTTTTGTATATAGGAAAATAAAATTGAATCCGTGAGAAGAAAAACAATAATCGTCCGAAATTCTCAATTTGAGATAAGTTTTACGTTTGGACAGGTAGGGGAAAGTGGGGTAAAACCGGGCAGCTAAGGTTCGAAGGCTTGTTGGAGATAAAATATTCGACATAGAGCTTGACAAATTTTATTAAAATATTCATTGTTTATCGGAGTACAATATATCTTTCCAGGAAAGTCACAGTTCCATTACTTTTTTTATCAATGATTTTTTTATTAAAAAAAGTCACTAGTGGGGTAAAACCGGGTACACATGATAACGTTATGGGAAATTAGGGAAATTCGATTTTTAGTGGGAAAGTTGCAATCGTTATTTTTATTTTATATGACAATTTAAGAATATTAGTTACAAATTCACATGTAAAGCGGATGTCTTCTTCCTCCGCGCCACTGCAGCTTTCGTGGGCACAGCTAAGACAGTTTTTACATTGGATTAACCCTTCTTCTTTAGCTAAATTAGAAAATACATAATTAAAATATAAACAATCAACGTCTGATGCGTTTTTATCGTCTTCATCGGAGGAATCATCCATACTGACTGTCCCGGTCCTACGCCACTTGGAGTACCCGGTTTTACCCCGAGTGCAGAGGTTATAAAAAACGATATAGAACAGCTCAATTATTGGAGTAAATATTTATTGTTTGATAGGGTATAAATCCTTAGTAAACTTATAATAAGCTGGACTAAATATAGTTTTTATAACTGTAATGATTTTTAAGTAAGTACAGTTTAAAATCAAACGAATATTAGAGAGTTGGCGTCTTAAAAAAATAAACCTTCAAAGATGCAGCGCATTCAAGAGCTACAACACGCCACTACGACTGTTCCTTTTTCTTGACTAGTAGAGTGTAATTCAGCGTCTAGGAATAGTAATAACTAGATAGGAAAAGTAATAGCGCCTGAATCATGTGCACCTGGTTTTACCCCACTCTCCCCTACTGTTCTTCTATACTCATTCAAATTTAAAACGTTCCTGGAACCGATGAAGGGAAGCTGGTATAGTACACTCCATGTTTAGATCTATAATTATCGAACCGATTCATTAAAAAAAATGTGGAATTTGGACATCAGGCTTTGGAACGATTCGTTGTCTCGCCGATTCAAGAGAGCGTTATAACAGTGAAAGCAAGCGTTAATAAATGAAATAAAAGCCATTTTTAAAAGAACACTTTTACTAATGTACTAAACCGAAGAAATTGACTTTAATTATATTCCATTTTTTAATCTTGAGATCATTTTGTTTCCTCAAATTCACTACCAGGTAGCTCCATTGGTGCTGAATCAAAATTTAATTTAATTAATGATTAACTGATAATTAAGTTTTCGGAAATATTAAAATAGTATATTGTCATCGAGAACACAGAAGTGTGCAAAATTTGAAAACTAGTACATCAGGAAGCGAGTTAAAATTCAATTGAAAATTCCATCTTTACAAACATGAAACAAATCAAGTCAACAAAATGTTTAATAAAAAAAGATGTTTTTTTTCTTCCTTTATTTTCTTTTGTTCTCATAAATGTGGATAGATTTTGTTTTTACCGTTTAAAATATGTTCAATCTCATAATTTTTTTGCATAGTTTATTTTCAAGGATGGCATTAAAACACTATTTAAAATATAATATATAATGAAAAATCTTACTTCTGGTGATATGAAGCTATCAACAGAATTGAGTTTCTGTTTAGTCGCTCCTCTTAGCAAGGAATCTAGACCTTTGTGATACAGTATTTGAGGGTTAAAATATGTTTCATGTAGAGCAACACTTGCTTCACTTTTGTTGTCGGGTCCAATAAGATCTATCATGTCCTGGAAGAATGAGTAAAAATGTGATAGAAATTCTCTAGGTAAATTTCATTTACTTAAAAATTTAATGTAAGCAATTTTGTGAATTTCTAACATTTCATAATTCTGCATCCATTCAGAGCAATCTTGATTGAAAAATGAATTCAAATGAATGTGAATTCAAATTTGTAAACTATTATGATTGGTGTATATTTAATCTGCCTGTGAGTGGAAGAATTCGCGATACGATATTGTTACAAAACTGTAATGTCGCTTTCCTGCCATATTAGTCTTATGGTTGGAAAGAAAGAATTACAGAGGTTCTTACTAGCTATCAGTGGAGGTCAAGCCTATGCCCCTGACCTTGGCGACCATTTGGCGACTTTGGCGGCAAAAAGAAGGTTTTCGAATATGCTCGAATTATGGTCCTATCTCTATTAGGGACGGAGATATGGAGAACCTTCAAGAAAATTCTATATGACGTCACATCCTGTCGTATAAGGTATAATTACCGAGAGAATGAGGAATCAGTAATCTCTTTGGAGTCTTGTTCGCATTGGTAAGATTGGTAAGCTGCTAGATGCTGAGTGCTAATGTTGGTGCTGTTTCGGTTATTATTAGTAATTTGTTGTCTACTTGTGTTGTTAATTTGTGCAAGTGCTGTTCTTTTCGTGCTGTCTGTGCTTCGAGTTTTCTGGAATATTCGTTAAATGAAGCGTCATTTTCAATTATCCTGCTTGTGGACTGCTCTCACCGTACACCCACCAGACGATTTTTCTAACAATATATTAAGGAACAAAAAGAAAAATATCAAGTTATTTTGACAAAACATAAAGCATGGTCAATCTTTTTCCCTTTGTGAACACAAACCAACTGACCTTAATTAAACTGTGGCCAAATCTAAATGCTGCAGCTCCAAATACGTTGTAAACGCTGGGATCAATGGTTTCATCATACCCGTCGTAGAATTCGTCCTTTTCTATATTCAATTGAAAGTAATTCATCGCTTCTTTTCCTATAGAAAGATGGTGAATTATTTAAGCTGAAAATACTATATTCAAAATTGTAGATCAAGAAATATTTACATATTTTATTCCTGAAACCATATATGACGACCACATGAGGATAAGTTGTATGGTTTTAGGTCTACCATTTACGTCATTTTTCCATTTATACTAAAATTTTATAGGGTTTTAAAATTTAATTTAATTATTGTGGTAAGGTCAATGAAAAAAGTAATACCCTTTCTGAAAGGGCAATTTTTATTTCATCAACATTTACAGGGAGATGTTCAGAACCAGATGTACGGTTACAAAGAAAACTACAAACACCGAAAGAAAAAAACCCAATTAAGCAGAATGCATAATGGAAAGTTGCATGTACATGTTGCTAATTTTCAGCATTTCACAATATCAGAAGCTATATATATTATCTGAATTTTCTCAAGGAACAATATGTCGTGGGTTATGGAGTTAATTCACTGGGAATCAAACTCAGATGACAAGCATAGCTGCGCATGTTATCTCCCATCTAAATGGATAGTGTCTTATGCAGTGTGTAGGTCCTTTTTCTCTTGCAAACGGCGCAATGGATTCGAAAATGAAATTTATGCGATGTATTGGTCGAGTACCACGTAAGCTTGAATTGACTTTACTTTAAAGTTTTGCAAATTTTGCTTTGCTAAATTTCCCTTATTTAATTAAACATTATGGCAGTTGATTTCTCAGATTAAAGGTAACACTCTCGAGTATATTCTTTAAATTTTTTAAATTAAAACCGCGGTCTTATTTCAAGAACATGGATTATTATCTGCAAAACTTTTGTCATGCCTATGTATAGGGGAAGGTGCTGTACCTTGGTCAGGATTGTACCTCGACTAATTGTTGATATATCAAAACAAGAGTGTAGAGAAATTTCGTTTACCCTCCCGTCGATATTCGTATGATACATCGTAGATATTCTCATGATTTTGCCTGCGCCGTTAATTATCGCCGAAGGTAATATTAATTTGCAGTTTCATTTTATAACTATAACATTTATTAGTTTAGTTTTCTTCCTAGTCCGGAGAATTGTTTTTTTTTAAATTTATATAAAGAATTTGTTTTGTTGCTCTATTAACTCTATTAATAATAAAGGAGAATGCGTGTGTCTGTGTTTCTCTGTGTGTCTTGGCTTTTTACGGGGAAGACTGCTGGATCTAGAGCTGCAAAGTTTGGCACAAATATATCTTGAAGGTGTGAATGTGCACCGTGGAGCGATTTTTTTCGAAAATTTAATCAAAAATTGAGTAAAATTTTTGCGTTTATTGGCGATAACTTTCAAAAATATGATAGCACAAAATAAATTCTTACAACACTCAAAATTTAAAAATTATCTTTTGAATGATGTCATTGAAATTGACATCCGATTTTTTTCCTGATTTTAGCAATTTAAAAAAATATTTTTATGCATAATTTACAACAATGCTTTTGATTGTTGCAATCACCTCAAATAGTCTTCATTGCTTTTATACATATTTAATTGTGTGTTTCTCTTCTATTGTTGAAAGATAAGGTATGAAGATTCTGCTTATTTTTTCATTTTCTTTGGTAATAGCGTAATGAATTTTACTTCATTTTTTATGCATCAATTTTTTTAGAAAGCTGTTAATATTAAGCTCTTAGATATTAAGTAAATCGGATGGTAAAATAAAATTAAAGGAGCCATGAATGCTAAATCATGCATAACGGATTCAACTGAGTAAAAAAGAATAGAATTCTCGACAAGCAAGGCGGTCTCTGAAGTCGGCTAATAGTTACATCGTGATTTTTCTTTCATAACTTTCTTTTTTAAAAAGACTAGTAGCTTTTTTTTGTAGTCCGAATAATTTTAAAGTCATTAATATATACCTTGCTTTTGCGAGGAAAAAAGTTTCTAACTAGTTATCTATATATTTTTAAGAAAACCAACATCTTTTCTGTTGTGATATAGTTCATCTATCATATCTATCTAAATATTTTGCAATGATTTTTAAAAATTTAGTTTTGTACCAAATTCACGCGTGACAATGTCACATTTTGTTGCCTTGGCCAAGGTACACCATACGGTGGTCAAAGTACAACACTAAGTCACAACAACAAAAATGAAAGATTTTGGTTTTTTTAAATTTTACATTTCTACGCGATAAGTTACTAAAGTGGATAAGAAATACTAAAGGGGATTTAAAAGCTGATTTCCTGATGTTTCTAAAGCACCCAAAATTTTCGGTTTTAGACTTAATTTGACCACTTTTTTTCCAAATGAAAAAAAAGTGGACGAGGTACAGCACCTTCCCATATCGATCGACTAGAAAGGGTTTAGGAAGATTGAGAAAAAATGAAGGAAATTCTTTAGCATTTGTCTTGCTATCTTTATCTATTTAGTACTCAAGCTGTAACATTTTTTCCAATGGGGTTAGTTCACAATGTATTAGAAAAAAATAATCTTTATACCTAATAAGAGAGGTAAAAATTCGCTGTACGTAATGTGTTGCAGTTCCCCAATCAATATTCTTCTTGCCTCTTGGAACAATGTCTCATCCGTCCATTGAGGATTAATATTATGCAACTCTTCAGCAATCCTGTTGTGTTCTCGATACCATAATGTGTGCATTGCCGTCAATTCAACGAGCATGTTGACTCGAGAATCACCTGTAAACAAAATACAACATATTAAGTTTCAGACTTTCTTATGCAAATGCATATGTACAGATTGTCCGAATAAGATTGATTTCGTCTTCAGCTGTTTCAATATCGATCCGAGACATATATGTTGAAGTAGAAATTTTCGTAAAAGAAAGTCGCCGAATTTTATGAAATCGATTAAAAATTGCAGAGGATTCATTTCTAAGCAATAATGTATATCAACTTTTATACAGTACACGTTATACAACTTTTTGATTTGGCATATACAAAATGTCCATAGATATTTCAAAAAGTTATAAAAAAATCGGAAAATATTCGGATTGTAAAATGATTCGTGGGATAAGCATTCCATGTACATGGATTTCTTTTTGGCATGGAAAAAAGGAAATTAGTGCAAATAATCACCGGCAGGTGGCACTATGAAGAACGGCTGCGTTGGAAATATGAAAATTAGGCTGTTATTTATAGACCAATATGCCCCCAACAATGCAATCGTATAATTTCTCGCTGGGAATATCGCGTGGCGACTGAGAAAAATGATAAGTGCACCAGATAACGCTTTGTTAATGAAGATTTTTTATGTTAATGATTCTGGGCATTCGACGGCAGAAGGTTAGGAAAATTGAAAAAGGTCTTTTAACACTTACAGGGCAAATAAACCTTGTTTAAGTGATTTGAAAAAACTGGCATTCAGAAGGATTGTGCGCGTTCTGGAAGACCAAGCTTAGCTGAATCCCGTTCTATTCTTGTGGTACCCGAAATGGATGCAGTAATGTCTGACACTGTTACAAGGACCAGTAGTGTGCTTGAAGATGCAAGACTTTTGGACTTACTGGTATCCACGGTGCAGAATATTCTTCATAGAAACCTGGATCTATATTCATACAATTTACAGCCGTACCATGGATTTTCCCCCAGCGAATACTGTATAAAGGAAAGCTTTAGCGACGCAGGATTTGTCCAAAATTGCACATGAATAGAACTTGACACTTAACATCTTGTGAACGGATTTTTTTTTTCTTTTTGGAGATGCGTAGAGATGTCAACGCTAAAGAATTGTGGCACCTGAGTGACGTCTCGTCTCTGTGAGTACACGCAGAAACCCTTTCATTCCTCTACGATGGAGTTATTGTGAGGATTTAAGAGTTCTTTTATTTTAAGTTCTTTTTCGTAAAAAAAAGGCGGATGGGCAACTTGCACAGTTAGTGCAGAGTGCTTTTTAATTCTTCCGCGGGAACATGTTGTCCGTCTTTGAGGGGGAAAGGAACGGCCCCTATAACAATCTTTATGCAAGATTAAACAACAAGTTGCAAATCCAGTAAAGTCTTTTTCGATCTAGATCTTTAGGGATACTAAAATCATTAGCAGGCATAGCAAGTTCTCATGGCCCGCTTGATCGCCAGATTTGACTCTGGCGGACTTCTTCTAGATGTAGGTTTATTTGAAATCGCGCATGTATCAGTCACGATCTTCCATTTTGTCGAAACTGAAAGACGCGATTCGCCGAGAATTGTCGCCCGCGCTCAGGACATTCTGCACTCTGCTGTCTCGTCTGCTTGTGGTGGATGCATGTCAAACACTTGTTATAATAAAAATGTTAACATTTTCCTTCATCTTGTATGCCTGTTCGCTTATATCAGCGCTCCCAAACAGGTTTGTTTTTCGTGCTAAAAGAAACCCAAAGTACATAGAATGATTACCTTGCAAATCATTTTTAGTTCTTATTTTCTTACGATTTTTTTAAATGTCTGCGGTCTTTTTGCCCACCCGGCATTTAAGGAATTAAATGCAAAGTCTACCTCATTCGGTCTTCATGTATAAAGAATATAGTTCCTAAAAGCTCCAAAAAGGTTCACCACTGGTCTCTTCGATCAAATAAGATTATTAAAACTTTGAGATATTTCGCAGAGAAAAGAGAGGTTTTAAAGCTCTGAGAGCATATTTGTTTTCTTAAACACCATTTTAAATCTTCACAATTTTTCGCACAAAGAACGCAAAGTTTTGCATGAGCTATGCAACTCGTTGTAAGCTATTCGCAACTCATGGTGATTAAAATACAAAGCATAATCTTTTCTTGATTTATGTTTAGAATGAAAAGCAACATGTTAGAATTTTCTCGATATAGCTGCATTTCCAAAGAATGTTTCTAGAATGTTAGAATTCGAATACAATAATGATTAAATAGTTCAGAAAAATAAGCAAGGAAAGTTTTCCAAAGTCGAAATCCTGACATGAAAAAAAAAACACAACTAAATAATCAAGAGTGAATCTATTTTATTAGAGAAAAAAAACTTTAAGGTTTGTTTTGTGTTTAAAAGAGTAATCATAATAAATTTAATAAGAATTATTTTAAAGAGAAAAATGATAAATTGCTCACCTGCTTCAAAGCATTTGAGTGGTTCAGACGGAGTTCCACAACTGTATCCTGAACTACTAGAACTAGTCATGTAAGGTGTATTATTGATACGTTGAGTACGTAACTGTCCTGAAATACATAAGCAGATTTAATAGAGAATAAATGACATAAATATAATTGAATTTAGATAGTTACGAGTAATATGTTTTGCTTTTACATGTGAAATAGAAAGTTACAAAAAAGCATCTTTTCATCACATAAAGCTAACAATAAGAAACATTTTAAAATAATTTTTAGTATAAAGTTAGCCTTTAGGTCGGAAGTTATCAGAATTCTGTCGATTGGAAAGATATCGAAATGTATATTTTGAGTAAAATATTTTTTTACTTCAAAATAAATTTCAAAATTGGTTCATTTACTTCTCGTATATATAAAGATATTCGCAATATTTATGTTTCCAACAAGTACTAGCTTTTGAAATATTGTAATGAAACTACAACCAAATGCAGTCATATTTGTTACAATAATTATGCATTAAAGCCTTAACTTTGAATTCAAATGTATTTTGCCTGTTTTGCAGTAATTAGCTTTCCACTTCGATATGTCTTACCTTTGTTGAAAGATCTTAAGGTTTTTGTTCTGTCAATCGTTGAACCATAAACAGCTGAAGCATCCAAAAATGATGTCGCTTTATTTAACTGTTCACGTCTACCTGTTGACGAAAAAAAATTTATATGCAGATACGAAATACAATTAGAAAGCTGCATACTGTAAAAAAATAGCATTAATTTTCTTCATTCAAAACGTAACTCTGGTTCATAGCTACTAAAATGATGATTATTAATTGTTTGTATTCGTAAGGTAGCTCTCAGTTTCCACTAGGGCTTAAGCTACGTTTCGATGGGCAAGTGAGAACCTCAATAAATTTCGAAATGTTCATGGAAGTATGGATCTTTTAATAGGTTTATTAATTTTTTTTCATTTTTTAGGGCAAGCATGCCAAACTCAAGGCCATAGCGAGTACCTTTGCTGTCTCTATAATACAATATGGAGCAAAATATTTCTAAAGGTGTCATACCATAAACTCCGCTTGTAAATATTTCTCGGAACATAGCATATAGAAAACATAGTAACCCAAAATAAACAACTAACGGGTTACAAGAGGTCTTTTTTAGACGTTTTGTAAGAACTCTTACAGAAAAAAATATCCATTTTGAATCCCTGCCTACAGGTAACCCTTGATAAAGTCTGTAAGGCCGGATTCTTTACTACAATTCTTCTACTTTTAAATATGACTTTAAAGTTAGCTTAGTTATTCTTTTATTTCTTCGTTAATAATTGGAACATAACACTAATAGTTAGAATTCCTGTCAATAGAAATCGTGGTCATGCAGCCAGATTAGAACAGCTGTCTGAGAGAAAATTAGGTTAAAAATTTCAAAATTGTGCCTTGTTTCTTTATAAGAAAACGATAGTTATGAGGAGCGATATGTTATGATTACAGCAAAATATGCTCCATTACTGTACAAAATGATAATCATGTTATTATCGTCACAAGCCTGTCAGGAAATCGTATTCCGATGAGTTTGAATTTTTAGACAATGTCTTAATTTTTCCAAGTGAAGTAGTTGTCAAACAGACCATACTTAAAAAAAACTCTTATTTAAAACTTTTTCGTGTAATTCTGGTCATTCAGTTTATCTTAGCCATGGTTATTAGCTCCTTTAAGGTCTTAAAATTTATGAAATAGTATCTGAAATTAAATGTCTTAGTATATTTGTCACAAAAGCAATCAGGAGGTTACTGGAAGTCTTTCCAAAACAGGTCAAAATCTATCATTATTTCATTAAATGAATTCAAAAATGTGTTCACTTCCAAAATCAGAAAATTTCTTTCAAACAGCCGGCTTTGCAATGAAAGCATTTTTCCCTCATAAGCATAATTATATCTTAAAGGGAAAATGATAATAAAAGCGTAATGATAGTGGAGAATTCAGGATTTGGGTCTGGGTGGGGCTGATATCATAACAATTTTGTATCGTAGTGACGAATGTCAAACCTCATGGTTTATGTAAACCAAAACACTTTAACTTTACAGTCTTTACTCACCTAACAGGAAGAATCATAAACAATCATTACAATACTTTCGATAATTTAGGAAAAAATGCGATGAAGGTATTAGACAAAAAATGTCTTCGGTCGCGTCAACGCTACAAGTGCAAGTGGAATGACTAGAAAAGTAGGAAAATTTTCGAGCCTGTCAAGTCAGAAAGCAATGTTGTCACGTTTTTATTATTTTTTTAAAAGGGAAATTAGGAAAAAACAGTTGTAGTGATTTTAAATAAAATCAAGAATTCTGGCTGAGCTCTGGGGGGGGGGGCTGCAACTGCACAGCCCCCTGGATTCGCCCAGGCGTAATGCTAACAGCTGCCTTGATTTTGTTCTATAAAGATAAAAAAAAATGTGCATTTTATTCTAGTAATCAAGTCTGTTTTTTGTTACCTCCACATTCTCCATGGACAGGAACAGATCTCACGAAATTGAGACATTTAACATTTCTAGGACCATAGAAAGGATCCCCATCAGGCACATCGATTTGCAGACATTCTCTTGGACGGCTTTCTGGATACATATCAAATTTTTCGCTGCAGCATGGGATGCCATCTGTAAAAGTAAAATAGAGGCATGATAAATGTCATTTTAAAAAAATTTCAAGATTATGGAAAAAGTTTGAAAAACTGTTTAAAAATTTCATTTTTTTAATGACGTACGTATTATGTACAGCATATGATTCAAAATTAAATAAATAAAAATCTCGTAAAATAAAATTTTAATAAGAATATAAGATGAATTAGTTACGAACAGAAAAAGGAACATCAAAGAGAAGAGAGGGTGACATATCGGAAATACATGAATAAATATCATTATAAAGAAAATAAAAAAAGTGAAATGTAGTCTTGTATGTATCAAAGAAACTGATAGGAACTTAGTACATGGATGAATGAAATTACTCAAAGAATATTCCAATACACTATGTCTTCAGAGATGGAAGTACTTTGTAATATTTAACAGTTTAGACATATTTGCAACTAAACTTTTTATTAAATATATAATTTTATATAATATTTCGGATGAAAGAAAATGAAGTAAAATATCAAACAAAATCTATTTCAAAGATAATTTGAAAATAAAAATTATTATAATTATTTTCGAGGAAAAAGGAGACATTATTAAGGATTTTTCTTTCCAATACAATGTGAAAAGTTTTAAAACGAGAACATGCGAGTAGTCTTTAAGTTATCATTAATAATACTTACATGAAAAAAATTGAAAAAGGAAATGTATTGTGACATATAAGGACTATACTTTTCAAAATCCCATTCTAGAATTCCTATACATACAGGGTGCCCACTTAAATAAGCCCCCCCCCCTTTAACTTCAGAACGACGGCAGCTTTTGTCATGAAAATGGGGAGGAATCTATGGGCTATGTGATGAGACAACTTACAACGCCATCTGGTGGCAAACTTCGGAGTTAGCGTTCCTATCTCGAAAACGGTACAAAATAGCGCAAAAATGTCAAATACAAAGGTGTAGAGCGTTATCGATTTAGTACAAAAAGATACCTTGTGCACATTAATACGGAGAATAGAACGCTTAAAATGCACATTTGTTTGTTCGCATTTTCCAAATTGTGACGTCACAAGACATGGGCAAATGGAGAAAATGTTATTTTTCGAACAAAATATGACCCTATCATACTTTTTAATGTGGAAATAACTTAAACAGCAGGTTTATGCGACCTTTCCACCAACATTGCAGGACTTTCGATGACGTATTACTGTTGCTTGTGCTAGCGCACCAACTATATGCTAAAACGAGTGCAAAATGAAATTTAAATAAGGGCTTTAATCTGTACTGTAGATGACGCAGAGCACTTTGAACAAAAAAAATAAAGGTTTCTTGTGATAACTAAATAGTTTTTTTTCTCTTTTGAACCCTCTCTGCGACGTCAAAATTCCGGAAATCACAAAGAAACAAATGTGCATTTTAAACGCTCTGTTCTTAACATTGATCTCCATAATGCGTCTTTTTGTGCTAAATCGATAATGCTCTACAACTTTGTAGTTGACTTTTTTCCCCTATATTGTACCGCTTTCAAGCTAGGAACGCTAAATCCGAAGTTTTCCACCAGGTGGCGTCGTAAGTTGTCTCATCGAATAGGCATAGAAGTTTTACTATACCTAGACACTGCTTTCATGACTAAAGCTGCCATCCGTTGTTCTGAAGTTAAAGGGGGGTGGCCCTTATTTAAAAGGGCATCCTTTATACAAGGTGACCACTTTAAAAGTGGTCCACTATCTAATTTCTAAGCCGTTAGAGATATGCATATACTTCCAAATGAAAAAATGCTTTAAATGACGCAAAGAATTATGCTTTATGTTTTTGAGTGTATAAATGTACTGCTGAAAAAATAGCGGAGTCTAGATTTTTATACAATCTCCTGGTACTATTAGTCATAGTAAAATATTCTTAATTAATAACATCTTAAACAAAACAAGTTCCATTCTTTTGCGATTAAAGCTGACTGATTATGAAGCTTTGGATATCGCTATTTCAGACTATTTTAGATCATTTCAATGGCCTTCTTGAGGAAGATCCTCCAATCAACGGGAAGAGCTTGATCGATGCAGCCGTTGATTGGTTTAAAATTATGAAATTCAAAGATCCATAACTCTGTCAGTTTTGGTCGCAGAAGAGGGGAACTTCTTTCGTTTAAAATGTTAGTGTGTAAAAAAATATTTTACTAAGTACAACCAATAGTACCGGGGGACTGTATAAAAATTTAGACTTCGTAATTTTTTCAGCAATATATTCATACACTCAAAAAGCAAAAAATATATTTTTTTACGCCATTTAAAACATTTTTCCAATTGAAAGTAAATGCCTACCTTTAACGGTTTAGAAACTATTTATTGGGTCACGTATAGAGTGGATACCCTGCATATATAGGGAGATAGTTTTGACAGTCGCCTAGATTGGACCGGTATCGTAACTTCAATTCTATTAAATATTTGGGCCGTAAAATAGGCAACTTGCGTTGCAACCATGTTAATGCAGTTTGTGGAATACCTTTTCAGTGAAAACGCTACGTGGTTGCAGTTGGAGAACAATAGTTTTAATTTAGATATCATCAATTAAATATTCAAAAAAAGACTAATAGTCCTTACGCTGTTTTGAAATAAGTAGCAAAATATATCCTCAGAGAAGAAACATGCTTGACTAAAATGCACTATTATTATTATTTTGTTAAAATAGTTTAAATGTAAGATAAGGGGATTCCTTATTAATATCGAAAAAGTGCTTAGATTGGACCACAAGCAGTTACCTAATTGGACTCTTTAAATCAACGACCCTATTATCTTGAACTAGAGGGATAGACCAGAAAGCAGTTATAATCATAAGTAGTTTTCCTAAATTGATAGTAGAAAAAGTAAAAAAACTTCAATGAAAGGACATTAAAGACGTCAAATGTTGGTTTAAAAAAACAAAAACTAAGGCTACATCGTTTTGTATCATATTTGAGGAAACAAAGGAAGAAGAAGAAATGATTAACAGTGCATAAAATGTCATACTTGGTTTCATAGATAATGTGCTGATGTGAATTTGAGAATCAAAAAAATACTTTTGCTTTAACTGTGCTTAAAGAAATTGGTGGTCCAATTTGGGAAATCATCAATAGCCCAATCTGGAAAACCAGTTTTTTTTAATTGGAGCGATGATACATTTTTTTTATTCTATGCTTTTTCTACTTTAAATTATATTTCGTAAAAAGTTAATTGCTCTGTTACATAAACTAAAAAAAAAAATTACTTCTTTTTTTATTAACATTACTTCTTTATCACTGTACACGAAAAAAAAAATGTTCAGGTGATCCAAATTCGGCAGCTTTTCTTTATCTTTTTTTGTAAAAATAAAAATTGAAGAAGATGCATTTATTAGATGTGATTAATTTAATATGAGAACTCAATATGGATTATTATCACGCTTTGATAAAATAAATATTCTTATAAACTCAAGGACCAAATAAATTAACCATGAGAAAATGGCTGAATTTCCATATATATTATTTTAATTGTCTTTGTAGTGACATATTTATGAAATGCTTATGAAACAACGGCCTGAACTACAAGTAAGAAAAAAAGTTTCATATTTACATGAATAATTGAGAAGTCCTTAAATAAGAATTTCAAACAATGGGAATCTTTCCAATTAGATTTCTCTTATCCTTCTAACATGACAAGCCATATACAAGTGACTCATAAAATAACCAAAATTATGGTGGGAAATTTCGTTCTGGTTGTATTGTGCGAGTCTGAATCTGGAACATTCTCATTCACTTTCAGGTTGTTGACTACGTGTAAGTACTTCAAAACTTTTGTTATATCACTAGTTAAATATTTATCGTATGACTTAGTTATATAAGTCTTTCAATCTAATTGCCTGAAAATGATGCCGTTCACATTCAAATTCTTTTCGTTTGCAACTTTTGATGTTTTATTTCAATTAGAAATTTATTTTATCAGAAATCAATTGCTACTTTATCTATGAGAAATATGAAAATGCTGGTATTATAAGTGTTAAAGAGGGAAAAAGTAGTATTTGTTTTCTTCACAATACTGGAATCATTTTGAGAAGTTCAAAATTTCAGTCTTCTTAATTTAAATGTATTGATTTTTTGTTAGAAAGTAAGTTTAATTTCTTTATTTATACAGAGCTTTGCTTTATTGTCCTTTACAAATAGAAATGTTCTCTATCGATGATGAAGTGGAAACTCAAGAAAAATGGTACACTTTTTTTATTTACATTTTTAGTATGTTTAAGGTATGTATAATATTCATTCAAAATAGTCAAATAAACTGTTCACTAATTTTAAATTATTTAAATTATTTGCTGCACAACCCTTTTTACTTTCATTACGTTATGATTCCATAAACTGATCCTTGCAAGTGGTTAAATATAAGAACACTGGTGATTATCAACTCAAAATCAAAACGAAATAAAGAATTTGTCAAATCATATGGTTATTTTAGTCAGTATTTTGTGACATGAGAAGGTGAATTTGTAATCGTGAAAGCATGCGATGAAAACCTAAAAGAAGAGAAAAACCAAAGAAATTTTCTCAACGGAGATAAAACATTTGATGTGAATTTTCAGAAAATCAAACTTCTGCAGAAATGTTATAGGAAATCAATGAGTAATGCGTATATCATGAATCGGTGAAATGTACATGACATAAAAACTTTTCAATTTATTGCTGAAGACATGTCATGTTAACCTATCAGGAGGCTAGAAAGAATGTAATACAAGTATAAATAATTGATATGTAATTAGTCACAGTTCTTACGATTCCAAAGGAAGCGAAAGATCATGGTTGAAAATAAGCAAATATCTGTGATATTCCTTAATTGGGAAATTATCCTTGAAAGAATAGATATTGATCTGTTTTATACAGGTTTATGTTGTAAAGAGGTCTGGTTGAATGCATTCGGAATATCTATTTTTAATGTAAAATACACATTCTAGATTAGTTGCTTGGAATAAAGAATTAAAAAAGACCTTGATGGATAAATTTGAACAATCGTTTTTAAAAAAATAAGAGGAAGATATTCTCAGAAACAAAAGAATAAAATGCAATGTTGTTAAATGTTACAGAATGAGATATTGTTTTAATTTAAAATGCGTAGAATATGTTTTAGAACTCAGATTTCGTACAGTTTCTTGAAAGGGGATGAAATAATTAATGCAATAATTAGTAGTAAAATAAAATAATTAAAATAATAAAAAGATCACAACAACCTTAAAAGGCACCGAATTTATATAATTCATATCAAAATTTAAAAAAATGAAAAGTCCTTCAGAAATAGAGAAGAAAATTCAGTACCAACTGAAATTTCCATACAAGGATTTCCATACAAGGAAGATTTAGCAAATTTGTCATGTGTTATCCAACTTGCAAAGAATAGTATGGGTGAAAGCATTTATAAAATGATATTACATGAAGAATATATTTCTAGATCTAGAATATCTAATAAAGAAGTTTGATTGTAACAATAAAATCCATTTTTTAAAATGAAATTTGTCTTGCAGCATTATTTGTATGTTCGAATACTTTTATAAATTTTAAGGATTTTGATCATTTCATTATCAAGGGATATTCATTTAATTGCAAATGGAAATAAAATAAGCATAAAAATAAAACTAAATTACCTGTGTTTATTGCTGTTTCAACCATATCATGATCTACTATTAATCCAAAACTTGTGAATAACAAAGTTACATCAGAATCGGGCTTAATCTTTTTAGAGTATAATTTCTGGCTTAAAAATCGAGGATTTGGAAGTGAGCTCCCATCTTTCGAAGTTCGTATACTGGAAACTCCTGGAAAGAAGATTTTTGAGAAAATTAGTGAATTAAATCTTTGCTGTACTGGAAAGCTAAATGTATCAGAAACTGCAATTTTGTGTAGAAATGAAACATTACAATGAATAAGGTTATTCCTTGTAAAGTTTCATCACAGCGCTTCATCACTTTCTGGTTTTTTTTAAACAATTCAATGAGAGTGTCAACTACTTAATATAAAAAATTTATTACTTGTTATTCCAATGTTTAAAATTGTTTGCTAAAATTCTTAAAAAACAATTTAGCTTGTTAGATTGCAGAAATATATTTTATTTTAGAAAAATATTCATTCATAACAGTATTTTGTAAACGAATAAAGAGGAATGGCCTTTTACAATAAAACCAACAAGATACGTTTTGTTTCTTAATTCAAAAATTGGTTTGAACTTTAAAAAATCCTATGACAATTTTTAAAACTATTTGAATCGAAAGGTATTTGTGTCAATAGCTCAGTTACTGTGGAGGTTGCCATTCAAAGACACTTTTCTTTTAATTACTGCATGAGAGCGAACTTTTTCAGTTTTTTGAAAGGTGATCTGAATATCTTCAAAAGTTACATAAGTGACTGAAGGAAATTTTTTTACGTGAGAATGTTCAAATAAGTTACTGTGCATGTGAAGAGAAAATATCTTAAGATATTTGTTCGATTCTTAATAGCACTCTGATCGTCAGTCGCAAATCAGGGAAACATACTAAAATCACAGAATCAAACATTCTCTTATTATTCATTGTTTCCAAAAATGATTTCATTTTATTTAGATTATTAAACGATTTTCTTATTGATAGGAGGAAAGTAAGATATGCTATGATTTGCATTCATCGCTTTCAACATCCTGAAAAGAAAATTTCGATAATTTGCTTATTACATATACGTAAAGCTTCATTACAAATAACATGAATTCCCCGTTCCTTTGTTCTATGTCATGTTTTTATTTAGGAGTACAGTTAGCACGCCAGTTTTCGACTGGTTCTTCTCAGTAACAAATTGATGCAAATTTTGTCAAGCTGATCTTGCGATGAACAGAAATAATTATTTTAATTTTAAAATATTACATCATGCAGCATCTAATCAGATGAGTTCCACATTTTTATTTTATTGAGACTTCACCACGAGCATATCGCCTTACAAGTTTACATATTTTTTTTTAAAGCGATGTAATTGGCCAAAGTTTCATTTGTCTGGATTCTACTGATTAGTGCATATTTAATATTAAATATACACTATGAAAATGTGTAAGTTAACAATAGATTTTGACATAACACAAAGTTTGGATTATCAGTCAATCATTAACAAAATGTTAGTCTCGGGAGTTTGGATACATGTTAACTGGATGGTGTCTCAGCTCAGACTGATTCGTCACAGTCCACTTCACACAGTGGCGCTCTTTTTACTGAAGATGAGCGTGCGCCTGTCCTTGGTGTGGAATGCGCGTATTTGTCACAGTAAAGTTCTTTACGTTTTGGAGATGATTATGAAGGATCATCAATGCTTAATTAATATCTTTATTGTAGTAAAATAATTTACCGTCAACTCATATAAACGTATCTATTATTTTATTTCTTTCATTCTAGAAGAAATGTTTTTTTACGAGGATGGATAAAAAAAAAGTTTACAAGTGTAATAAAAAATTATTTAAAAACATTAGACAAAAAAATCCAGAAGGGAATTAGATACATACTTGCCAATCACTTTTCCACATAATCACCAAATATATTTATGCATTTATAGGAACGCATGACCAACTTGTTTAACCCGGCTTAGTTGAAATGACGTCACTGCCCATTGAGACAGTTCTTGGCAGCTGTTTTCACACCACTCTCTGAAGAGAACCTTGTTCCTTCAATTTCGTAAAAAGGAAATAATCATTGAGCCATCATGAAGTTATCCGACGCAAACGCCCTGGCATGTTGAGTGATGGTGCCATCACCCTCTTGCATGACAATACCCATATTGCTCGCAAAACTCAAGAATTGCTGCAAAAGTTCCAGTGGAAAGTCTTGAGCCATCCCCCCATACAGCCCAGATTTGGTACCCAATCTGGTTGGTTCCAAACACTTATCTGGAACAAGACTCTCGTCAAAGAGTGATGTGGAAACAGCTGCCGAGAACTGGCTCAATGGCCAGGGACTCCATTTCTACCAAGCCGGGTTAAACAAGTTGGTCCTGCGTTCAGATAAATGTCTAAATAGATTTGGTGATTATGTGGAAAAGTGATCGGCAAGTATGCCTCTTATTCCTTTTTGCATTTTCTGTCTATTGTTAATAAATATATTTTTTTTATCCATCCTCGTATTCAAAAAAATTGTCGGTCAAGTATTCATGGAAAGTGAAACAAAAAATTAATTTATTTTATGAATTTAAACTTCGGATATAAGATATTTAAAGATTATTAAGATACAAGATTTTAAAATAAAATACGAACGAACCATCGCTATAGTCTGGAGCAACCATTCTAACAAAAGGAGTTCCGCTTTTTCCCCAGGTTGGATGAATCTGGTTGCTGCAGGTACCATCGATTTTTCTGTATTTATATGCCGAAAAGCATTTAGTCCTCCAAGAGGGCTTACATTCTTTCGGTAAAAATGACATATCAATGCTGAAATGACAAATAATATTTATATAAATGCGAGTTAAAATAAAAATCTATTCGGAAAGAACATAATAAAATAAAAATTCCTCTATTCACAATCAACATAGGCATGGAACTTTTAAGATAGCCTTCAGTTTTCAACATTACTTAAATTTGAACAGTAATTATGTTTGATAAGGCTATGTTCAAAGAGATAACAAATGCATCTCTTTGAATTTATAATTTATTGATTTCTGCTTCTGTTAAATTACCACATACCGAAATCAAGTACGTTCAAGTAGTTTCATAATTATAGATTCATTAACCCTTTGTAAGGCTATTTTTTTCTAGTAGTGGTATAATAAAATAACTTAGGTATTGAGATTAATTTTAGAAAAGAAATTCATTTATCTTATTGGATGGCATTATTTTTTGATAATTAATTTTATTGATGACCAAGTCAAGACACTTCGTTATGGTTTGAGATAAGAAATTGGAAAATTCCGGTTTTTGTTTCGTCGAAACTTGTGGCGAGAACTTACGCCAACCTTAAAAAATGCGTTTAAAAATTGATGAATTTGGTGGGAAGTATATTCCCACGGCCTTAGAAAGGGTTAATACGTGACTCGTCAAACAAAATTTTTGAGTGATCAGATGGTGCTTTTATTATACTTCTCGCAATGCAACTTAAAACCATTCAAATTTCTAATGTATCAGATGCAGGTTGCGCATACCATCGTCCTAATTCAAGCCGTACTTGTTCCGCCATAACTGCACAATTTACTTGAGCTTGAGGAACAGCTGGAGATTGTAAAAGATTCGCAAACGGACATCCTGATGGAGCAGCTGCACCTAAAACAACAAATATGGAACATTTCCTTGAAAATTTTAATACATTGGTTTTCACACGAATTAAAATTCATAGTTTTAGTTTATGCTAAAGATTAAAGATTAAAATACAGTTTCATCAACAAAATTCTATTGCATTACTCAATGTTTTCTTCACTCCAAATCTATAAAAGCGATATTGTGACAAGAATTACTGAAAATATCCATTAATTTTAATTTCAGACACTTTCACAAAAATCTCAGTTGTAATAAATTCTCTGAATTCTTTTTGTGAAATCAATGGAACTATGGAAAAGATGTTTCTGATAAAATTCTGCTTTATGGGACGAAATAAAAAGGTCTTGGTTAGTTTGCAATAAAGTATAAAGAAGATTAAACTTTAAATTATTGAAAATTCTTACTATGTAACATTTATCTGACCAATTTGTTGCTAATAAATTTCTATTTTGGAAGAGTTCTAAATTTTATTATCTGTTATCTGTACCGAAAGCGCTCAAATATTTATTACTAGACGCCTTTGGCGACCAGCTTGTTTCTCGGAATATTGGCTATTTTGTCTCTTAAACTATTAATACTGAAAGCATAACTATTTAAAATTTCCTTTTTATTACTTGATCAGACTAAAAAATATCAGTTGAACGAGAACTGAAATTTATGCGAAAATGATTTACCTATTTCTAAACATGTTTAAAATGAAAGCAATTTAATAGTAGCTGTTTTGAGTTAAATATCGACGCATGGTCAAATTTAACAACAAAAAATTTAACTGATTAGGAAAGTAGCAAAATATATAGGTCAACATGTCGCATAAATTAATAATATGAAGCATTGGAAAATAAAAAGAAATAATATGAAAACGAAGCTAAATTTTCAAAAAACAATATCGAGAAAAATATTTAAAAAATCAATTAACTAATTAAAGAATAACTAGACATCAGAGTTTTACAAATCTAAATTTCATGAAAAGTAAAAGTTTTTGCCATGTTTTATCAATTATTATGTCTAAAAGAAGAAAAAAAATACGAAAGCTGCTAGATTAAAGTGAAACTAAAAGTCTATAATTAGAAAGCAAACCAAAAAAAAAAACAAATGTCCGCTATCAAAAGCATATAAAAGTATTAATTTGAAACTGGTACAAAAAATATCTCACTGAATAAAATTTATCAAATGAAATAAAATATTTTGAACCAATGAGCTTTAATTGAAAAACATATTTTTAAAAGTGTATAACTGCAGAAAAGTGAAAATCTGGTAGTGATTAAGGAAATTAATGTATCAAAGGAAACAAACTTAGTTAGCCACAGCTTTGACAATGGAAAAATAATATCATTAAATGAAATTCATGAAACAATGAAATTAGGTTTAATCGGTGTTGGTGATTGGGTGACAAAATTGAGAGGGGGGGGCAAAAAATTTATAGATATAAGAAAGTACCACGGAGTATTAGAGGTAGACAACAAAATTTAAAAATTTAGTTATAAAATTAGCTAGCTTTCCCTGACACTATTGTTTTTTTAATTTCTAATTTTAGGCTGTTAAAATGAAATAAAAATTTAATATTTCCGCCCCCGAGTTACCGCCACTGGGTTTAATTTCATTACAACAATGAATTATTGTTGTAAATCATATCAAAATATTTTTAAAATTAGAGGAAAAATTGCAATTCAACTGCGTTGATTTCAGTACAAAAATATTTTTTTGAATTTTAAAACGGTGCAAAAATCATTTTGTGCGATATTTTCGCCACAATTTCGCCTAATTTTCACAGATTCGCTAGTTTTATTTTTTAAAAAAGAAATCGCTCCGAGGCTCACATTCTCACCCTCCAAAGCATGTTTGTGCCAAATTTCGTAGCTCTAGGTTCAACAGCCGGCCTTGCAGAACGCCAGAAAATACGCACTCTAATGCATATTCGCATTTATTATTAGTAAAGACTGAACACACGTAAAATTTGTATTTTGAGAACTATATATAAGTTATTCTTGTGAATGAATAAATACTATTCTTTTAAGTGCCAGAATTTAGATTAGCTGTTCTGGAAATCCTAACCAGATTCACCCTTTGAGAAAATGGATGTAGGCTTTTATTACGAACAGAAAAATAATGATTTGCTTCTTTAAAAAATATGGGTCAAGAACAGTATTTTTTGCCTTCTGTGGAGACAAAATTAGAAGAGTTCGAAGAAAAAGAGGCACAGTATTTCAGGGATGGTGGAATTGTCGTGATCATGATATGCTTTGAATAAGAAGCCAAATTCAGCACCTAACAAGAATAGTAGTTACTCAAACATGTC
Organism: Araneus ventricosus; assembly: GCA_013235015.1. Taxonomy (NCBI): domain Eukaryota; kingdom Metazoa; phylum Arthropoda; class Arachnida; order Araneae; family Araneidae; genus Araneus; species Araneus ventricosus. Next base: position 130,840 of record BGPR01000371.1, read on the forward strand.
TTGTCATGAAGAATAAGTCGTGTCATGAGAACCATTGCGATAGGTAGACTTTCTAAAAAGAATCTACTTAAAAAATGAATGTTTTTATTTTATTCGATTTATATGAATAAACTTCAGTGCTATCTCTCTTCAATTTCTCTCTGTTTACAAATGCCATCTAGTCATCTTCAATTTCCCTTGGCAAACCTGTTCCAATTTTTCCTATTTGATGAAATTCATTCACGAAGAAGCTTTAGAATGTAATCGTAAATGGGAACTTCAGGAACAGATGATAAATGAAACTTCTGCTAGGTAGCTAAGCGTAAATGGTTAAACTACAGTCTTATTTTTACCTTTGGTTATTTATCAGATCATCCCCAATCCCACACAAAACCGGTGTTTCCAATAGATTAAAAATAATCAAGCAACCGGTATTCAAGAAAGAGTAAATTAATAACAATGCTGTTTAACTGTTTGAGAAATGTCTGATCAATAATACGCATGTAACAAATGAAAACTGGAAATTCCGGATATATTTATTTTTATTGAAAATTATATTGAAGTGAAACAATTGGGGAGGAAAGTACGAGTATTTACTAATTTTTTCGAAGCATACATATTCATTCCACATACTTTTTCACTGTTGAAGAAGTTGATTAAAATTTATTCAGTTATGCAAAGCAGTTTTCTATATTTCCAATAAAAGACGAGATATGTGGTAAATCCAGTACTTCGGATTTTTCAGTCTGATTTTCAGATAAATAAACTGGGGCTTAAGTGTGTTACGGATTTAATGTATGCATGAAATCATAACATAAATGTCACATATTGTTGTAGCAATGGCATAATAAAAAACATTCTCTCATTCTTATTTAAGAGCTAAAATTATTTTAAATTATTTTAAAATTTTTAATATATATTAAATTTTTCTTAAAGTCACGGGGGATATTAAATAATGAAACCCTTTTTCTAAAAATTCTTACAAAGCTTATAAAAAATTTCCACATAACTTTAATAAAGTTATTCTTCACTTAACAAGAAAATGCTTATGAACAATGATTTTTAACTGTTTCAATACACAGAGAGCAACAAAAATTCTGATACAGACAACTTTTCATAATAACAAGAACGTTTGTAAAAGAGAAACGGCATTTTTCCTAACTAGATAGATAAGATCTTGAAAAGGGGTAACAACGAAATGCAAGAGTGCTGTAGTTCGTTTTTTTAAAATAAAATTCTGAACTGAAAACAGTCGAAGCACATTTTACACTTCGAGATGAAATTTATCATAAATACAAAGGTAAGAACATAGGAAATTAGCATACTTGTTAGAAGAAATTTTAGAAAGTAGCAGAAAGAAGAAAGGAAAAGGATTTTGTATCATTTGAAACTATTCACATAAGTTATGATAAGTAAGTCAAGTTATGGAATAAAATTTGATTAAAGAATATCTCCTAGATTGCTTTCTCTCTGAGTCTCTAATCCACACTACTCAGCAATATATTGAAGCATCAACCATTGCTTCTAACGAAACTCGGCATGTGGAACAGATACATTAGAAGGCTTTCGAACACGAACACGAAGAACCTAATATTTCCCGAATAAATTCTAAAACATACCTAGAAGCTCAAGCCTGGAAGCTTGCTTTAGTACTCATAAAAAGCAAGTCGTTATTTTCTCAGTATTCTCCCTAATCTCTAGATTTAAACTCATATGATTAATTTCTTAGCCCATAGTTAAAATTTCTTTTAGTAGAAAAATATTTTCCTGATATTAAACAGACCTAAGGAATTAAGAAGTAAGTTTTTTTTTGGGGTTGCCAAAATTCGAGCTCTAGAGCCTTTGTAACCTGAAAGAATCTTTGCTGGCACTGAATAAGAAAAGGAATTCAAATAACATACTTTCATGTCAATTCTAGAGCTGAAATATTTTTGTAATTCGCATTCAGTATTTTATAGATTACTTTGTGCAGTCATCAATAATTCTGAAAGTGAAAAATTGTTTAATTTATATTACATATTTAAGTTATAGTTTTATTTCAATCCACAGGCATAGTTAACATTTTTCTCTCGCATGAAAAGAAACTTTAAAAAAGACTTACTTCCACCTGAAACATGTGTACAGTTTCTACTTATTTCCTTCTGTACTTCATAATCACGATTCTTCTCATATTTTACTCGTTTTTCAGCAATTTTCCATGCTTCATAAAATTCTTGCAGTTCCTTCAAAATTTCATCGCCTACATTGTACAAATCAATTTTTTAATATAATCATACCAAATATAACTGTCAGTAAAAAACATTTAGTATACATGTTGGAAAGTTAATATTCACTTTTTTTAGATTTATTTCCTCTTGAAATTCATTGTTCTTTTCATTTCAGATCTCGCTCTTCATACTAGTTTCTCTCAACTTGACTCCCTTGAAGTTTCGCCTTGACCAAGATTAAAATTTTGCATTGTCAAGTATACATCCGGACACTTGATATTTCAACCACCAAAAAGTCATCATTCATTGGATTTTGTGTCAAAGAGTATTTGTATTCCATCTTTTTCATTCTTGTAGATTTTTGAGTAAGCTCAATGAACATCCCATATTCACTTTTTTTTGTCAACCAAACAGGTTTATGTCTGCCTCGTCACATTATGTTAAGTCATCTTTCGCGACAGCATTTTTTAAAATAAGTCCATGTGTCATCGAACAAAATATGTTCAAAGAAGTACATAAGAAATTATCTCAAAAGACGCTTGAATCTTGAGCAGAAAAAATTCACAATGAGTTATAACAAATGCACTGAGAAACGAATCGATCACGTTTCTTAGTCTTTGCCTACTCGTTTTATCGAGGACCGGATGAAATCTTTTATAGATTATAATTAATGGAATGTAATTTAAGCAAGTAAAGTTGTAGTTATGCACAATTATCTCAAAACTGATTTTTGCCATTCTCTTAAGTTAGTTTCAAATTGAAAGTATATAACACTGAAGTAGAAAGGTTTTCATTCGAATAACGTTGTTAGTTCTTGTTGACTAGAAATCTGGTTTAAAAAATGCTAACGATTTTTTCCCCATCCTGACTATAAAACAGTACATGCATCAAAATGAGATCTAGTAAAAAAGCCGTCAATTGCTAAATACTTGTTTCAGCACTGTTTTGAAAATAAATTATATGATATATTTTGTAAAATACACTGGCATACAAAAGTTAAGGAACATTTCGTAAAATGCCAGAAATTTGTAATTAATACGAAAACTATGTTTCGAAATCAGTTCTGTAGAATCGTGTGACATTCAATAGAGTATTATATACATATTACAGTGAAGATTCGGTCACGAGGGAAATTAAGGGGACCACTAGAAGGGGATGAAGGAGAAAATGGAGTTTCACCCATCCTGTTTCACAGAAAGCTGATAACGAGATGTAACTTTTATCAATGATTATGGTTTAATGTGCATAATATTTACATGCATTGTCGTAAGCATAGCACAAATATTCGGGAAGATATAAATGTTTCTTTAAAAAATCCCAAATTTTTCCGCATGTGTTTTGCTTATAACATGCAGTATTTTCATTCAAAATCGAAATTTGCATTCATTCGAAATTTGCAGAACACTTGACAATATGTTACAGAAGTATTGTATTAAACTTTGAAGTAAATACGAATATTACTTAAGTAATTGAATATTACTGGAAATATGAGTGTTTGTACTAAATAATTTTTAACCGCACATGTACTGCGCAGCGGAATTTTTCTTTCAGAACTTCAAAGCCAGATATATAGAGCAACTTTAAAAAATTACAGTTGAATCCCATTAAAATTCAGAAAGCTGTCGGCGTTTCAGTGAGGTGACTTTCAATTTCTCTTTAAGAGAAGCTAAATGATGAGAGTTCTTGTACAAACTGATATTTATTAAATTTGAATCTTCGAACAGTAGCATTGAATTTTAGTAAAATTGAATATCCTGAATACCATGAACACTTATAAATTAAATACATTATTTAAATTGCATTTTCTCGAATACCATTCGAAGATTAAAGTTTAAAAAATATCAGTCTGTACAAGAACCCTCGTCATTTAGCTTCTCTTAAAGAGAAATTGAAATTCACCTCACTGAAATGCCGACAGCTTTCTGAATTTTAATGGGTTCAACTGGAATTTTTTTAAAGTTGCTCTATATATCTGGCTTTGAAGTTATGAAAGAAAAATTCCGCTGCGTAGTACATGAGCAGAAAAAAATTATTTAGTACAAACACTCATATTTCTTGTAATATTCAACTATTTACTTCAAATTTTAATACAATACTTCTGTAACATATTGTCAAGTGTTCTGCAAATTTCGAATGAATGCAAATTTCGATTTTGAATGAAAATACTGCATGTTATAAGCAAAACACATGCGGAAAAATTTGGGATTTTTTAAAGAAACATTTATATCTTCCCGAATATTTGTGCTATGCTTACGACAATGCATGTAAATATTATGCACATTAAACCATAATCATTGATAAAAGTTACATCTCGTTATCAGCTTTCTGTGAAACAGGATGGGTGAAACTCCATTTTCGCCTTCTTCCCTTTCTGGTGGTCCTCCTAATTGCCCTCGTGACCGAATCTTCACTGTAATATGTATATGATACTCTATTGAATGTCACACGATTCTCCAGAACTGATTTCGAAACATAGTTTTCGTATTAATTGCAAATTTCTAACATTTTACGAAATATTCCTTAACTTTTGTATGCCAATGTATTATAAAACGTTTTCTCATTCATTTATTCATGAGTAAAAATGAATAATGAAGTAATCTGGCAGCATCAAAAAAATTCCTTTCACGACATTAAGATTTAAATATGCAGCATATTAATTTTCCTTATTATAAAAAAAACAGAAGGAAACTGGCGATGCATTATTGATCAAAGTTCCCAAAGTGATTATGTAATGGTTCGAAACACCTGAAAAAAGAATGAGCACCGAAAAGAATATTTGATACCTTATATGTATGGTTTAGTATTCATTTCATAGGGAGATTATAATTTTGTAGTTGACGTTCGCATCAAAATATCTTGTTTTTGGTCCAATCACGTGAGGTAAATTTAATATGAGTTGCTAGTAAATTATTCATAAACGTTTTATTACAGAATGATTAGGAAGCATTTACTGATTTTCAATATTTATTATGCCTGCTCGAGACGTGCTTTTTTTTGGTGGGGGGGGGGGATATTACATAATAACTGAAAATTCCCTCACGCCTGTTTTTAAAGGTTGAATTTTTTTCTTTTTCCATGCTGTTGGGAGAGTTCCTGCGTATGAACACATCCAGGAAATTAAAATATAGAAATGAAGCTTTAATGAAAGATAAAAAAAATTAGTTCAACACAGTTATTTAGAATGTAAAGTTGAAGGGCTTTAAATTAAGGTGATTATTTTTGCTTTTTACATGTGGGGAGTTTTTACAAATTGTATTATATTACCAGGCTCCTTGTTGTCTGTAATGCTATTACTTCCAGATTTTTAATTCCATCTATCAGTTTCCAATATTAAAGAAAAAAGGTTTAGGTTTTGCATTATTTCAGATGGAGTGAAAAAAGTCAGAAAAAATGAGTGAAATTTTTTTAGCTGTGTGGATTTGTATGAAAAATATGAGCACCAAAAGTAAAAAGAAGTGATTTAATGTGCTGAAAACATTGGAATTTCAACTAAGTATCGATATTTACGAAAAACAAAACACCCTCTAATCTTTCAAATATTACAAGAACTTCGAAAAAATGGAGACAAATATTTCAGACGTAAAATAGAACAAATATGAACTCTTTTTGAGAATCCCAAACCTTCCAATCACTCTGTCTTAAAGTATGAGTAGTGTTCTATAGTTCATTAAAAAACCTATTGGTAACGTCATAATGGCTAGTTTCAAACTTCCGAAATGGTTAATTTACGTAGTTTTAATTTTCATGATATTTACCGTGTTATCTGCTTTAACCATTCTAATTTATTTTCTCATTTTTCCCTCAGTTACTTTCATATAGCAGGGGGGGGGGGGGGTTAGAAAAAAGTTTTGAAGAAATAGCCTATTTATCATACTTGGGATAAATTATCAGTAAAAAATGAATTGTATAAATTTTTAAGGTTTATTCAAAAAATAAATGCTATTAAAAACATTAATGTTGGTAATCTACAGATCAATTTTAAAGCTCTGAATTTTTATAGAAGAAAGATAAAGTGTTACCTGATTTATTGTGTTTCTTAAATCCCTTGTCGACATCGTCAAACTTCTTGCTGCTGTACTGCACACCAGCTTCATCAGAACTAAACCAATCCTTATCAAGTGCATTTGTGTTAGACGCTGAAGAACCTAAAGAAGAAAAGCATTAAAATTATGTAAAGATGAGCAGAAAAAACGCGAAGTTAGTTTCTTATAAAACTCTATAGGATTTATAAAGATGTTTCATACACTGCATTTTATTTTATTGTACGTCGTTGAATTGTGAATTTAATTATAATTTTGAGGTTATCAACTGTAAATGTGCCTTTTACGGCTTTTAGTTGAGCTAGATCCGACTTCTTTCGTGCATCTGTGTAACGAACTATGTCTGATGTTCTCTGCTTTGAGTTTGCTCGCAAACATTACACCTTTACATAAATTTCTTGGATTTGTGTTTTTTGAAGCTGTTGCTTTTTCTTTTGTAACTAAAAATTTTGCTTTTAAAAAGACGGATCTGGGTTTTCCCCTCTTTTTTATGATATGGGTTTAGATTTCCTTTTCCTATGGGATATTAAGCGGGCAGTTTTTCTCTTATTATATTTTACAGTTTGCTTTTTTATTACATTTATTATAAAATGTATATAATAAATTAAATTACTATAATATTACATTTAACATTTCATAAAAAAAAAACTTTTTAATGCTTATAATAACATATTTATCATGCTTGCTAAACATTTACCCCAAATTATCATTTACTAAACAAATTATGTAAATTATTCAAATTTCATTCAAAATTTTAAAAATGTTACCTTTAAATGAATTTGAGTTTGTTTCCTTTTTTTATTAGATACAGGTTTTGATTTCTTTTTCTTATGGATCACAAAGATTGATAGATTTTTTTGTATAAACATTTTCCTCTTATAAATACTAATTCCTTGTTCCATATTTGAATAGAAGAATAAGATTACTGGTATTCTAAAAAAAAATTAAAAAAATATTATCTTCCACATTTAAGTAGTTTAATGCACGTACCATTTAGTGATAAGAACCTCAAACAAAAAATGAAATTTAAGTCAAATGCTTTTATTAATTGTTAAAAAGTTTTTCTTTTTTCGAACATATAGTTCGAAAGAGAAAATTCGTTTTTTTACTGTGCTTTTCATTATAAATAATTCTGTAATAGAGTCATTACTGAAAAATATTAAAAGTTGGGGTTCTAGTTCATCAATGTCTGCAAATCTTCCCTCTCCCAAAATACACACAATACATCCTAGTGAGAAGTAAGCAGTTTAGTAGTTAAGCATCTAGAACCTAGATTTTCAGATTTTCTTACCTAATGGATATATTTTCTTATAACCCTTGTTGACATTGTCCCATTTGTTGTTATCAAGATCCTTTTTGATTTGCCACTCCTTGTTGACATCTTTTTTATTGTATTTGAATGAAGATCCTAAAAATTGCATCTTTCTGTTTATTCAAAAATTTCTTTATTTCATGAACGTATAAAAAATTCTGAAGTTAATCACAAAGAACAAAGTTAAATTATGTAATGCTACTTACCCAATAAATTAATTGATGCATCACTAGATTTATCTGAGGATTTCAGAAAGTTTTCTGTAATTAAAAAATTGACATGAAAGTTAGTAATGCAAATTTAAAATCAAATGTTTTTCTTTTTTAAGCTTTTAATCGTGCAATTATTTCTGTGATCTTCAATGTACACGTACTGAATCAACGGGTTTTCTAATTTATTTTTTACTTTAGTAAATCTCTTCGATTAAAATAACTATTTACTTACATTCTCACATAAATAAATCAAGCACCAGAATCCCGAATACTCCCAAATGTATGTGCATCTTTTGCATTTCTGATCAAAATATTGGTTCTTGTTTATTCGATTGGCCGTTAGTACTGATATTCCCAAGTGATCTACGTGTGCATGCAGGATCTTAAGACCATCCCTTACCCATTTCCAACCTCATTTTCTGATATACCAAAGCACTACTATTGTAGCCTTTCTTTATAGCAGCGGTTCCCAACCTTTTTGGTTGTGCGGACCACTTGTTGAATAAAAAATATTTTGCGACCCGACAACTAAACATACAAGTAAAAAAATACTTACATAATACTTTTATATATTATATGCACATATATGTAAGCAATTAGTAAAGTTTACTGTAAAAGAATTAAAAATATATTATTTATGAAGCAAAAAAAAAACCCGACTCTTGAAGCTTCGTTGACTTTGACTCTTGACTACCGTTCTGCGTTCCCATAAGTGCGATTGACAACATTCTGCGGCCCATAGGTTGGGCTCCGCTGCTTTATAGTATAATACATGTAGAAGGGAGCTTATCAAACAGATTACAAGCCCAAATGGATGGAGTGCGCAGTTCGTGCCTTACAGCCGATCAGATCTCCTATACCACCGTCAGTCATTGCAAAACTCCATAGCTGGATTCGCCTAATATAACAAAATATAAATTGTAGTAGCACTTGATCAACTTAAATTATTCCTTACGGCGCTGTAAATGTTGCCTACAGTCCAGCAGCGGCGGCTCAGTGGAAGAGTATCTGCTTGGTATTTGGAAGACGGCGTATTATAATCGTAATGCCAAAGTGTGTGCTTGATGCATGTTAAATATTTCGTTGAGTCAACGTGTTCACATGTGTATAGTAAAGAAGTATGGACAGTTAAATACCAGATGACATGATGTTCCTGTGTCTTGAAGATTGTTAAGAATCAAGAGGCTCGGTCTCAGAAGTGCGCACTGATACACGAACATTAATCTGGCATATCAAACCTTGGATGAAAATTTAAGCAATAAATTGTAATAAAATAGGAACGCAGTGGGGTCAGTATTTAAATACTTCTCATTTCTCATTACCTCTGAAACCTGAAATCAATTAAAATATGTTTTTTTCCCAAAAAGGATCTTGTTGTCTGTGAATCATATTTAGATGAGAGATTACAGAATATTTATTCTTATATTGACTTTAATTTTTTTTATCACAAAATCTTCAGATTTTTTTCCAGATGATTATACTCACCACAAAGGCTTCAGATATTATTTTATATTAGTTCTTAATGTTTTAGTTAAATTAACTTAATAGAAATTAATTTTTAGTATTTCATTCGACTATTGAAACAACATGTTTCAAGATATTACGATAGCTTTAAAACTCTTAAAAAGCTTATACTATGCTATATATATCTCGAACTAAAGCAATTATCTGGATCACAGTGATTAAATCGAAATAATTTTTTTAAGTTCTAAATCATCGATAGTAATGTCTGAAACTACTTTAGGCCTGAGCTCAATAGCTGATTCAAAAACGGTTCTTGGTAAATAGTTCGTACTTTTAAAAATAATTGAATTGATATGTTCTCTAGCAGTAAGAACTTCTGAATTCTAAAGATGATAATTTTAATTATTTTTCTGGCTTTAAAACTATTGAATACAAGCATTACCTAAAGGGTGAACTTTGGGCTTGATTTGGCCATTTATGTCGTAGTTTTCTTTATTATACTCCTTATTGGGCTTCACATATTTTGCCTTTTTGTCTTGCCAAGTTTTGTCGAAAGACTTTTTGTTGTATTTAAATGGAGAACCTTTTGAGGGAAAGGAAATAAAGCTTATTTATATCAGTTAAACATTACCAAATAAATGTAATGGACAGTGCATAAACTGTCCTCTGAATCTAAACATACGCTAAAATACCAAAACCTTACCTAATAGTTTGGGTTCTTCTGTTGAAGTTCTCATGTATGTATCTTGCAAGATTTCTAACAATAATAAAATACATCAAGATTAATAAAGAAATGACAAAGACTCGTTAAATATGTCAGAGGCACTACCCAAAATTTTCAAAGTCATACTTCTATTACTATGCCAAATCTTTGAAAGTCATAATATGAAGTAAATTGAAACTGAATTTTTTAAAATCCTGTTAATCTCACATTAGTTACCTGAATAACGTGAAAATCCTTGAAATTGTTATTTATAACAAAAACTGCCTGCCGCATTTATCTAAAATACTCTTTTTAAGTTAAAAACTGTAAAACACATAAAAATATTGCTGTAGTTGAAAATCAAAGTGGGCATTTCAGTTAATAAGATATCAACACTAACAGAAGTTAAACTAACTGAAACATTGAATATCTTTATCAAAATTGTTAGTAACAGGAAAGAATCGCAAGTATTTAAAAAGGGGGATCAATTTCTAAGTCGAGATTTTTAAGAAAAGGTATCCGAAACAGCACTATCAGAATCTGGCTTTTAACTACAAGACTGTAATAGAGGGGGTATATGTCAATCTACATTTTAAATAATGAATTACCTTTGCTTTTAATAATCACTTAATACGATCTATCTGTCTATAAAGCCAACTGTGATGTGAGTAGACTACTTTTAATATTTATATAACTGTCATGTAAGTAGCTTATTTGAAAATAGTATCACCCACAAATTGTTTCCGTTTTGTTCTTTATAGATGCGAGTCTTCTTAATAACATTTCCTATTGCACTAGCCAGTGGATCTTCGTTTATGATCCAAATTTCTGTATAGCTATTTTTGGGACTGTTAGACATTGATGAGCTTCTTTCAAATAACACCACAGAAAGAAATCAGGAGTAAGCAGCAAGTTAACGCGTTGTTCTGGCTTCAAAAGTACTGTTCAACAACTCTATTCCTTTCGTTTTAGTTAAAGTTTTTCTATTATAAATTTCCATATTCCAAGCGCTGAGTATTTGAAACAAACTAATCACAAAACGGAAATAAAATTTTGTCAGTGGCTGTTTGGCTCATAGCTGGTATTCCTAAATATTATCTACATTCTATGCACATATGTGAAAGACATCAGACTTTATTTTTGGTAGCGTTATGGGCCGTAGCTTTCTCTGAAAACCTTCGAAATACTTGAAAACGTAATGAAAGTATAAAAATATTATTTTTAATAACCTCATTGATCAAATAGGCTCCTTTTGGATAATTCTAGAGAAATTCTTGTAATAAAATAAGAATCATGAACTTTTTTCTTCTAGAATCACTTTTTGCACCTTTTGAATAGCATGCGTATTGGAATCAATTCACCGATTGGGTAGAAAAAAACAAAATGCTAGCAAAAGAACAATTTTAATTACGATAACCCTGCATAAAAATTAGTTCGATGACTTACCTGATAAATCATTCTCTGACAGTGGTTTATCAGAAGCATCTTGAAACTTTTTTAAGAGGTCTGAATAGGAAAACAATGAAACATAATATCAGATATGGATTAGAGAATTATCTTGTTTGTAAATATAAAATTTGCTTACATTTTAGTACTAATGAACGAACTTTGTGAGAGGGATAAAGTAAAATGAAATTTCAAATGTTATGCATCTTCAAAAGTAGTACAAAATTCTAGTTTTACCTAATAAATCCTTTTCTGAGTCTATGAGGGTTTCTAAGGCATCTTGATAATTATCTATAAAAGTGTAAAAACAACAATGAATACATAAATTAAGTATAAAATATATGCTGAAACTTTTATAGCATTCATACATGAATTTGAAGGTATTTTATTATCTTTTCATTAATGCGTTTATTTTTAAGATTTTTTTATTATTAAAACAATGACAGAATCTGTGAAACTACAAAAATATAAGATAATGAAAAAATAATTTTTATGTAGCTTTCCATTTAAACTTCATAAAGTAATATTCAAACCCATATTAGGGGCTACTAAGCATAAAAGTCTTGCATTTAATAAGATTTAAAATCTAAAATAAGACTTGTATTTCCTATTTTAGTGCCATATTCCAATATGACGATTCACGATCAGATGCAAAGGTCATCAGCTGGCTAGTACCTCTGCTTAGCATTTGCAAAGTGCCTCGGGATTGTCTGGCCTTTGCGTTTAATAGTCTTTCAACAATTGACAGTATTGCAAAATATACTAGAAGGAAATGCTCTTCATTGTTCTTCATCTCAAAATAAGTGCAAATTGTGAATTTTGTAAAAATTGCTTGAAAACAGTACACTCCAGGACACCAGTATGATAATTAGAAATTTATTTCCGTATCAGCTAAAACAAAACACTATTCGACGGGTTAGTGGCGTAGTGAGGGTAAGTGGCACTCGGGTCCCCCCGTCATCTTCAGTGACTTAGCCTCTGGAAACGGCATCTCGGGCATGATATCTTTCGTCCCTTCATCGTATTTGACTTTAAAAAGTAGCATAAACGCATTAACGTTTTGTTGCCATGGCCAGTGGCGTAGAGAGTGTGACTGGCCCCTGGGAAGTATGATTTTTTTTATCCCAGTCGTCATCAGTGGCTTAACAACCGTAAATGGCGCCAGGGGTGTGGTACTAATTTTACGTCTCCATCATATTTTGCTTTAACCTTTAAAGAGCCATTTTTTCTAGTAGTGTTATAGTAAAATGGCTTTGGAATTCAGATTTATTTAAGAAGAGAAAATCATTTAGCGTATTCCATGACATTAATTTTTTGTTAATTATATTTCTAATTAATAATTAATTATCGAGTCCAGACACTTCGTTAGGGTTTGAGAAAAAAAATTGGAACATCTAGGTTTTTGTTTCATCGAAAAAATTGGCGAGATTTTATGCCAACCTTAAAAATGCATTTAATACTGGATGAAGTTGGTGGTAAGTATATTTACCACGGCCTTATAAAGGGTTAAAAAAGGCATAAACGCAGTAATGTTTTATGGCGCCCGGGGCATCTATACCCTTTTTGTTTCCCCCGGTCTCTACGCCACTACCGACGGGTACATTCATTTTATACAAATCTTATGCATACAAATGTCAACGTTGAATTTTCTCTGTGAAGCAGTGTCATTTAAATGCCGAAGGCGTAAAAATTATATTTCTGTATACAAACTGTTTTGTGCTAGTTTTTTATTTTATTTGCTGATGGTGTTTTTTTTTGTCAGTATCGAGAAATTTACCCGTATTCCGGTATGTTCATTCAGTTGGAGAAGGTCTTTAAACTTCAGTTTGTGAAACAAAACTATAAAAATGCTATCGTTTCTTTCTTGAAATACATAAAATAGAGTAGGAAACATTTCTTCTGATTTCGTACTGCAGTATACTCCACAGTTATAATGACACTTTATTAATATATACCACTTGTCAGTCATTGCACGAGTTTTCATTCATTCAAACAAATTTTTCCTTTAAGCAAACATCGTAAAGGCTAAAAATATCCCTTCAGTGTACAAGACGTTAAGTTCCCATTAAAAACGTCGGCAAGTCTATTTTTATCCAGATATCAGTGTCACTGTGCTAAAAATATCTTACACTTGTAAATCAGTCACGTTCCAAGTAGAACAGGAAGAAATGAATATTTAAATTAAGAGAAAGTATGTTCTAAAAATAGCTCATTATGCGTGTTAATGATAATATACTTTGACAACATATGTAAGTGTAGATGCAATCGCGTATGAACAGAGGTACTGTAATCTCACCAAGTGTAATAGATGTATGTTAAAATCCCATGAAAATGAACTGGTTGAGATTGATAGTATTTTTTTTCCTGCAAATATTCTTGAATTTCTTCCTATTAGAGCATTAAGAGATAACATGGATTGCATTCTAACTTTCTTAACAACGTAATGGAAGCTCGGATGAAATGGAAAAATAGTTTCTTTTGTATTGACCTGCGTTTCCTTTTCTCATCACTGATCATGTTACATTTAGTATATCTACGTAGTGACAATTATTTTCAAGGTTATTTTTTTATTTAGAAAAGTTGTTGATTGCTATTTACAAAGCGTTTATGAATGCGCGTTGCTTATTAATAACTTAACAGGAAGAAATCATAACATTTTTTTAACCTTATAAAATTTGTATTGAGATGTAATAACAATTACTAACTTTTGTTCAGGTTCTGTGTTTCACTGAATCAGTATACAAAAGATATCTCAATTTTTAAAAAAATTACGCAATGGGTATAAATAATGCGCAAGTTTGAGTTTATGCACAATTCGAGAAGTTATTTTCTAGGCAGAAAGAAAGCAAGCAAGCCGGAACTTCTCCCATACATGTATAACGAATACATTATAAAGGTACTGGGACCTGCCTTTCCAGAAAATTTTTAAAAAACGCATACGTAAGACTAAAATTTCTTTAATGTGAGAAAAGGATACTGACCTACATTATACGCTTGTTTCCAATCTTCTAACCAACTTTTCACTTTGTCCAGCTTCCTATGTATATATTTTTCGTCTTTCGCTTTAGTGTCGTTTTCGGAAGTTTCGTTCCATTCTTGTATCCAATCTTTTACTTTGTCTAATTGCTTCTTTATATATTTTTTCTCATCACTATCTGTATCATTTTCTTTCCAAGATTTATCTGAGAATTTCTTCTTATATTTCATTGGAGATCCTGTAAAAAGAGAAAACAGAACTAACAGTTATATACGCTTCTTAAGTTTTCGAATAAAAAAATTAATAAAAAAAGCATTTTCAAGCACAGTAGTTCTCAATTTGTGGTATACATAAGCCTTGCAAAGAGGCGGAGCAATTTTAAAGTACCAAACAAAATAAGAAAAGTATAACAAAATTTAAAAGTGAGAAGTCCTATTATTGGTCAACCTTATCGTTGTATCAAACTTGCTATCCTAACAGAACTTAGTACAATGAGTCTGCATATATATATATAAAATACTTTCAACAAGAGTTTTTCTTCAGTCAAACAACTATCTATTAGCTAAGTTCTGGATATGATGGTCATTCCAATAGCCAACTGAAGTACGGTCGAGGTTGAATATTCAATTGCTGATATATTTTTCAAAATTTCAACTAAGCACTACTTTTAAGTTAGATTTCAAAATAATTCATTTTACGCGACAAATGAGAACTTTGCTTGCGGGCATATTTATAGGTTCTTAGTATACGGAATACGATACACATTCATCGTGACGAAAGAACTCATTTTTCTGGACGGAAAGTTATCGAAGATAGTTATTATTATTATTATTATAATTTCATGTTAATTGGCTCATGCAGTTTATAAATATACAATATTAAATACGCTTTTACTACTCTTTATTCCAACTGATTTCCCAAAACAATGGTTTTCTGTATATAAAATGCATTTTTAGGAATATGAAACAAATAAATGTTGAGAACTATTGTTCAGGAATTAGGTGAGTAGTCTTAAAATTCTTACCAAGCAAGTTGCTGTCGAGTGTTATTTCGTCTTTTGGAGTAGATTTTGCATTTTCTACCACTATAAGTAAAGTGACACCTACAAGGAACAACCTGAAAGATTCAAGTTAGAAAAACAATTAAATCTATATAAATATAGATTCAAAAATCATCAAATTGCTTCTATTTTCTGCAAATGAATACAACAAATTATAAAGGAATTCTGTTTGTAATATTTTTGAATAATTTTTTAAACAATATTACATATTTTATTTAAACTTCATTTCCATTGTAAGATTTTCAGAAATCACAGAAATAAAAGGACTCGGGGGGGGGGGTATTAATCCCCTCTGAATATGTCATGAACTAAACTAAATTCTGCATCTTCGATTTTGAATATCCGATATATTTGAGAATGTTGACACATAAATATTGAAAATTGCCTTGTTTGAGTAAATGGGGTCTTGAAACACTTCTAACAACATTTTATGAGCTCAGACAATTAAAAAACTAATAGAATTGGGAGAAAAATCAGTCATTTGTCACTTAAGAGAAATCATAAGGTAAAAATGAATTTATTCATTACAAAGATACGCTCTTTTCAAAATGAAAGTTTAAAGAAAATACTTCTTAGATTAGCTGTAGAGAACAAGTAAACGATTTGCATCTTTGTTTTTTAAGTTGGAAATTAATAAATCGTACTGAAAACAATATAAACGGCAACAATAGCGATTAGAAGAGTAAACAGTGGTCTTTTCAGGTTTATGCTTTTATTTTCAGGTATTTTGCATCGGTTTCTTTATGCTTTAGAAAATAAAAACTATTTTGAGGAGAAAAAAAGTTTTTCTTCTTTTCAAGGTGCTACCATGGGTTGCCTTGTTAAACGATTAAATAAGCGCAAAAACTTGCTTTTAGTTACATATTGGTTTGTTTAATCATTTAACAGGCCATCCTAGTAATAAAATAACTTAAGGAAGACCAATTTTTAAAAATTAGATTAAAAAATAAAAAAATAGCAAAAATATGTATAACTTATTAAAAGCATATTCATTTTGTAATTCCAAACAATAATTTCTATCGCGATTATTTTTAGATATTATACCTACAAAATTAAAAAAATTCTATATAAAAAATTACATGACATGATGTGATAACAATAACATTATTTTACCCATAAAAATGGCACCAAGTGGTTTGTTAATATATTTGGATAAAATCCATGTTTTATAGTAAAAAAACTTTTCTCAAAGTTATAAATTAAATTGAAGAGATTTTTCTCAATAAATGAATCAGGTAGCTTCAATAGCGAACGTAGTACAAATAATCGATTCGCTATCACACTTATTCAGTTATCACGCACCAAATGCATTTGCAATTCCTAAAAGGTAATTTTCTTTATAAAAATAAACCTTATTTTTATAAAATAAATGTAAAAAACTCACTTCGTTCGTCACTTTGTGTTGGAATAATAAATCGGAATAAATGTATACAAGATTAAAGAGCGATTTTTTTTGCATCAAGAAGCGTACTGTCGTTAAAAATTCTTTTCGCCCGGAAAATAATCATATGAGGTGTTACTTTGATTCAAAATATATTCTATCATTCGGCTTAGAAGGTTACTTGCTCCTTAATTTCTATAATAATTCAGATAAGCAGAAGTTTAAATCTATATCAATATTCAAATACAAACATATTTATATCTTTTCAAATTAGAAAGCACACCAAATTGCAAATGTGGCTTACGAGGTGATGTAGACCACTATGTTTTTGACTGTACTTTCACTAAAAAATTTCATTTAAATAGACCTGCTAACACAAACAAAACCGCATGGTTTAAAATTTTAGTTAATAGTAAATTTGGACTTGTGAAACTGAAAGAAATCTTTAGGATTTCCAGTTGCATTTGCAGTGAGCTTTCTGACTGATGAAACGTTGTCAAAAATATATCAACATTTCTTTCACATTTTTGTGGTTTTTTTTATTTCTTCTTTGAATAAAAAATTTTAAATGTGTTCTATTGAATTGTCCACATGCTGTAATGTGCTTAATTTCCTAAATTTTTGTTTTAATTTTTATTTGTCTTTGTTTCGTGTTTTATTATTTGTTGTTCTTTATGAACTTTTTCTTCACTTCCTTTTTCTTCTGTTTAGTTGTTCAGAACTTTTGCTTTTGTTGTTGCTTTTGGATACAGCGTAATTCATTTTTCTTGCGATGCTCTGTAATTTGATGTAGCGGTGTTTCTTTCTGTGTTGTTGTTATTTTGTACTCCCCGCCGTCCGGGTCAGTGCCTTACACCCTCTGGGTAGGCTGTGCCGGCGTGGGCAAATAAATAAAGAAACGTTGAAGAGTTTTTTCTCTCAAATATTACATCCATTATTTCGTTTAAACGTTATAAAATGGATACCGTGTTGTAGTACTGTTTTTGTAAAATAATTATAAATATCTTATTGAAAGAACATTTTTAGCAATAATTCATATACGTTAAATAGAATAGTTAAAACATTATTCTACATTCTATCACTTAATATTTTTAGTTCCTTTTATCCAGGTACATATATGAAGTGTATCTTATACATTTTCATAAATCAAAGAAGATAAAGTTCTTAACTTACCCGAGAACAGTAGCAGTTACTATTATTTCTTTTGGTATCCTTCGACAAAAGTGTTTTCGCTCCGAAATATTTGATATATTGCGAAGAAGGGGACTTGCTTCAGTCTCCATCGTACTTAAAAAGACATTTCGAATCAATTAGAAATTTCATTAAAAAAAAGTTTTTTTCAAGTTCTGAAAAAAGTACTTTGCCTCAATACTTGTTGTTAAACTGTAAAAATCAGCTTAAGAGCAAATAGTAACAACGGATTAAAATTTTGAAAAACGAACATCTAGATATATATTCACAAATATTTTATAAATTCTTACATAAAAGTGAAACTGGACTAGCAAGGATAGGAAACGTGAAGTATTCGTAGCATTTGAGGGTATACTTCAGGAAGGGAGTTCATTTGAGATTTTAGCTTATCATCACAATAAATGAAAATAAATCATATTTTAACTCACTTTCTCATTGATAAATTATGTAATTACAACAGGAAAGACTGATAGGCTTACTTGTTGATAATTGAATAATTACTATAAAATTGAAACGAAAAACATTGGCGTCCTTTTAAAAATGTTTAAAGGGGAAACAAAATTTTTAAAACAAATAAATTTCCTTTTATTCTAAGCTAATAGCATTAGCAGCAAAATGTACATGTGTTATAACAAGCCTTACCGTTAGTCACAAAAGAAGTAACCTGCTTATCTGACTAAAATAAAAACAAGTAACATATTCAAAAATGTAACTCAAAGCTTCTTTGCCTTAAGGAATGAATCTGAAATAAGGTTTTAGTTGCGAACATTGCAGGGCAGAACGAGAAAAAGAAATCCAGGTAAGTTGGTTTAACCGAAAAATGATCAGCTCACATTTCGTTGATACACTGTTCAGAGACAAAGGTGCACTTTCATAAATTTTGGCGAAGAAAAAAAAGCGCCAAGTTAATATATGGAGTTACATATTTTTTTTCTCTATTGATTGTGATGAAAATGAGTGAAATATTTAAAATGAGTTCATGAATTCACTGTAACGTAGACGCTGCTTTTAGAAACATACGGATGCATTTCAGCATACAGAAAAGTTTTTATTTTGGATGAACCAAAGTGCTTTTTTATTAAATTAACATTTTTTGGTTTGAAATGTGTGGTATATTTTAAAGTTACTTTCATAAATTTTGGAATATAATTATTAATCTCTACTGGTCACCTTTAGCAATCGGCTTGTAGGAATGTTGATTTGTTTCATGTCAATTGAATCTCTTGCACTGTTCTTCCTTTCTAAGTTCCCTTCTGTATGGTATTTGAAATTTCAGATTGTGTTAGACATTTTATCCGTACAATTTTTAATTAAAGTTTAAAAAATCTCTCCAAGGAGCACATTCTCAAACTCTTCAAAATATGTTTATGCCAAATTTGGTAGCTCTCGGTCCAACAGTATGACCTGTAGAGTGGCAACAGACAGACATACACACACATATTCGTTTTTATTATTAGTAGATAAGTGACTTCGAAGGGGAGAGGTTGAGGTTTATTTAAGTGTAATGAAAAAACAATAATTTAGTAGACGGATTAATTATAAGTTTATAAATAATATTATATACATATTTGTGGATCTATAATTCAATAAGAATCCATTACATGATTGTGTATTGATTCATATAATTGTCATTTCACTATGGGACATTAACAAACCAAAGGGCAAAAATCCGACTGTCACAAAAAGGTAAATTATTGCGATTCAGCAGTGAAGACATTAGGTTTTTAAAAATTATGTATTTCCTTTCACATTTAAATGAACTATATTTGTGAATTAATAATAGATATTTCTAGTTAAAGTATCAAAAATATTTGAATTTACACCGAAGTATTTGGACCGGGTCTTTAATACTGAACCATCATCAAATGACGTGAACGACGTCTTAGACAATACTCCGAGCTTCCACACCAACTGGAGAACCGTCAACTCACAATAGATTTAATCACTGCCTGGTCTTCGAATACCGTGTTATGAGATTAAAATTTAAAGTCGCAAAGAAACATTTGCTATTTTGTTTGGTCAATCCATTCTTATCATCAAATTAGTGCATCACAGCAAATGGATATCTTACATGACGATGTAGTGAACATATGTTGAGATCTGTGATGTATCTCGTACATCTCTAAACCTTTCAGTTACAACAATTATATACTGTATGGTCTATATTTATTCGTTGAAACCTTTCACCACTCATGGGATACTAGGTTTGTTTCAATTGAAGCATTTTTTTTGCGAATTTTAAATTTGCGAATTTTTTTTATCATATCGAAAATAAATAAAGGAATGATACTTAAAAATCTCATTTCCTGAGAAATTTACAAAATCTCTTCAGAATTTAGAACTGAAAAACAATAAACTCGTGAGAATTGAAGAGAATTCTAAACATGAAAATGATAAATGATAGAGAAAAATAATAAAGTTGTTAAAAACATGCTTTCATTTAGTGTATATAAAAGCAGAATATTATTTTTTAATCAACATTCTGGGGGTCAAAAAAATCCGTGAAGCGCTGATACAAGTACTCTAAGCAAATTAGAGTTTTAATAACGTTCATAATATATTTTAATTTTTGCTAAATATTTAGGAATTTTCTTTCATTTGACTTTTCTCGTCTTTTTTTCCCATCATTGTGGCTTAATTTCCTCATCACATTGCTTTCAGCTCCTCATGTTTATACGTTTTTGTTTTGACCCCCAGATTTTTTTATAAAAAATTATTTTCTACTTTTTAATACACTAATAAAAACGTGTTTTAAAAAGCTTCTTTTATTTTTATTATTTTTTACTTTTTAGTTTTTAATTTATAATTTATTATTATAAATATTATGAAATCCTGCAATCAATTTTTTTCTCAAATTTACTACCATGTGGCGCCATGCGTGTAGAATCAAAATTAAATTTAAATTAATCGATTAACTGATAATTAAGTTCTGAAAATAATAAAATTTTGTATTTTCATCGGAAACATGCAACTGTACAAAATTTCAGAACTCAAGTACATAACAAAGTGAGTGAAAAATCGCTCACGAAATTCTATCTTTACAAACATAAAACAGGTCAAGTTAAAGGAAAGCATGTGATAAGCACTTTTTATAGAAAAGAAAACTTGTATTTTAATATTTATTAGTAAAATTAGATTTTTTAAAACTCTAGCTTTTTAAATCTTATTATTTGAAACTAAAACAAAAGAAAAATCAGATATTGGGAAATAAGTCCTCTGTATAGAAAGCTACGAAGAAAAAAAACCAAATAATGTAGTAGAAAAGAATTTGAAAGTGAAACTCAAAGCTGCAGAATTTCATATTTCCGGTGAACCTTGAAACCGAAGGAAACATTTAAATTTGCAGTTCGAAAATGAAATTTTTTAAAACTCGTAACTAAACAAAAAATTCTTTATCGAGAAGCAAAATGGCGTATTGAAATTAGTCATTTTTTATCCCTTCAATTGCCCGCTTATTATTATTTGTTCGGTAAATTTATATTTTCAGTGGGTCTTTCCATGTGGAAAGATATTGGGAAACAAAACGCATTATGCTACCTCGAGAAAGCCGTTGTAGATATATTATCTTTTAACCCTTTTTAATTGCATATACAAGAAGAAATGATATTAAAATGATGTAACTGATCAAATTAATTATTGAATAGTACAATAATAATCATTATATACAATCAGAAATGAATGTAAAATGGCAAATCTGATCATGTCATTTACTGGCTAATAAATGAATAATAATGACATTAAAAAACTACACTTGAAACATGAAAATCAATTCAAAACAAAAAAGAGTGAAGATTAATCGAAAAATGAGGCATTTTGCGCCAATATTTGGATGGCAGCCAAATCATTTGGCGCAAAATGTGATATTAGAAATTGAAGACATCTAGACGCGAACAGAGATGAGGACAAATTATCTCAGGAGAAATGCAACACTTCTAATACTGCTGGAGCTCTTTCCTTTCGCTTCATTTCAAGGTTAGAATGATAAAGGCTGAACACATATTAAGAGTATAATATAGAGTTATGATATATTCCACTGATACAAAATGAGTTTCAATATGTAAACGATTTCCGCTATCCATGATAAGGAGGGTTTCATCCATTTATCATTTTGATCAACAGCCTTTTCCAAGTCAAGTTTTATACCAAGTCTAACTATATGAGTTTGATCCAATTACAGCGAAATATTTTTTGTTACAAAATTCACTTATTTTGTCAGTTTAGATTGTTGAAGGCGAAAATGGCTATTTAGAACACTTTTTTGTTCGAAACTAGAAATACAAAGCCGTTTAATAGGCAATTGGTTTTCTCACCTTTACAAATATTAATTTAGGCTTAAGTTCGTTAACAGTAAAACATAAAGACTGCTAATGAAATACAGTCTAAATTTTTGTCTGGATTTTTAATCTTCTTTGCTTGTTCTCTAACTTTAATACCAAGCTGATATCTCGACAAATTAAGATACTGCAAGGTGGAAACCGGACATGAAAATTATCTAGCCTTTATAAATCCACAATACCTATATTTCCTCTTTCAAAATCTATCAGATTTTCCTGCATATTGATAACCTTCACAGACTCTGTAGGGTTCAGATATTGTTGTATATGTTCAGATAGTGCCGTCAAAATTTAATCTTTCGAGCTAAATTTAATACCAGAATTAAAATGAAATATTTTAAATGAAATAGTATAATATAAAATTAGTTTACATAATTAGGGCCATCAACTACCCTAATTTCAAAAGCTTCTTTATCTCAATTGAAGACGTTAAATTTTTATATTTCTTACATTTTTTAATTCATTTTTTTGATTAATAACACGAAGATATTAACATAAACAGCGGGAAGAGTTTTTAATTTTCAAGCTGGTTTCAAATTCATATCTTTTCTTTTTCTATAAATTCTTGGGACAGGTCTCGAAACGCAAAACCGTACAAGACTCCATTATTTAAAAAATTATTAATGATTTTTGAATTTTTCAATTAAAAGCAAGAAATAATTTTGAAATTAATACAAAAAGCAATTTAAAATCATTAAGATTAAATACATTATAAAACTTCCAAAGTTCTGTATAACATAATCAAACTCGCGGAATGAATCAAATAAATGCAAAAATCGTGATATGGTGATTCTCGCTTGACTTCATAATACCAATAAATGAGGAGTGAAATAAGTGTTTGATATGCAAAACTAATATCTCTTATATAAGAGAAAATTATACAACAACCTAATATTATATAATTAAACTAAACAACTAAATTTTTATTGATGCGAAGGGAGAAAAAGGACCTTGAAAGGTTCTTCAGAAACACATGTCTGAGTATGAAATTGGCTCATTATATGCAATCCGTAATTTCCTTATAAAATATGCGTGCCTGTGAGAAAGTTACTTCTTACGCACGGCGAAAGAATTTTGAACACTCCACTGTCAATCGCACGTAATCCAATCCATTGAAAAAACTGTTAAGTGAATAACACTACGTGACAGTACTTAATATTTAATCAAAACTTTTATAACAGGGATTTGCAAGTAGATATCAGAAATCGAAATTGACATTTATGCGTAATCTATATTAGAATTATTCAGAAATTGCGGTAACGCTCACGTGGTTTGGTTTGATCTGTCTACAAGTTAGTTATCTATCTTATCTGTCTACAAGTTAGTTGTCTATTTTATCTGTCTACAAGTTAGCATACACACAATATGCTGTTTGATTCTATTTTGATTTAATATCAAATAGGAGTTTAGCAGAATTAATCCATTTTCCTAAATCTTTCAGCATTTTTTT
>BGPR01000371.1:154645-261211 GCA_013235015.1 Araneus ventricosus
TTTTTTTGTGTTTATTTTGTGTATTTTTCCCCTCTGAGTTTTAGGAAACAGTGAATCATTTACCTAAAGTATGGGATCTTCAAAGTATCCAAGAGACTGGTAAACAGTATGAATAGGGAAGATTTCACTAGAAGGAAACAGATTATAAGTATTTTTAAAGTTTCTTAATAATTGTTTTTACTCCAGTTTTCGTAATTAGTTTTGATTTCAGTCTTGGAAAACAAAATATAATTCATTGGAATTGTTATGAAATTACATGCATCCGTTATTTTTTTCCTTTTACGTACTTAATTTTTGAATTAAATATTTAAAAAGAAGGTCGTTATCTTCAATGTTATAAATTCTTTTTGAATTAATTATCTTTTGAATATATGACAAAGTGTTAATTTTGCATTATTTTTACTCAGACAAAACGAAACTAATTGTTAAAAGTAAAATTATTTACGAAACGAAAGTTAGAGTCAATTGATTAAGGAGTTCTGTTTTTCATGCTATTAATTTAGAATACTTTCGTTTTTGTTAAAAGGTTTCTTAAGAATTGAATTTATGGTGCTTGCTATTACTAATATTTTCTTTCGGCATTTTTTTATTTTGTATTTTCGTAATGCATTTTTTTTTCTGTTAGTGGATTTTGCGTTATTTTCACTCGGATAAAATGAAAGTTATTGTTAAAAGTAAAGTTATTTACAGAACGAAAGTTAACGTCAATCGAATCATCAGTTCTGTTCTGCATGCTTCTTCTCTGCCTATGTGAATGCGATTTTCTACTACAACTTTCGTTAGTAAATCTTTGACAATCAGATCTGAGATATTGTTGGCGGGTTAAAAGCCGGTCTTAGACGGGCACAAATCTTCTAGTTAAAATTAAACACCTTGAATGTTTTATATGCAATTTCAAATGGATGTGAATTGTTTAGCAAAGGGAATCAAACGAGATAATTTAAATTACCATAAGAGATGTTATCTGGAAAAACTAACTTCCAAAGCATGTAATGCTGACTTTGGGCTCGCATATATTTAAGTGATTTGCAATTTTTCAGAAAATCAAACAGCAAAGCTGACAGCGGAGAATAACTTTAAATATTTTCCCATTTATTCAGCCAATATTTAAAGGTAAAAAAAGGCTTAAGAATATTCAGAGACTTATTAAAATATATAACACAATGGAACTTGGCTAATTCGAAAAGTTTTTAAATAAAATATACTTTGGGAGAATTTGATTTTTTTGGTACCTTGAATTTCCTATGAATCTAATGTTAAAATATCGTAAATAATTATAATTTATTTTGGTTACTTCGAAGCCAAAACTAAAAATTGTAGAAAATTGCTTGCATTATTGCATTAAAAATTGTTTTTGTTAGTTAAATATATCCATTTTTTTGTGTTCTCAACGATCTAAGTAAATAATTTTTTAAAGACCTTCATTCACTCGATGACTCTACGGCTGTAAAGCGCATGTATTCAATCAATAAACAAATAAAAAATGTCTCACTTCTTTTAAAACGTTTGACACATTAGATGTGAATTGCACTGTTTATTTTGATTTTTTTACGCAATTGCTGCATTCAAAGGGCTGAATATTGTTTCTTACAAAAATTACTTATTTATTGAAACTATTTTTAAAATAATTTAATTAGAATTATTATTACTTTATTTATTAAAATAACTTATTAGTTATTTATTAAAAAATTAAAAATTTAATAATAAATAAATTTTTTTATTAAAACTGCTCAATATTAACTTGTTCGCTTTCACTTGCTTCATTTTTAGACCTAGTTTTTCTTTATAAATTTAATTTTTATTTTGGTACTGTTAGCTTCGAATTATCCAAGTTTCATTTTATATTCGTTAAGTGAAAGACATCTGACAATTGGCATCATCCAATAATACATTTTGACTTATTTTTAGAAGTGGCACATTAAATACATAGTTTTTTAATTGCCTCCATGTGAGCTCTTATTTACTTGCGCAATCAACATGAAGACAATAATTATTTTTTTCAAATAAAAATTCATGAGCAATAATTTGTATAACTAACGCTCCATTTTAAGGATACATGAGATACACTAGCGACAAACTTTTAAATTTTGAAACATGGTCAGATGATACGATTGATTCCTGAATTGACACCTCACTTTCCAAACTTCTTACCTCAGCAACAATATAGTAGTTGACAACCATCCTCCTATTTCAATGCAGAAACACTGCCTACATCTCATTGGATTGCATAGAAGTTTAACTACTAGAGCAGTGAAAATCGTTTAATCTTTTATTTAATATCTTACACAGAATATGCATGCAAAGTTTCATGAAACACAAGAGCAGTTTTAAAGAAAATTCAATCTGTTTCAGCTTTTAAAACTGAAATATTATAAAGAATAAGATTTATCTACTATACAGCCGAAATATAAAAAGACTGCAAATGAAAAATCGCATTAATGTGAAAAAATGGAGATGGGAAACGGCGATTCAAGAAAATTCTACTCCCCACCTCTCCCAGAATATAATCTAAATTCCTGAGTTGTTCACATATCGTCGCATTAAACTAGCTTTTTCATAATTCAACAACAAAAGAAGAAGAAACTCATTCCACCCGTTCCTTAATTTTTTAATTACAAAAAATTCATGCCATTAATATTTTTTCAATCATTAAAAGAAATTAAATATTAGTTTCAAAATTTACACTTTCAAGAGGTAATTCTGCTTGAAAAAAATGTAAATTTTCATGCAAGCTTTTATTGTTTTATTTTCATGAAATATAAATTTTCTTGCGGTTTTTTTTGTTTTTGTTTTGTTTTCATGAATTGTACCTTTCCACGAAGTTCTTATCATGAAAATTTAAATAAAATTTTCATAAAAAATTTTTTGCCTCTCCTTCTTCATAAATTGAGTTTTAATTTACGAAGAAGGAAAGACAAAAGTTTATATTATTCATGATAAAATTCTTAAAAGAATTATAAACTCCATTAACAATGAACATTACAATAAACGGGAACTCTTTTGTAATTATTAACGGATAGCTAAAACTACAAAAAAGTTAAAATTGTCGATAAGAATTTAAAAAGTTTTCCTTGAAAGTGCCATGAAGTAAATGACGTTTATATAAATGAGGATATGACATCACATTCATGCAACGAATTCCTAAGTTACGTTTGTTTCATCCTTGAAATTTGTTTTACTACTTAAGAAAAAAAGACCACGAATAATAGAAAAAGGATGTTAACGTGTTTCATACGTTGCAACTAGGATCGACCTTAACAGGTTTTTTATTACCCATTATATGCACCGTAAATCACACTGAATATAACACGTAAAATGGTTTTTAAAAAAGGCAGTCATGAAAAAAGCAACCTCATTTTATAAAACTTTCATACAAAAACATCAAAAATGAGTAATAACATCAATTGCTTAAAAGAGTCTTAACTCAGATAGCAAGGACAAGGTGAATGCGTTAAATGATATCATCGTTAAATGATAAATTAGCACATCTAATGCAT
Organism: Araneus ventricosus; assembly: GCA_013235015.1. NCBI lineage: Eukaryota > Metazoa > Arthropoda > Arachnida > Araneae > Araneidae > Araneus > Araneus ventricosus. Next base: position 158,143 of record BGPR01000371.1, read on the forward strand.
TTTAAAGTGAATTAATGTTCTCAAAAGAAAAATGAAACAGTTCTCACACGAAAGCTTTATGAATGTATTAAGCACTGTAAAATGGTTTTTCCAATCTTATTCTCTTATATAACACGACAGTATCCTCAGTTTCTTATCTCCCTCGTCTGATCTTCGTTCCAAAAGAAAAATACAAATGCATCTGTGTAATGTGATTTGGCAGCTTGTTCCTGACCAGTTGAGATTCGACACCGCAACCTCGAGAGCTCACCTCCATTTTCATTCTGTTTTATTGTTCATATTTTCTTTTTTATTTTTTGATATCCAAGAAGCGTAAGCGGTGGGTTTTGTTGAATTTCAGTGGAGTGTGGAGCTCAGACTATCTTACTCTCTCTCTCTCTGTTGTTTCGATTTGAAATAGAGCAAAGCGCAAAACTTTAGAAAAGATTCTAACATCGTACATTGAGAGAAAAACCAGTGGCTGATCATTCATCTTACAGATAAATTACCTTAATACCGCAACGTCTCTTTTATTAAATTATTTTTCTTAAAATGAAACTTTATTACTTTTCACCTTCTCGTATTTGATCGATTATTTTTTATCTTGATACGATATATTTTTAAAAACGAACCAAAACTTTTAACTATTAAAGTATCTGAATTTTTAACTATTAAATTGTTTGATTTAAATTAACAAATCAGTAGTTTCTAGAAAACTTTTAATTTCATTGATGTATACGTAAGAAAAATTTGTTGTTTAGTTTCATTTTTAGATGTTCAAAATTCTGATTTTAATGGACAGAACGTCGCCCCTTGTTCCCGTTCCTGCAACCATTACAGTTGCGATTTTAATGGACAGCCAATTTGTATTAACTACTGAAATGTGTTCATTACAGTTCCTGACACGCGTGTGTATCAAGTTTTAGAATAATATAAACATTTATTGTTCGATCATGTTGAGAGATAACATTATAAATAAATGCCAAGAAACATAAATGCAATACAAACCAGGGTTTTTAAAACTTTATGCCACTCTCTCCACGTCACATTTAAGACTAAAAATAACTTCGCGATCCGAAAAAGCAGAAATGAAAAGAATGGAGCATTAAAAAATAAAATGTGCATCTTTTTTTGACACATCTAAATGATTTTTCCAAATCAAGGTGAATTTCTATATTATTTTTAGTGCATAAGTTTACAAAATATGTGAAAGGAATCCGATGAGAAATGAGTAATATGGATTCCACTTGACGATACTAATCTTAGTTTAAAAATTCACATTTGGTAAACAATTCAAACCTTCATTATCTTTAAAGAAGAAAATTCTTTTGACCTCTATTTCCTAACGAAAAAGGACATTACCTTTCATCCTTTTTTAATCGCACAGGAATATCAAAACAATTAATCAAGATAAAAATGTTTCGTTTTCCATTTCTATCAAGGAAATGATTCCCTGATTAAATTTACTCCTTAAGAAGAACTGATGCTATGATACTTAATCTTTAAATGTAAGATAACTGAAGTGGAATGGATAAATTTTTAATTTAGAACTACGATAAAGGAAACGTAATGGGAGCGTTGTTTCAATTGAGACTCGTTTATCGTGAGTGTTGATTGAAAAAACAGACATAATATTTTTGATCTGGTGGCCTATATGCAAGTTTTTGTGCCTTGATGTATTGTGCATATTAAAACATCTTACTTTATGTGAACAAACCACATTTTTTGGCATTAAATACACTCTTGGAGATCGCTGACAATGTCGGTCCAATTTGACTCCATCAAGGCCTACACTTTGATTCTTAGAACTCCATTTCAGAAGCAATTTAAGCCTCTGGTTCACATTTTTACCACGAACATTGTTCATTAATTATGCATTATGATGAACAGAAAAAAATACTTGATTTTTTTTATGCTACAAAATTACGCTTCAGTTAAAGAACATAGAAAACCATTATTTAAACATTGCAAACTCCTAGACTGAACGTGATTAATAAAAGTCTGGTATCAGTTCGTTCCCTCCAGAAAAGCTCCAAAGGCATCGCAAATTAAAAGTTCATTTATTAAGATGGGTTCCCGCCTCTTGTGCAACAATTTTTGATAATTTCCATAAAGCAAGATGATTGTTTTCTTATATTGTTAAGAATTCTGGCCAAAGAAGGATAAGGATCAATTAATTGAGTTGCCTTTTTTTCAGAGTGCAAAGAGAAAGCATTCGCCCTTGAGACTTTGATGAATCTCTACGTTTTAGAACTCCCTGAGTCGGAAAAAAATTTAAGGAATTATGCCTGTCTGTCTGTGAACATAGCAATTCTAATATGGAACAAGCTAGGCAAATGAAATTTGATATACTATCTTCACACTAAAATTGTAGATCTGTATCAAATTTTAGACGAAATTCGTCAACGGAAAATCTGTCTTCTATTCATCCGCGTTTACTTAGTCATATTAACGTCCCGTTTTGAAATAACACGAAGGCTATTTTGAGACGCATTTCGTAATTTTGAACCGCGGTCTAAAGACGAGGACGACACCTGAGCTGGCACCCCCTCTCCAAACTTCCGCACCATACCAGTGGAACAGGCCCCATCCATCGCGGATCTTCAGCGGAATCGGCTTTTCAACCTGGAACCTCCGGCCCCGGGACCTCATCACTAGGCCACTGCGACCTCCCTATTCACTCGTGTACATGCAAATACTCTTAACACAAAAATGTAAAGAGTTGCATGAATACAACTTGGCATATGGTTTTGCTACCAGAATTGGAGATCTCTATCAAATGTTGGACCAAGTTTGACAAATGGTTGACTTCCTCTCTATCAGTCTGTTGGTGTGAACGCGACAACTCAAGCACGAAGGAAGCTAGATAGCTAAGTATGGGATTGAGACATCAAAATTGTAGATTGTAATTCTATATCAAATTTTGGATTCAATTGGACTAAAGAAAGAGTGCGAAAACGCATACTCGCTTCTATTTAGTATATGACGAAACTAAACACATCACCCGGCATAGTGTGGAGATATACGTAAAAGTCAAAGGGAGAATTCTCCAGCTGGTTAAAATGTAACATACTATTATTTCTCAGGTCGTCGGGAGGTTGAATATTTTTTAGTTTCGTCTAAAGCATTGCATTCGAAACATATAAGTCTGTTATTATCAGAAATAAATTTAAAAAACATTAATCATAAAAACCATAACAAATCACCTTTTCAAGTAGTACTTAGAAGGTGATAAATATCGAAATACTTAAAAAGTAAAATACTTAAAAATTTAATTTACAAATTAAAACATAGACACTATTGTAGATCAATAATCCACCAATGAGTCAGAATGAAAGATCTGTACAATTAATGAAATAATTTTTCTTCAAAATGAACTACAATCAATTTGATATTCTTAAAAAGGCAATGCTGATCTTAAAATTCAGATTACTTCATTAAGAAAAAGACAGCTGGAAATCTTTCAATGGCTCCTAATAAAAAATTAAATTGAAAATGCAAATTAAACTCACTAATTGAATATCAAATTATTAATTAAAATTTCGTAAATTCACTTTGCCTAATCATTGGAGGGAATGAAACCAAAAACGTTGAAAAATATTTTATCTGTATAAAACATTATATACATGTTATAGATATCATTTGTAACTTAAAATACTTGATTCCTAATACTCAATGTGTAATACATAATATTTAAGTAATGCTTATGCTTAATACACATCATTCATTCAACGATAGTAAAAGTACATTTATTGTAACAAACAAGAATTCAAGTTAAACTAAAAATGGAATATTTTAAAAATTTTAATAAAAGAAGACCCTTTAATATTAATTTTATCTATTATAATAAAAACAAAACTAAACTGTGTTTAAAAACTTGAAATATAATTTCAACCATACCTCGGAATTTTGTCCTTATCTCAGTGGTGTACTATACCAATGTCTTCTATCCACTGGATTAACTCTGAAACCGCTGACAAGCAATATGAATCTGATAAGGATCCCCCAGTTTTCGAATGCACTATCACAACACTTAAAGCCAATTCAAGAGGCAATATATGGATTGTTGCCTAAGACAATGAAGAGTTTCTTAAGTTTGATAAAGGCTCCTTTACCTGAGATAAGATTAAACCCGTGTTCTCTATGAAAGCTTTTATCTTTGATTTCGAGCCTCTGAAGATGAGTTAAGGTATTGTGTGACAATTGTTTTTCTTGATTCCTCATTGTCCACGATTTTAGTAAACACATTTTATTCGAGAGTTTTCTTTCAAAATTTGATAAAAAAAAATCTTTCACATGATTTAAAATAAAAATAGTAATGATATTTTTCAACTAAGACTGATACCAAGGTTTATTATACAACCTCAGACTCTCGTTACAGCAACAGAGGTTTCTGTTTGTTCGAGTTCATCAACTGAAACACATGATAAAATTTAAAAAATACTTTGGCGCGTATCAAGTAAAAATATTGTTTCAAAGCATATTATTTATATCCAGTTTTGCCTCTTCTGTTTATTTTACAGTAATCCATCAGAGCCATGTGCGAAAAGTTTTGCTGTTAGTAGTAAATGATGATTAAATCATCAATGATGGGTAAAATCTAAATTTAAAATTTTCTTGCTGCATGACATCTGATATGCTGACCTCAGAAGCAAAAAATAACCGAAGAAAACAATTCGTTATATTACATAAGTAAGACTTACACTGTCTTTAAGCATAAGTACGGTAATATTCCATTCCATGGAAATACATTTCTTTTTAAATTTTGCTAAACTAAAATATAGCTGAAATTAACATGCAAACAGGATTATTTTCAAAACCAATCAACAAAATAAGTCATAGTTTTACGATAAAAAATTAATAACGTTAACGAAACGCTACTATTTAATGGTATGTATTACAAGATATTTGTTAATATAGTAAATTTCATCTTAAACAAGAAAAAAAGTTAATTTTCTTCAATTTGCCATGTTAACGTCCCGTTTTGAAGTTAAAGCAGGAATACTGGTAAGATGTAAGATTGATATAGTGATGCAAGTAAGTGTAAGTGTTCGATTCACCTCGCGCCTTGAAGTTACAGTAGGGATATTGGTAACCTACATCACAATCTTGAGCTATGCTCTGTTGAAGAGATTGACACCAGTGACAACATCCCACAACCAAACCTTCCACTCTGTATTAACATGTTCGCGTTTAACCCGCAAAGACGGATTTCACGTACACCGAGTTTTCGGCGGAGTGAGGTTCGGAACCAGCCCCATCCTCTAATACCAAATCACTGAGGAGTAAAAACGAAAGATAGCTACCGTATGAAAATCATACACAATGCTTTCCATTTGTCTCATCAATTTCACATCACTAAACTTATATATCTATAATGATGCTTCAAAGTATAGATAAAATTATGATTGAGAAATTTGTGTTAAGAAATTGCACATCCATCGAAGTGTAGATTTACTAATAAAATGCTGCACTGGGATTTGAAAATCTACTTCATCAGTTTTCAAACCATATACCACTACTTGTCATGCAATTTCAAAATCATTCCTCTGTTCCAGAGTTCATTTTGAATTTTCTTTCGCTCGCTTTCTAAGCAAATAAATTCCCCATTTTTCAAACATCTATCTTTACTTGTTGAAAAGTTATTATTTCATATCCTTCAACTTTTTTATAATTTTAATCATTAGTCTAAATTTTCCAAACCAAGCACTTCACAGAACAGTTTTCTTCGATCATACACTCACAACCAAAAGGGAAAAAATTAAGTATTCGAATTCACTTGAGTATCACAAATTATGCTGTATAACAAAGCCAACTAATATAAAGAAAGAAAATGACCCGGAAAAAAATATTTAAATAATAGAGGCAAATAAAAACATCAGATTACGATCAGGAAAAAAGTCCAATGATGATGGTCTTTCTATAATGAATAGGAAATCCTTCTGGTGAAAGTAGGTACTAAACAGTTTTGATTTATGCCAAGAATATGGTGATCTATGGCATCTGAACCCATTCAGGAATCAGATTTGTTTCAATTATCGAGGAAAATTAAAGTAGAGAATGTAAAAGTCTTTCAAGCATGTCCTGCATATAATCGAGGGAACCCTAGTCGCGTGTTTATGATGATTATTTCAAAAGAAGCAGTGTTTCTTTTATTACTCCGTGAACTGATTATGTGAGTTTGTACATTCTTCCATTATAATACTCAAAAATTACGCCCGGATTCATCAGCAAAAAACGCACGGAGCATGAGTGCTATCTCAACACCACTTTTCAGACACATGTGGGGGTCCTGAAGTGACCAACAGCAAACCCTTTCCAAAGCATGAAACTATCACCTCTAGACTCTGGTAGTATGGTGAATTCTTTGCTTTCTTCAGTCTAATAATTGTTGAGAACTGTCTGTAGACCGACCCTTGATTCATCATGAAAGGTACAGTGCAGTATTGGAAGGAAATAGTGAAAAATAAGAAAAGAGAAGAAGAAAATAGGTATTCCTCATTTTGAATTTTTATTTTTCAATCATTATAAAATTGAAGATTGGGTACATCGATACTTGAGTGTAGTACTTCAGACTAGAAAGTGATAATCAGAAAAAAATAGCATTTAATAGAATTTCAAGAGAAAATAGCATTCTGAGCTTATTTATTCAATGTGGATCTTTCGTAATTGTTTTATGTAACTGTACCCTTTCAACTGCACCTTCGAAAAGATTCCACGTTAACCCATTACAACACGGGCAAACATTTATCATCCATTAGAAATCTTGTCAGGAAGCGTCAGAATTTTTTTTTACTTCACCTTATAAAGTCTGAGTACATTTATGAAATTCAGTTCCCATTTTGAAGTTACGTAATGGCCATGAAAGCTGAATAGTAGATTTGGATGAACTCATGACGAAATTTGAAGGTGATTTTATGTTTCATAACACTATTTTTTATATAAATGAATATGTTCTTCATAAAATTTTCCCACCAACTCAGTTCTACTCGTGAAAAAACAATGACAGAAGAAATGCGATGATTAAGAACTGCATTTAAATAAATTTTCCCAAGACATTTGAATAAACGTCATTGCCCTTGTTTTGCGAAATGATTTCACCTTAGCAAATTACTGCAGTTAGATCATTAAGATTAGGATGAAAAACTTTTTGAAGGTCAAGTTCTTGATATGTGAGAAATTTTCACGAATGTACATATTAACCCTCTGACTGCATAATTTTTTTGAATTACTATTTAGATGCAAAGTTTGAAAACATGTTCAAATAGCGTTGAACGAAGCGAATTGTTATTTACATGCAGGCTTTGATTAGTATAATATGATTCAGCGTTTTAAAAGTACAAAGTAAACTCATTAGCTTGCGAAAATCGCAGGAAGCAGCAAAAAACAGACGGACACCCAACCCGCGGAAATCGCGGGATATGCAGTTAAAGGGTTAAGAAGGTCGCACGTTGCTTTTTCTGTATGTGTCGTTTTCTAATCTGCTATAACATAATTTTTTGCCTTGTTTCTAGAACATTTGTTGCATATTTAGAAAGGTTGATGTTTAGACCTACATGGTAATGCCCTCTGAGAATTTTGGAAAGTTATTGTATGAAAATTATAGAATCTCTGTGCGAAAAAGATCAAAGTGCAGAGCAAATTTATGAGCTGGTAAATGATTCGTATATATTTAATTGAATAATTTTTGAGGGTTTGAAATTCTTTCCAAATTCCCAATTCCATATTCGAAGCTGCATATTAAGCAGTTTTCATATCAACATGGAACTTAATATAATCAATTTAACCTTTGAATGATCTCATTCTTCTAAGGTTTTTTATGTATTAGTCTACAAACCCGTTAGAAGAAATGTGTACTTTTTATATTTAACATATAAAATGACTTTATCGGTTGTCAAGAAGTGATTATTCAACCCCCTCCCTTTTGAAGCAATTCCAGAATCGGAAACAGTCTTTACAGAAACATATACGCATATGTTTATTGTTGTTACACTTCCGAATAAATGCTATTTTTCTTTAAGCAGACAGGTTTTTTTTTCGTTTCAATACTTTATTCACATGGTTTCTAAAGACAATAAAATTTTGTTTGGCAGGATAGATTATTGCGAGTGAATAACAATGAATTGAAATTTTGAAATCAATAGGATTACTACGAGTTACCTTTTGTCACTCATATTTTACGACAATTTTTACGGTGTCATTTACATTTGTAGCATTACAAATGCATATAAAAAAACCCCCGTTTTTTCTGCAAATTGGAGACACATGTTCAACGTCATCCTAATGTTAAACATATTAGTGATTGGTTTTTCTTAAGATCCGTTTCGCATTTCTTAAGTATATAAAGAGCTTTAAGTATGTGGCAAGAAATAAAATATTTTTTAAAGTTAACGACACGTTTTGATGCTGTACAAAGGATGGCTTCTTAATTTTTAAACACGGTTAAAAGATCAGGATATCATTTAACCACATCTTATTATCCTAACTTCCAAGCCACACCAATGACAGAATGTGTAGCACATGATGGGTTTAGCGTGCACCAGGACCGCTGTCACGTCGGATCTTCAATGGAATCGAGACACGATCCACAATTTTTTGTTTATGAATTCGAGAGGCCACATCAAGCCTGAACGATGATACGGTAATAAAATAGGGCTTACTTTAGTGCATTAGAAAAACAAAAATAGCTTTCAGATAAATTTAGTTATATTACATTCCGTTTTGCAGCAACACGAGAGCTATTTTGGAACGGACCTCGTCATCTTGAACAGTGGTCGGATGACGAGGGCGACACCGGAAACGGCACCACTCTCTCTATGATTCCGCTCCACACCAACGGAGCGACGTTTAGCCCCGACGGAGATGGCATGCACCGCGGGCGCTCACGTGGCTGTTCGTGGATGGGGTCGGGTTTCGAGCCTGGAATCCTCCGACTTCGAGGCCGGGATCTCACCACCAGGCCACCGCAGCCCCTGTTTCAGATAAAAATTACCTTAATAAATATGCTAGTTGTGGTGTCTAAAACTTGTGCGACACAAGTTAACTGTAACCGAACCCGAATGGTGTTCGAGACTTTGCGAGACTCCCCGAGAGTTTGTTGCTCACTGTGTCCGGACTGGAAGAACGTTATGTATGCCTGTATTTAAAGATATAAGAATGATCTGTGTAATTGTCTAAATGTACTATGCCGTGTAAGTGTAGTGAACGTCCATTAAATGTGTGTGAATCAAATGAAGCTCATTATTCAACGAACCCACCAATATAACGCAATACTAGTTCTTTAAAGAAAAATGATGTATGAAGTGTTTACTTACACAGCATAACCCCCCCCCACCACCACCACCACCACATTTTAACACTTCTATAATGTTCTTGTTGCATTTATTTCTGATCCGCAGTAGCCTCGTGGCAGAGTCTAAACTTCGGAATCGGAAGTTCTCCGGGTCAATTCCCAATTCTACAAAGTTCCACCGTGTATATGAACTAGGTGCAAATTAAATAAGCTTTGGTGAAACCATTGGTCCATTGCTGTGGAGGAATTGTTTAGAGTTAGATCTCTTCTATGTCTAACAACGGTTGCGAATTACGGAGTCAGTTCTAAATAGCCCTAGGATAGCTTCGAAATAGAGCAATAACCTAATGAAGTAATCAATGTGATTACTTGTTGCTCTTTTTTAATTGTTAATCACATGCCGCCGCCACCAAAAGTCATCCAGGAATTTTATTGAATTCATAATATTAAAAAATGTAATTCTAAAATATATGCAGAATATATATTCATATAAATAAAAAAGACTTTACGGAGATATTTTCACATTTTATCTAACGTGTCTCGAACTTAGAATTTCCGAAAGGAAATAAAATGCGCTGTTTTTCTCTTTGAAAATTGATAATTTGGCATTTGGATAAATAGTTAAGAACCTCAAGTACAATTGTTCATTTTCAAAGAAATTTGTTTTAATGTTTAAGCTTTAGGAAATGTGTAAGATAATCTGTTTCTGAGAGCTATATAGTACTCGCAGATTTTTCAGCACTCCATTTTTTTTTTGCTTCATTTATCGACTTGTAACATTGTTTCAACATAAAAGAAAGACCAAGTTAATATTTTAAAGGCAAAAAAGAGTATATTTAATGAGTTAAAACTGAATGCAAAGTAGAATTTGATGAAAATCACTGTCGAAATTAATAAATAACAAATCTAAGCTTAGAAGGGGATTTTTCTTTTGATGTTTGTTCTTGTGGATTTGCTACCTGGGTTTCTTTGTTTTGGAGAGTTCGGGCTATGAGAAGCTCTGTATTAGCCTAATGGCTTGCTTCTTACAGAAAATTTCCCAAATATTCTTTTGAATCCATTTCGAATAGTTCTTAGCCCTTGAAAAAGTGAACTAGAATGGATTCCTTGTCTTGTTCTTTGCTTTTCGTTTACTTCAAATTACTCTAGGATTGCTTGTATTACCTTCCTTTCTAATTTTGGCTTTATTTGTATATCTGTCTATTGTTCTCTGTTTTTTGTTTTGCTGCAGCAATGGCGCGCATCTTAAACATTGTCGTAATTTTTCTAACTTCATTTCCTTGTACAATAAAATTCATTTGTTCTTTTACTTTTAAAAGATTTTTTCTTGTTCCAGTTTTAAATTTTGCTTCCTTTTCAAAAAACTTTTTAAAATCTTTTTAAATTTGCTATATTTTTTAATGTTGATTGTTTGCATACTTAAAAGGGGAAATGTTTTCGTTTCGATTCTTGGTACTTGGGACAGTTGGCCTTCTACGAATCCAAAATGCCCTGCTTTCATGAAGAACCAGCGTGAGTGTTCTCCTCCAGACCATCTCGTGTACTTCCACTAGAAGGCGCGTTTTGTGTTTATCTTCCGCACAGGGAAAAGAATTGAATATGCATTTAGAAACAGTACCTATTCCTGCTGTTCTTGAAATCCAAAATTTGATACACATCCATAATTTTAATGTCAAGCTCGGATAACAACTTTCACTCGTCTAGCTCATTCTGTCATTCTGTTTTTAAGTTATCGTGTTCACATATGCATGAATCGACAGATTGACAGACAGTCAACCCTTTGACGGATTTGTTCCAAAATTTCATACAAGTCTACAATTTTGATGTAAAGACCACATGGAAAGTTTCATTTTTCTAGGTTGTTTGGTTTACCGGATTCACATAACACGGACAGACAGACATAATCCAAAAAAGGTTTCTCATATTCAGAGACGTCTGAAACTTGGAAATGCATTGCACTTTCAAAGTCTTATTTGTATTTTTTTTTCTTTTTGTAAAAAGATGCGCTATCAACGATAAAAATTTCTCCACTTATTATGGTATGCAGATCAGTAACATCCAAAGGACTCCTTTGCAATAATTAATAAAAGTTTAAATTATTCTCATCTCGAAATGAAGCAATTATACTTATATATTTAAAAATATAGAAGTTCAAGAAACGCATTAAAAACTCAAATGTTCAATATCTTTGAGTCTGTGCATTCAATGGAATTCACGTTCTTTAGTTTTGCATCTATATGTTCGTTAGAAGTCCTACATAATGCGGAAATTTATATTTTGGATTTTATGTGATTAAATTTGTCCTGACATATTTGGTTTATGTCAGTACAGGTAATTCATTATGGAAATAAAATGCTGTAAAATAACTTCATTATGGTTTTATGGTTAATTTTATTTAATGTTTAACTAAGTTTGCTAAATTCATACTGAATGCGCACATTTATGCTAGAAATTGTAAGGTATCTTCATCTGAAGTAAAAAAAGTTACTTGTACTAAATAAATATCCAGAAAATTTTCGGTATGAAAGATGTTATTTAGATAGTCAATAGGTCTTCTGATTTATACTTAATCATTTTATATTTGCTCTAGAAAATGTAATATCATTTCAGGAACAAAGGACGACCTTGGTATCTGTAGGGTTACCAATTTGAGTAACATGCTTATTTAATAAATGTCCCAGTTTCAAAATATTCACCACAGAAATACTATGGATAAACTTTACTGGATTGAATTTTATTTTTCATTAATTAATTTCTTTTCTATTTATCGAGTAGTGTAAGTTATAACAATAAAAACAAGTTAACTTATGATTTGAATTCACATGCTGTTGACGTATCTTTTAGCCATATAAGGAAGAATTTTTGGTCTTAAGTAGTTAAAGCATACATATTACCAGTAACTAACATGTTAATAATAAGCTCCAAAATTCTAGTAAAACTTTAAAAACTGTTACCAACTAAAATAAAGGGTTCCATTTTTAAAATTGTGCGTCAAAATCGTTATTAATTAATAAAAAGACTTTGAACATATTCTATTTAGTTTGTTAACCCTAAATACTGGGATAGAGGAAGTATAAAGTATGGGTGGGATAAAACTTTTAAAAAATAATTTATATAGAGAATTATAAAATTCTTTTTCAAAACAATGGGGGAAAATAATTAAAACACTTAGAAAAAGAAAGTACGAATAAATAAAGAAACTTAAATAATATATTTTACTATTATTTTAGATCACCTATTTTTTGAAAATTAAATTTAATTCATTTGGGTTTTTTTTTAAATTTGGCTTAAGTTTTAAAATGAACTTTTTATTTTTAAATAAAAAACAGGACAATCCGGAACATTTTTTCAAGAGGGGCGAAGTAATAAAAACCAGAACTGACCAAGGTAATCCGAGATGTATGATCGCTTGAGTATAACATTAAACATTTTTCACACCCAACCCTATTTTATCTGCAAGTATATTGCTTGACCTCAAAATGTAAATTTAAACAGAAAAACCAAATAGAAGAATGAAACTTTGATTAAGGATAAAAAAAGAAAGTTATTTAAATGAATTTATTTGAAAACAATTTAATGAAATGTTTCAAATATAAATGACTTTCAGAATTATTTTTCTTATAAACTTTCTAATATGTGGTACTAATATGTCTAATATGCAAAACTTTCTAATAATCGTAGACGCTGTTAGCATTTTCGGAGCTGAAAAGTAATCCACGAGACCCTATTTGGGGCCAGGTGCAATGATTTAAGAAACTCTGGTATAGCACACATATTTTTCCACTAGGGATTTATTCTCCGAAAGCACACATCTTACTGCAAATCACCATATGCATCTTCAGAAGTCTCTTGTCTTTAGCAATTAAAGTTAAAAAATACTTAATTGGACATAGCATTGGACATTTTGGGATACAACTGTTTTCGGAAAACAATGCCGAAAATAATTCTGTGCTGCACTATTACGAACTTAATTATTGCATTTTAAGTAGTTTGTTGTGCAACGGATTGCATTTGGGTTGCGAATTATACGAGTTGCAATTAATTTTTCCGTCTAATTTATCTCAAAACTATGAAAAATTCTTATGAATTTTTATTAGATTGAGATAATACATTTAATGCTGTTAAAGAATTATTATCTATTTCTTGCACTCAGACTTCAAAGATGTTAAAATGCTTAGGAAATCTTCACTTAGATAAATGTTTATTTTGAAATATTTTGGTTGTAAGCTCTTTTGAGATTTATCTTACCTTATTTTAATCAAAAGCAAGCCAGTAAACACGCCAAAAATATAGATTTAAAAAAAAATTTATTTCATCCAATATCTATGTAGAATGCATACATAACATGAATAGAAATAACAATTAATGGAAAATAATAAAATATACGACATGTATCAGAAATTATTAACTGGTGATTTATTTTTTAATTTTAATAATATAAATTTTCAAAAAATATCAGAAATTACATTTTTAAATAAATGGCGCTGAAACAGCATTTATTTATTTCCGTAAATGCATTCAGAAGCATTATTTCTGATCAGTTCTGAACAAATGTCGAAAATCTTACTAGGCTTCTGAGATTTATTTGAAAGTAATTTTATTCTTAAACATTTAGTTAAAATTCGTAGTTACGTAAGACTTTAGTTTTCCTCAGCAAGAAGTAGACATTCAGCTCCATTGAATAACATAAAATACAAGTAAAATAATTTCAAGAAATGTATACACATCTGTTTCTTAACAGTCAAACAGAATTGTAAAAACAAATTTTAAAAACCCCTTTTATATTTTTTATCACAACAGATTATAAGCTCCACAAAAACTGTATAAATTTTTGCTTTTATGAACACATACATAATGATATGATACAAAATTACAGTAAAAACCAAAAACATTGTACTTCTTGAAATATTCAATCATTCACAACGTTACATATTCGATACCATGTGCTAATAACTCAACTATGTGATTTATAGCACAAAATAAGAAAACTGTAAAAAATAAGGTATGAAATATTCAAAAAAGTTTTTAAAAACACATTGGTGATTACATACGTAGAATAATTAAACAGTTTCTAAAAGATATTCAACACTAAAGTGCTGAAAAGTCCATCTCTATGAAAGCTCTTTGTAAACAGTCAGTACTGTCCAGCTTTCTGTACAAATGGATTCTTCCCACAACATAAGAGTTTAATTCTCCTTGGTAAGTAAACATTTCATATCACATCAACAGTTTTTCAGTCGCACAATTTTATCTGGCATGAAACATTTACAATTATGTAACCCATAACACAATAAGAAATCAACAACATGATGTAACATGTTATGCTAATTACAAGAAACTCAATAACACTAGTGATTAATTTGACTATAACAATACAAAATTACAAATGTTTAACAAAAAATAATCTGAAACATCCAGTTTCAAAACAGAATAAGCAAAACTGTTCTGGACAGAATCTACGAAATTCTGCTTGCTAGCAGAAAAGAATCTTGGCACAAATAATTGTAATTTGAAGCCCAAAGTTGAAGTCCACTTCAGATTTTTTCATTGAATTGAGTTCTCTCCATTTTGAATTTATAGCTCGGGATTTTCACCATATAGCACAAATTATGAACTGTTCCATAACATTAACAACTTTGAACTATGAAATGAAGACCGATACTAGTGGTTGTTTCAGTTTGAGCTGAAGATTTACATTTTGAACTTGCAGATTTACGTTTCCCTCCAAAGATTCAAGTCCAGTTTAGGGATTTCGTCACAATCCAAGATAGGATTTCTACAAGAAAGAAATTATATTAATCAAGCTATTATAAACATAACAAGATGAGACCCAAGTGGCCAGACGTCCCGGATTAACCAGGACAGTACCGAATTTCTACTGTTTCTCCCAGAAGTGTCCCCCGCTTTATACCAAATTTTAGTTTAATGTCCCGGACATTCTAAATAGTTCATATTAAAAAAAGAAACTATATTTAAGCTTAAGAAAAATTAGCTGCTGAAGAATTCCTCTCCTTACTTTTACATTACTTAAAATTTGGTGATCCTGATATGACAAATGTGAGTGATCACCTTGAAGCAAAATGTATTACAATTTATGCATTTAAATCTCCATTTTTTGAATTTTTGCAACCTGCATTTTTAGCATTTTATATCTCCAGTTTTAATAATTGTTTCCTCTCTGTCTGCTTATTTTTTGAATTGACCATTTCACCGTTTATGATAAATTTATTTTATTTATTTGTTTATTAAATGTTTTGGATTCTGTCTAATTACACACCGCCCCCTGCTCCAAGTTAGCGTCCTGGACTGAAGTTCGGAAAATCTGGTCATTTTAATAAAATGCATCAATGCTCTTACGTTACCAGATATAAACGAAGGATCTTTCATTTAAAGCATGAAACCTTTTTATACAGATGAAAGTTTTTCAACCAGGAGTTAGAAGAAATAGTGGGAACTGTTATAAGATTACGAAATAGCCGGATAACTTTTATTTTGTTTCACATCATGTTACTATTCTTTCAAAACTTAACTTGTTAAATAATTATATCATAGTTCCGTTTTGAAATTACGCACATCAATTGGTGTTACTAGTCAGAAAAAATTCAAATAGATATTATATACTAAATTGAGTAATTTAAAGCTCAAATTTTATTACAGCAAAATATCTGAATAGAAACTTATTGCAGTTTGGAACAAAAATGAAAATACACTTTTAGTTACGAATCGTTTAAAACATCTTTTATCAAAACTGAAATGGCTCAGAGAAAGCAAACTTTTCGCAAGCGAAGATCAAACGTTTTTGAAAATAATGAGCCTGGGTTTTCCCACCCTCATTTATTGAAACTTTTAATTTTAACCAAAATATTAAACTTACATGAATATTTTGTTAAAACGTTTCTTAAAAAATTATTTTCCAATAAAAAAAAACAGTGAATTTAACAGACAAGTGAGTATGTGACTTTACGCATTGAATTTCAAAGATTTATAAAAAAAAATAATTGCATCTTCTTCAAAGCAATTTTATAACCAAGCTTATAAACATTTTAAATATTCAGTTTTAATAATTGTTTCCTCAAAAATAAATTAAGTAGATAAAGAATAAATTTATGTCTTTAATTTTTCCCCCAGATATACGCAAAGCCCAACAAAAAACTGGAACCGCACTTATATTTTTCAGAAAAACTATTCTTCCTATAATGAAGCAAGATGAAAGATAGATATTCTCACGTTTCTTTTGGAATTTTTTTTAATGTATCTTTACATAAAATAGCATGCTAGGTGGATTTGGTGGATCGATTAGTTGAAGAAATAAGGAGGCCAACTTACACATCAGAAGTCGCAACGAATGCGTTCTTCGGAACCTTTTGAATATCATCAGAATTGTCACAAATAATTCGAGCATGGCTTATCTTGTAAATTTCTTTCAGCTGATCTGTAAATAAAATTATAATCGTTTATTATACAAAATGAGTAAGAGAATATCCAGATTCTGAGAAACTCTTCAAAGGTTACTAGTAAGGAAGAAATTACTTGAATGATTGAAATTTGATTACTTTATCATAGTAGGTTACTTCCCCTTGCAGTAACTTTTATTTATAAATGAAAGAAAATACCAAAAATATAGATAACTCAAAAGCTATATCATTTTAATGAAACTCAAATAAAGCTAGTAAGATGCAAGCAACATCAAAACAAATTACTAGAAAATTATTTTGTTTTAGAAATTAGTAAGTGTGTGAAATTGACCAACTGGATGCGTCATTTGGGTCCAAGCAAAATATTTTCAAGTTTCGATTACCACGAATACAGTGATGTGTGTTGATATCGATCATACGATCAATGAGGTCGGAAGGAAGCGAAAGCTATTTTTCTGGCAAATCTTTTCCTAACCGTGGTAAGGATCTGAGAAGGAGGACTAAGAACAACAACATCCTCTCTTTAGAGCATCCCAAACGTGCTCGATGTTATTCAGGTTCGGAGATGGATCTGATCGCCCCATGCGCTTTCTTGTTTATTACTGAAGAACATTTTCAACGACAGTGGCGATGAATAAGGGGGGCAGTCGCCCCCTACCTTTCTGGGAAAAATTAAATTTTTATTTCTTTTTAGCTGTTTAAAACTAGGAATCATAAAAAAGCAATAGTATTCTGGAAAGATAGCTAATTTTGTAACAATTTTTTTTTAAATTTTGTTGTTTACCCCCTATACTCTCGGGTACTTTTATATATCAGTAAATTCTTGCCCCCTAACTTTTTTCACCCAATCGCCGTCACTGTTCAACGATACAATCGAGTGTAGCCTCGCATTCTCGTTTCGTAGAATGGAATTATCACTTATTACACCGGCATACGACAGTATATAAGCACCAAAGATGCTATCTCTGCAGAACTGGCAAATCACGGTTATACGATGAAAGACATGGAAGCCGTTGCTTTCATAAAAAAAGAAACAATCATACAGAGACGGTGCCTTCTTCATCTAAATCTTTTTCACACATATTTGATATATGATTAATAATTTTTATGTTCTCTCTAAATCAATCAATGACTGCTATTATTTTGCATACTAAACATGGAATCATTCTTGAACAGAACTTCGCTCTGCTCTTTCTCTCTCTACAGACCTGTGAACATATTGACGTGCCAACTCAAACGGTCCCTTCTGTGACATGTACCGAGTGGCATACAAATGGCTGGTCACCTCGCGTACGTATCACCTTATGAAACCTTCCGATCAAAGTAAACGTTCACCATCCTTCGGGTAGCTGCAGCAAGACAAGACATAAGTTGGGTTGTGGTTAAGGTTAAAGTTCTTCGTACATTTAACTGCAAATATCGATCCCCGACACTGGACATACCACCCTGTCCTTGGTTTTACCTTCTGGATGCCGAACTCTTGGTTTGATGTTATTGCCAAAGTCTGGGAATTTCAGAAGCTATTTAACAATCTGTCAACCTCTGCAAGATTTTGACTCGCCTAATATCTCCTATTCTGACTCCATAGCAGTTTTTCCAGCAAATTATGTCTTATAGCCAAAATAAGAAATTGACTTTCCAGATTTCTAATCTCGCTATCACAGCGAAACTTTAACTTAATTCCTCTCACATGCGCATTTTTATGTTACTTTGCAGACTGCAAAGATACTATACGTCTTGCATACTGGAGTTTTATTCAACAATGTACCCAAATATCGTAACGATTATTTTCTTTTTGAAAGATTGAATGCTATTTTTGTTTCGTTTTTCTTCCTTAATTTACGAAGCCAGCGTTGTTAATCATAAAAAATTTACCCTTTATCTTCAAAAGAAAATCATTTTACGCATGATTACTTTCAAAACTGGATAAAAAATTTTTTAAAAAGTACTATCAGTAGGGAAAGCAGTAGGAAGCTCTTGAACCACTTTTATGCTGAAAGTACAAATTAAGATTTTCGCTTAAATTAAAAGTAAAGGGAGATAAAAGTAAATTTTGCGTTGGTAGTTATAAAATTAGACATTGATCGGCCGGCTATCGTCGAATAGCGAGTTCTTTTATCCTGTTGTTATTTAAAATTCTGAACTAAAATTCAACTTAATATAATATTCATGTAATACCCCCGAGTAAATATACCCGAATATGATAGAAGAAAGTTCACAATTTATAAAGAAAATTAGAGTGCTAGAAATAACTGCACACGAATTAACAATGTTTTTTTAGAAAATATGCCGCGACATTATTTTTAGAAATTTCTTGGCCTTAATTTATAGTCAGCTTTCTTTTAATAGCAATGAAAATGTATTTACTATTGCTAACTATATTAAAATTAAGAACGTTTATAGTCAGGGTACAAATCAAAAGGTCTGATGAAATTCTAACTCAAACTTATCATAGAGATAAGTATAATCTTAGTATTTTAGGCACTTCATCATATTACAAACTACGGTACTAACTAAACATCTGAAATGATAAATATAATATTCAGGTATAAACCCGAGGAAGTATATTCGATTATGTCAGAGAGAAAGAAAATTTCACAATAAAGAAAATTAGAATTCTAAAAACAACTGCACATGAATTAACAATGTTTTTTTTAGAAAATATGCTGCGACATAATTTTTAGAAATTTCTTGTCCTCAATTTAAAGTCAGCTTTATTAGAACACCAATGAAAAGGTATCAACTGTTGTTAACTATATTAAAATTAAGACCATTTATAGTCTGGGTATAAATCAAAAAGTCTAATTAACTTTTAACTACTAATTGAAGATCAAACTTATTACCGAGCTCAATCTGAACTTACTATTTGAAGCACTTGATCATGATACGAACTACGGTACTATTTAAACATCCGAAATGATACCTATATGCAGACTGCACCATTTAACAAGTTATTATCTTCTATATTGAAGTCGCATTCAGATCATAAAGCTAAAATAAAAATGGATGCTCACAGATCTTAGACTAAGTATGAAACTTGGATACATCAGCAACTGGAATGTTTAAGTATTTGAGAGAGAGAGAAGCATATGAATTCATTTTTAAGTTTTGAATTGATTGTGCACTGCTTTATATTAAAATCAACCTCACATGAAGAAAATTCAACTGAAATCATCTTTTTCAATGTAAAATTATGCATTGTTAAAGATGAAAATATTATAAGTAATTTACTGCTAAGTTTTATATTGCAAAGAAAATCAACAGTAATGTTCTCCTTTCGACTTTCTCGTTGACCTCCACAATATGACAAATTTTGGGACGATTACAAAACTTTCTCTTTCTTTAATTTGTATAGAAGAAAGTAAAAAATGAGCTCTCAAAAATTATTGACCCGATGGTTTTAGTCATAAACATCCAAAATGAAACAGTTTTGAAAACCACTACATTTTCTCCTGAATGAAGAATTTGAAGGCATATTGATGAGTTACGTTTTTATTATTATTATTATTATTTCCTTTTTTACGTCACTTTTGAGTGAGGAAAAAGAAACTCAGTGTACCAAGACCATGTAGGCACGTAATTCTATCTATCATCAGAAATACATTTTACTTTCGTAACAATAGATACATCAATTCCCGGTAGCAGCCAGAAATGACATTTATTCGAAATGTTTGTTTGTTCTATCAAATGGTTTCAGAATGGCTTGTAGAGAAAATAATGCTTTGAAAATTGTAAGTATTATTTTCTTATGGTTTGCAAGAGACTGAGCCCGAAGTAGAAGTTCCTGTTGCTGTCGGCATGGATGTTTTACACCATGCAATACAGTTCATTTTTATGCTCATAAACTTCTATGATGAAGCTGAAATTCAATAGAAAAGTTAATACAACGTCACAATGAAATGAAGAGATGATGTCCCAATAGCTTCTTCAAAACGGGGATAAATCCGTTTCCTTTACTATATTAAAAGTGGCACACATCTGCAATACCACTGAAACGATTACTATTTTGAAGTCATGTTTAATGTTAGTTTATCGACGCGACGCCTAAATAAACCATATAAAATAAACAGAAGGTCTTAGACGTCGAAATAATTTAGGCTCAGTTTACAAGATTTTTAATAGTTCTTTGGTTTTGAATAATTTCTTGGCCCGTTGTGACCTTTATTTGGAAGGGAAGAATATATATTTTGAAATATTTTTAAGTCAAAACTCATAAAAAGAGATTTAATGCATTTAAATTTAATTCTTATATTACCTCTCTACCGAACAACGAAGATGATAACAAAGTTTTCAAGATTGCTGCTAGCCAATTAAAATGTATTCGCTGCGAGAAAGCGTTTCCTTTCAAGCTTTGATTGTTGCGGCACGTGCATAGTATATTCAATGAAAAAGCGGTACGTTCAAATGATAGATAACAGACAGTTGTTTATTTTATTTTCACTCCTGAAGAGGGCCGGTGTCCTTTATCGGCTAGCCTCAGACCCGCCGCAGACTAGATTAGGTAATTGCCTAAAGAATCAAATCGCTGTTCACCAAAGGGATTTCGATTTCCTGATTCTGAAGTGACGCTTACTTGGCAGGGATGTATAAAACGTGACTCATAGCCTTCTGATAGAGATGCCAAACATAAAGGTCAATTATCTCAAATGCAGGTTTGATAAAATGGTCAGAATTTCATCTGGGGATGCTCTAAGTATTGGAGATTGGCCAAAATTAAAGAAAGAGAGAGAAATATCAAAATAATAAGAAAAGAAATTTATAAAAAAAATCTGTAAAAAGAAACGAGGGAGACTTGTAAAAACATAAGCGATAAATTTTGCTGCCACTTTAAATATTTTTAAACACTTTTATTTAACTTGACTTATTTCATGTTTGTAAAGATGGAATTTTGTAATCGATTTTTCACTCACTTCCTGATGTGGTAGTTGGTGTGCTAGATTGATCACAATATTCTATAATATTTATAATAATGAATTATGAAATAAAAACTAAAAAGTAAAGAGTAATTAAAATTTTAAAAATTCTATTTTTTAGTACATTGATGAAAGAGTTTTTAAAAATGGTTTTTATTAAATCTGTTATCTGTTTGATTCATCCACATTGGTCCTATTCATTGTGCGCTTCTTCGAGCCTTGAATTAGTCTCAAATATATTTTCGTTAATATATATATATATAATTCGGCAACATTGAACATTATTAATCGGTTATAACGGTTATCGGAAATAACGGTTTTTACATCTAGCTAAATTTGTTCTCCTGTTCCGATATTGGTGGCCATATTCTATACACAGTACAAGTTTGGAAGGAAAATTTTTCAGAAGTTTATTTTTAAAATTAAAACAAGTTAACCTTTTTTGTAAAGGCTTAAATAAAAGCTATTTATTAATAAAGCTACAAAACGAACAATACGGGACACTTTATTTAAAATAGGGACAAATCCGAAACATTTTTTCCAGTCGAGACAAGGAATCGAAAAACAGAATTGTTTAAACTAATCCGGGATATCTGGTCAATTTATTCATTTCCAAAAAGTAAAGCACTCAAGCAAAAATACAGCAGGCCATTCACTGCTCTTCCAAAATGGAATTTTTGGAACAAGGGAAGGAAAAACATATCGTCAAGGTCGAAAACCTGTCAAATTTGTAGCAAATGATTCGAAATAGTGGAATTCAAAAGAATTTAAAATCCAAAACTCAATTGGAAATTTGAGATCCTCGCATCGAGGTCCCATGCGAGGGTAGAGGTAAAACAAAGGATCTGCCTACATTGGCACCTCGTGACGAGGGTAGAAATGAAACTCGAATTCCCCCATGTGGGGGGAAGAGGAGTAAAAGGTTGGTAGAATTCTGCGACTTTGAACCTTGTTTCAAAACAAACTTTGGAACATCCATGAATGCTTTGCCTAATTTTTTGACTAAAATGGGTGGAAAAAAACAGTCTTAGGGCAAATGACATAGATAGCCTTCTCGTGAATGCCCATCTTTAAAAAAAAACGAAAAGTAATTTCGTTGCTTTAATTTTAAAACTTGTGAGAAATGATACCGAATCAGCATCCTGTTTTTCATGAATCACAAGCCTTTTTGCAAAATGAGATAAGTTTTCATCTCATTTATCTAAATTCAACATTAAAAAAACATCTAATGTTACGGTAAAGCTGAATAAACCAAAGTACATTATACCTCTTCGTATCAACTTACTAAATCATTACCATCTCATTTCAATCAATTGACAATAAAAGCCATGCCAAAAAAAAGCAGCTTTGAGCTTAGCTTTTTAGAAGCAAAGCTTAGCTTATTTTTAGAGAATTTCTTCACATCAATGTTGCAAAGACGATATTAATGAGCCCAAACCAGTGAGGACAGATAAGAATAGGAAATCTTTATCAGAAAGCAGACGTCTATAATTGAATAGATTTTTAAAGAATGCCTTTCCTTATATTTTCTTCTCAAAAGTTTTCGAAAGTCAGCATGTTTTTCCTTTCACGTGAATAACGTTTATTTTCTAGGTAAAAAAAGAAAGAAAATGATACAAAATTCTTATTCAACAAATAT
Source organism: Araneus ventricosus (assembly GCA_013235015.1). Classification (NCBI taxonomy): domain Eukaryota; kingdom Metazoa; phylum Arthropoda; class Arachnida; order Araneae; family Araneidae; genus Araneus; species Araneus ventricosus. The sequence continues at coordinate 181,381 of BGPR01000371.1, forward strand.
CGGTATAACAAACCAGAGTGCTTGGGTTGTCTTGACACTACTTAGGGGTCACGATGACCTAATGATAAAGACTCGGCTTCGGGAGCAGAGCGTTACAAATTCGAAACCCGATTCCATCAAAGATCCGTCGTGTATAACCTGGTACAAAATCTGCCGTCGTTAAATCTGACGTCGAGAGTTAAACATCCTCAGTGGCGGACTGGCGAGGTTGCCAGCTTGCCCGATGGCAAGTGGGCCTCCTTAAACAGAAGACAATTTGGGTCCCCAGGAAATGTGGGAGAGAAAAAAGAACTCTTTCTCTAAAGCAAATAAATAAAATAGCCCTGTACCCAAGGTCCGTGTTTCTTATATAATATTTAACTTACGAAATTTAAAATCAAATAACTTTAAACATAGTTTCGTTATTTTAAACATAGAAAATTAAAGGGTGTTAAAAGGGATTTATTTTAAAAACGCGGAAAAATGAAATATATAATAAAAAAATAAATTAAATATATAATTATTAAATATTATAGATTTAAATTAATATAATTAAATATAAAAAATTAAATACATATAATTTATTAATGTTACGATTATAGATATGTGTGGGCCCTCACTGACACCTGGCAACCACTATTTTCAGACCCAGTCCGCCACTGAACATCCTCCTACTGGTTTGGAGTGGGAATTTGGAGAAGGGGAGTGCCGGTACAGGTCTCATCTACCTACGCTTCAAAATTACGAGGTCCATTCCACAATGTCCTCGAGTTGCTTCAAAACCGGGACTCTAATATGATTAAACTAAAACTGAATTCAACATTTCCCTTCATTAAACAATACAGAGACAGTACAAGCGTTGACGATACCCGGAGAATAAGTTTTCCCCCCGCGCCCAAGCATTTATGCCCTTCTTACGACTCCCTCTCTGCTAATGTTTGCAGTCTTCAAAAAAAGAACTAGATGTGCCTCGTAATACAAGCAAGTCTTCACGTTTCTTATAATATTGATATTACTGAAAATGCTTGGAGATAACTCTTTTATGAAATTTATTAATTTTTAGGGAAGGAAATTACTATTATTTATAATTTCCTCATCTGGAATTCCTCTTATAATTCGATTCTAACAAAAGAGATTACTCATTGCAATAGTACATTACCAGGGATGGCTCGTGTATAGGCACCAGGGAACTACAGCTCCCTCAACTTCTTTTCTGTGTATAAATATAATCACTAATTTATTTATTTTTGCACGCGAAATCTAAATCCATCAACAATCGAATAACATTCCGTTCAGAGCTTTCAGGGGAAATGAAGCGAAAAACGGTATGCCTTTCTACGTAGAGAGAAAACTTCCAAAGCGTACCGATTTCTACCGTTGCGCACGCGCAACAACAAAGCGCTTTCGTTCCGCTCCGTATTTTGTGAAGGGAAGGTGCTGTTGGAAGAGCAGCACCAATTTCTGCTCCTGCGCGAGTGCAATCAAATAATTCATTCATTCCGCTCAGCTGTTTGGGAAGGGAAGAAGTTACTGTCTGGAAAAGAGCACCTCCTTTCCTTCCAGAGATGGGAAAGGGGTTATAAACGTTTTGCCTTCTGCAGAAAAATTTTTCACGACCCTGAAGTTTGAACATTAATTTAAAAAACGAAGGATAGTTATTAACAAATAAAAATTGGCAAAAATATTGTATTACTAAAGATTTCTTAAATAAATGCGAAAGTAACATCCCTAAAAATATAATTTGAACCTTTCAGTTTCATGATTTTTTTTTTATTGTTTAGCCGCGTCTGAGTAAATCTTTATAAACGAAAGTAAGGAATGCAAGAAAAATTATCGAAAACATTCATTTTGAAGCTTAGTTTTTTATTAAAATTAATTAAAAATTAGTAATTGTTTAGTTACAGTTTCTTTGTTAAAACTAACCTTTATTAAGTCAAAAATTTTATTACTTTTTATTGACTAATAATTAAATTATTCTCACAATTAATTAGAAAAGGCAAACTCTATATTATACCGAAAGGTATCACTGCGCAATATAAAGTATGTTACATCACCCCGCAGCTACAATACATGAGCCACCACTGTACACAATTCTTATTGAGAATGCTAATGAAGTCTGTTGACCTTACTCGTGGAGAAAACCTTTAATTTTAAATACTGTTTCTTAGTATAGATGGCGCTACCTTTAACAGTTAAAAAATTCAAACAGTGAATACATGAAAACGCAGGATTTGAAGAAATATCGGATAATCGGGTGCAACGTAAATGGTATTTTAGAAACGATTGTAGCATTAGTATCTGCAAAACACGCGGGTTAAAGAACAATCGTTTCAAATGGATAGCATTTTTAAATTAACTGAACTTTTAGAAATTGTTGTTATGAAAAAATATAAATGGACCTAATGTGTAATGAATAACAGCGAATTTGGTTAACAGCAACGCGCAAATTATCTTTTTGTGCACGTAAAAAAAATTATAATGATTTTATTAGGATTGCCTATGTTTTGGTTCAATTCCAGCTGAATATTTAGAAATATGAATTTATTTGAAATATTATTTCGATGGGTTTTAATAATTTAACCTGAAATGTACCTTTAGTAAATGCTCCAGGGTGGTTCAGATTTTCATACCAGAAGCGATCGCCTTTTCTCAAGTTTGAGAACTGTTTACCGAGAAGGCAGATATGAGTAGGTCCAAGCAATGCACCCTCAACGTGGTGCTCTCCAATTCCTCCGGGTATGAGATCGATATCTTCAATGGACCTAGAAAGAAAAAATTTCCCTTTCAATTAAAAAGAGGGAAAATAATCGAGATATGTAGGGAAGAGTCACCGAATTTGGACCACCTGGACATCTTGCAATGTACAGTGATGGAGAAGGAATTTTAATGAAAAAGAAATAGTAGAATTTTCTTGTTTCTTATTTATCTTCAAAATAGTGTAATTAACTTTTTATGAAATACACTTTAAATTAGCTTTAAAAAATGTGTCATCGCTCCAATCAAGGAAATCAGTTGCTTAGATTGGACCACCAATTTCTTCTTCATGAAACTCAAAGCCTAAGAAAAAAATGTGTAGCAACCTAGGAATGCAAAATAAAATCACTTGACCTATATTTTTCCTCTGCTTTCAACATTCACGAAAAACAATTCTTTCAGAGATAATGTTTAAATACTTACACTTCGCAGATCGCATAATTAAGAACATTTTTTCCGCTCTACCTTTAGTTTTCATAAAAAAACAAAGATTTTTATAAAAATATTTCTCCACTAAAGAAAGGAATATACGTTTTCAAAACTTAAACTTCTCTAAAAAGATTGGGAGATACAAAACTGGTTCCTCTTTTCTCTCGGTCTACATCAAAAGAAATCATCACACTTGATAAAGTAAAATAAAAAAGAAAGAAAATATTATTTGAAAACTGGTCTCTAATTTAGTACATTTGGAATTCTTCTGTACCGGCATTATTTCACAAAAAATTTTTAGGGCCTGTACCAAATGGTGAATAAATGCACATCTTTTAAACCTCATTATACAATTTCCGAAAAATGAGGCGACTTTCTTACCTCAGTCACAAGTTTTAAAAAAGCTCCGAAATAAATGAGTTTTTTTCCGGAAAATTCTTTTCTTACTTACAGTAATGCTTTTGAAAATTCATTTGAACTAGCCATTAATTTTAAATAAGTTAATCCTCAGAAAATGAAAGCAACTGTGAAGTAGAAAAGGGGAGTGAATTTGATCGGCTTAAGTCAGTTAGATCAGCAATAGAAGCATACCTAAACTTATAAAGATATTTCATCTACGATAAATTGAATGAAGCCTTGAATTGCATACGCACAATTTTATTTAATTTTTCTTTCAGAAATTTCTATCTTGGTATATCTCCTGAATATTCGCTTACCTCATATAAACATTGCAAGTACGTCGAGCTACATCGCTCTTCTTCCATTAGCAATTTATAAATTATTAACAGTTGCCCATCGTCATATTCTTCAATGAGTCATCAAAACGTTTTATTATTATTATCGATTCATTTTGCCGTTGCTATTTATCCAAACTTCGCTCTGAGAGGTGCTTACCTGTACGCCTTCTGTAAAGTTTCAACATAATCTTCGTTCATAAAGTTCTTCATGTCTTCCCAGGAGTTTGGAACTGGAAGCTTACAAAATTCTCTCCATTGTAAGTAGGGTGGTATTCCATGATCTCTGCCTCTGAGAATCGACATAGCAGTCAAATCGTAACCATTAGTCATATAGAAACGCTGAAGTAGCCGACCTCGTATCTGTAAGGTAAAGACAGATTCTTATAAATGTTTGCATGGAATTCATAATTTAAATTTATACGTCAATTTCGTTTTAACTTAACAACTGGATTTTTCAAAAGGGTTTCATTATTTAATCTTATGCTCTGTTATAATTTCGTTTGTATGTTAATGTCTAAAGAGTATTGAACACATAAAAAGCGATTACATTCTTCGAATTATAGTAGAAGTTCATAATCTGGAAGCATCCTACATATCACCGATGGATTTGCTGTGTTTACGTATCAATAGAACATGTTGCTCTTAGGCACACTTAGAATCCAAACTAAAAATAAGTGATAAAAAATGTGGATCCTATCACAAGCTAACTAAATTTTAAAAAGGGAAACATTAAACTGTTGAGTAATGCATTTTGAGAAAAATATATTAATATGAAGAACATTTACATCGCGGTGTCTGACGCCTCCGTTATCAAACAATCTAAACAAAGCAAGAAAAATATATTTCATACATTACCTCTTCTGAAGTATAGTGATCGGGTTCCTGTGCTTTTTGTCCGACCATTCCACGAACAACATCATCAAACCCTCGATTGTAGAGTATGGTAGGATTCATGTATGTATCACGCAGTGGTATTTCGGCTTTTACATTATAATTTTCATCTCTCAGCTGCACGTTACTCTGAAAAAACAATATTAAAATATGTAAATAAGAGAAATATCTGAACTTACAAATTTCCTAACATTAGTAATTGCATTCTAATAATAACTTCGAGCGATTTTCGGCATAACAATGAGTGCACATTATGGCACTTACATACGAATTTATACATTAGTTACTACTCAACTATTCATTAAGCTAAAGAAAACCTTGTACCATGCAATGGATAGAAGCGAGATGAGATACCGATGACTTCATTAGATTAATTCATATTTCGGTCATTTATAATCTTCGAAAAATACAATTAAACTCTAGAAACTGCATTATAATGTCGTTCCTCAACTCAGCAGATCATCATATATTAAAATGAAACAGAACCAACTGGGTTAAGCAAATTCTTTTTTCAGAAACATCGTAAAAGCTAGCGAGATTAATCGGACAATTATGTGAAGACACTAAATATTTCCAATGCATCAGTAGGTTTTTGCTGTCCAGTAACTTGATTCCCCTCTCCTACTAATAATAGGAAAGTAAAAAGGGAATCATAGGACTTCTGATTTTTCTTTCAGCTATATTGAAAAGTATATTTCGAGCCTTTCTCCTATTTTTTATTGTATTTCAGTACAGTAGCACACTATTTTCGTAACATTAGTTATTCAAAAGAAAGAACATACCTGTACTAATGTATGGCCGAATCGGTAGGCTGCAGAAGCGAAAGCATTGTGTATCCCAGCATCTGTGTTTATGTCATATCCATTATAAGGTTTATCTTCTTCAATAAGAAGGCCAAGTTCCTTCATTTTTTGAGAGCCTGAAAACGAATATACAGTATTTTAAATCAAAACGAACTACTATGAAAGTTTGGGTCTCTGAAGAATTAATATATAACTTTAGCATGACCGGTTCTAACGGGCGTACAAAGCGTGCATGCACGAAGGCGGCTTACGAGGCCGCGGACGCCCTCAACAAAAAGCAGGCTTCGTGAGGGGCTCGTCTTTTCCCTTCGAATGTCCATAACTTGCTTCAAATTTACACCATATGTCTGGAATGTGGAGAAAGTAATAACGAAAACTCAGATAGTGATGCATCAAGGAGATATTGATGTCCCGGGCGATGTGGTGGCAAATGTTTAGTGTTTTTAAAGCCAGAAAAAAATTATTTTGTTATTTTCTTACTCAAGTTCTTAAAAATAACCCAAGTTTTTCTAAATTTCAGGGAATTATTAAGATAATTCTATTTGGTTTCAAATTTAGTTCTATTCAAGTTAATCTCGAAGGGCGAAGTAGCAAAAGATTTAAACTTTTTTACAGTACCCTATTGCCTTCTCGAAATTGCTTAAGCTAATTCCTGGAGCTTTTCTTTACAAATAAAAGAAATAAGAAAAGCACATAAATCCCTCCGTGCAAGGCCGAAGAGGGGTAGCATCCCTCTTTAGTCTGTGTGGTAATTGCTCTCAATTAGGCGAGGAACGGTAAAAGGGCATGCTGTGTAAATAATCAAACTTTTTTTGCAGGTACATTTTACTGACTTAAAACTCATGGTTAAGAGGAACGATCTCGTAAAAATCGGACTCTCTCAGCTGCTACTGTAATAAAAAAAATAAAAAATATCTAAAACTTAACAAGGGGACAAATGTAATTGGAGTATCAAACCAAAATGTGTGAAATAGAGAAATGCCTCGCGCCTTTTTTCAGATTTATGTGTTTGGGGGGTGGGGTGGTATTAGATAATGGCTTCATCGTTGTAGAAATGGTAAAGCAATTACTTAACGTAACAGTACTATGTATATGAGGTAAGTATACAGATATACAATTGCACAGAATGGCCTCAAAGATTATTGGATGGATTTTTTCTATTCCCAAGGTTCGTAGAAAATTATTGGGAGTTTGTTTTGAGTCAGCAGAGTGTCATAGTAAGAAGCACGTACTATTCCTTTGGCACCGTCTAAAAAGGGTTCATTTCTGAGATAGTGAGCTCAAACTATTATTTCTCTATATTTACATCGATTTAATTGTGTTCGCTGTTTTCACCTTGCGCAAAAAACCAAATGAAATTATTCTATATTAAACAAATAATCATAGTAAAAAGAGAGATAGAGATATCGTTAAAAGTTTTGTAAATGCATACAGATAAAAATTGCCATTAAATTTTAACGTCAAAAATAAAAGAAGTAATAGTGGTTTACTGTTCAAATCTTTTGATTCCTTAAGCAGTTAAATAAGAATTTAGAAATATTTATATTTGTGAGAACATGAGTGGAAGTGAAATGAAATGGAATTTTTTTTCAAGAAAATTAAATCTATAATCGGCACTCTCTTTATATGCGGAATTTTACTGATGAATTAATTAAACTTGTCTCAGATTTTTTTAAATTCATAAGTCAAGTTTTCCTCTACCTTCGAAGAAATTTTCTTTAATTTATTTTGACATTTAGGAAATTGCGAAAAGTTTTAATTTTAAAAACACTGGGTTTAGAAAATGATTGAAAATATTATAGGGTTAGGGGCGGCTGAAATTAAATGGCACGACAGCGGTCTTTTGAACCGGACCTGAACTTTAATATTTTAGCATTTTTAATATCCTTAATTATGTTTACAAAGGAATTCGTATTAAAGGCGACGCGGTCTGATTTCAGGCAGTTCTACAATAATTGAATAAAATTTCTGGCCTTCAACTTTAGAAATGAATCCTGCGGAGGATTCAGCGAAAGTCCTTGGCAGTTTTTAGATGTCATCAGCAGTAGTAGTATATTAATAAATTTGGATTTTCAGAAATCGCAATTAACAGAAAAATTATGAGTCAACATACCAGATTTTGCTATTTTTTAAAAATACTTTCATTTAACTTGATTTTTTCATGTTTGTAAAATGGAATTTTGTAATAGGTTTTTCACTGACTTTCTAATGTGCTAGAGGTTTGAAATTTTTAACACTAGTGTATTCTTGATGAAAATACTGTATTTTGATATATATATATATATATATATATATATATATATATAGGTTCAGAACTTAATTCTCAGTTAATCATTAAATAAATTAAATTTTGATTTCGTACCAGTGGAGCCATTTGGTTGTGAGTTTCAGAAACAATACAAATCAATATTAAAAAGTAGAAAAATCAATATGAAATTAATTATTCTGCTTAGTACACTAATAAAAGTGTGCTTTTAATTAAATTTATTAGAAGATACTGCAAATGCTTTCTAAAATGAAGAAGACTTTAGGCTCATGGAGTAGCGCTGGAGAGTATCGATGTCCGGCCTGCGGTCTTCGACATCAGGCACAGCGAAGACAAAACATCAGTACGTTTATTTAAATTTTTAAATCACCCCTTAAGAAGAGCGGTACGAAATTACTATGCTTTGGATTCTTTTACGCATTCTACACCACTGTTTTAGGGAAAGTGAGTCGGAAAAATCAATGTATTATATTAGCCATTCATTCCATAAATCTGGCTGAAAGTCAAGGATGCTTCTCATAAAGTCTAACAAAAAAAGAGATGAACAAAGAATGGAGAATTTCTGGTTTTTAATAGTATTAGCAAAAATATTTTTTTTCTTTCCTTCCGAGGAAATGGAAAGTTGGCATTCTGCCAGTAAAAATAGTGAGAAGAATGGAAAAAAGAATTTAGATTTATTTATATGCTGATTACATAGCAAAAAGATGAGAGAGTACTTGTGTAAAGAATCCCCAAAATTCATCGATGTTATCAAAAATAGCCATATTTTTGGAAATTTGTCAAGTGATAAGCTATTTATTTCTTAAAGGCTTGGTACACCGGATCGAATTCTGTTCTTCCTCAGAAACTTCCAGATCGCCCTTTAGTTGGAGTTTTTTTGGGGTTGGGGGGGGGAGGAAGAATTCTCTCTTTTTTTTCTATTACAGATGAAACATAATTCCTATTAATTAATGTGATTCCGAATGTTCAGAATACAAGGGTTGGAAATTGAATAGTGGCAACTATATATTTACACACGATACAACATTGGTATTAGCTGGGGCTGAGAATTTCTGTACTCGTATTTAATCCCCGTGATTATAATTTAACTCCAAGAAAGAAGGAACCACTTTGTGGCATTCGCTATCGAACAGTTATAGATATCCTTAAAAGGACAAACCGCTCTATCCGAACCTTCAACAGAAATGGAACTGTTTCTGTTTCACGTATTTTACGAATTCCACATGGCTGGATACAAGTTGTACACAACGCTGGTGACTACACCGAAGGACTATAAGTGTTTCAAGTTAATGCCAGTGTTGTATCGGCTGTAATTGTATTGTTACCACTATTAAATTTTCAATCCTCGTATATTTCATAAACTTCGCTCATTATTTCTTGGGAAGTAGAACACTTCATCTCTGAGACTGAAGCAAACAGAAAATAAATTAAAACTTTTTTTTATTCAACTGTAAGATTGGAATAAACCTTTTTTTATCGATACAATTTTTAAGAATTAAAAAATGTTTTTCGCTAGACAGTTTTTAGGCATTTTTAAAGGAATCTTCTTCCGTGCAAAATAGTAATATCTAGCAGTACGCGCACGGCGTTGCCCGTGGAATCAGGGCTTCAACAAAATGAAAGAAAAAACGAGCAAAAAAAAAAAAAAAACACCCACAATGACATGAAAAAGTTTTGAAAACGAAATCAAAACAAAAGATACACATTATTGATTTTCCCGCTTATTTTTTGCGATAATGACATTTAACTGTAGAAAAACAGTACAGAGTACGTTAATCCAAAACAATATTAAAAAGTTGCAATGTGAATCGGGACTTCAACAAAATGAAAAAAAATGTTTTGAAAACAAAATCAAAACAAAAGATACACATTATTGATTTTCCGCTTATTTGTTTTCGCGATAATGAAATTTAAATGTAGAAAAACAGTACAGAGTACGTTAATCCAAAACAATATTAAAAAATTGCACCGTGAAAATTATTATTATACAGCAACCAAAATATGCGAGACAAATAAACACGTTAAGATACTGCCGAAAATAATAATCGGTCGTCATTCAATTGAAGGTTATGACGTCACCTGCGCTCTGCACCGTCAGCCAATGAAATTGCCAGCAACGTTCCAGAAAAGTGTCGCGAGAGGAATCTCGCTAGATAAAAATATCTTTCAACTGGCCAGGAAAAAATTAATTTTAAAAAATGGAAAAGATATTTGAACCGTTCTTGTTTTAAATCCAACAGAACCGTTCCAGTTATAGGCTGAAAAAAATTGAAAATAATAGTGTTATTAGAACGTCGGATGCAGAAGATTTAAAAACAAAATTAAAATTTCGATTGTAAAACTGACTATTTTTTAAAAAATTTCTCAAAATTCAGTAAATTACGTTTAAATTACATTTTTGAACAAATTTCATTAGAAAGAAAATTGTTTGTTCTGTCCGATAGTGCATCGATTGTTTCTGAACTATCATTAGATACTACAGCCGTAAACATTCCGAAAGTGACCGAAAACAACTCAAAACTTTAAATAAAAAAATTTCTAGATTGAATTATAAAATTCCGGCTTCGAGGTGCATTGAGTCACCATTAAGACTACCTCTGTGCCAAATTTCAAGGCTGTAAGTGCGATAGATTCGTCTGGACATCTCACGCAGGCACACACGCACGCACGCACACACACACACACACAAACATGGCCTTTTATAAGTATAGATAATAAATGGATCGTTTTCTCAGCATTTTATCTCTCTTGTTCCACAAATGATAGCAACTTAACCCACATATGGATCTAATTAAGCATCTTCTGTTTCTGATAAAGTACTTTGGTTGTAGATAATTCCACATATATGAAATCATGTGTAACTTTATGAAAAAATAATTTTTTTAACTCAGGAAAGCCGGGCAAAGATTTAAAACATCAGACCATAACACTTGAACTTCCTAGAAGGTAGCATCTCTATAAACTTCTTACTGAAATCACAGAACTGCTTAGATTTAGCTGAATCTTTTACAGCTTCAGTAAGATAGAAATGAGTTTATGATAAATAATTAGGAAGTCATCAAACTAGTAAATTCTCCATTTTAAGTGTGCATATCAAATTTTACTTTTGCTTGTACCGGCAATTTAAAAAGGTGAAGCCAAGTTAAATTCGCCTGAAACCAAAAGTCTCGATTTCTCATAAAGATGATTAAAATGATTTTAAAACTGTGATGGTCAAGAAAAAAAATAAAGAAACTACATTTATTTGGAAAAATAAATAAATAAACCCTATTCGGATACCAACTGTATCACTCGAGATTCTTGTAAATCGCATTGTTGTTATTTAGTAATTTCCCTAAACAATTGAAACTAATTCTAAAAGCAGAAATTTTATGCAAACGGACAAAAAGAAAAATACCGAATTTGAAGGGAGGAAAAGTCATTCAAAATCTGAGATTTCCTATGATGTCATTAATAAATAGCTAGTGATAAATATCCCATCAGAAAAAAGATATATCATAAGAGTGACGACATTTTATGACTAATTCAATTAAGTTTCGTAAGTTACAAAGAAATTTTTGTTCACCAATGAACAAACTTATTTTTTACCTTCAACTTATGCAATTTATTTATGCTAGAAGCACATTACATAATTGTGCTAGAAGCACTTTACATGCTTATGCTAGAAGCACATAACAAAGAATCTTACCAAATATCATAGGAAGAAATTCTTTATAAGTGATATGTTGGTATTCAGCTATCGTTATTTTTCTGCTTTCTTGGTACAGGGTTTCGTCATCCCACTTTGGATTTATCTGACTCAGTTCGGAGGCAAGACGATTGTGTTCTCGAAGCCACATCGTGTGTATTGTCATCAGTGGCATAAGCAAATTGACACGGATGTCACCTGAAAACAAAAGTTCGAAAATTTGTTATCCATAATCCATAAATGCCACACGTATATTATATCAATCAGAAACTTCAATCATGATTAAATTAACGTTAATTAATGCATTTAAACTGTATAATAAAAAACCAAAAGGAAAATATACAAGAATTCTTACCAGAAAGGAAACAGCTGTAATTAGCGTGTTTGGCGTAACAAGCATTTCCGGAATCTTTTGATTCAGGTAAAAGAGTAGTATCATGAACAGTAGAATGGCGCATTAACCCTGTAAAGTAAAATATAACTGTTCATGTTATCATATCTTAATTTCGCATTAATTGGAATACAGGTTCGAATGGTGCATTGGTAATGATGCAGACCTCATATATTCATGTTCGATTCCCAGTCTAAAGCGGTGGATTGTTGCGATACCAAAAATCATCATCACGCATGCCCTATGATTATGTGGCATTTATAAGATTCCTTGAACACCTATGCGCCATTCTGTCGACAGTGGTTAGCGGCTCTGCGAGACACAGGCACCACACATCACATCTTCCTCCTTATGCGTCATTTGGTACGGCATTTCCTGGTGCAGCTTCAGTATTTTGAGAACATGTCTCGATCATTCTGATGGGTAAGACATGCATAAAATTTTAGGCACTATTAACTGTCGATAGGGATTCCAACTAAGGGATGGTTATCTTTTTCGGGGAAGCTTCAGGTCCGGCAAATGATTTTATGACATGAAACAAGTTCCGTTTCACAGATTAAAAAAAAGCATCCGGATTATTATAAATTCATAGAAGTCCTTTATGTTGACAGACTCTTACTCTAAACTGCATTGGGTTAATTCTCACTAGAAGAGTAATTATTCAATAAGAAAGATACCTAATTCTATATTTAAAGCTACAGAAGATTTATATAGCATATTTTTATACAAAAGATTTATCTACTCTTAGCTAATCATAATATGATAAAAAAAATGAAAGCGGTAAATTTTTATTTCCATTTCGCTTCTAATTCAGCATATCTGAATTCAGTAGTATGATTTAAAAATAAAACGCAGTTCAATTTTCTATGTCCAGTAAAAAATATTTCAAAATCCAACCAACAAAAATCGCGAATATACTTCGAAAACATGACAAGAATATTTCCCATAAATAATAAGTGCACCAATCATTATTTTTATATCTTGATACTGCAATTAAAAACAACAGATAAGGACGATAATTTGATAAGTTTTATTACGATTTAAATCATTCATTTAGAATAATGTGCTGTGAGTAGGTCTAAGCTCTCATTTCCTGATTTTCTTTCCTTCTTTTCTATTTTTTCAAATTAAATGTTTAATTTAACTACAGACACTGATTTAGTTTTGAAGCAACACGAGGGGATGGGCGTTGTAATTTTGAACCCCGGCCAGATGAGTTGGTACCTCCCTAGGCTTCCGCACCACACCACCCAAACTTTTCAGACACTGTAAAATCTAGATAGAGATTATCTCAATTTATACCAAATTATCGACGCTTTATTTTGTTCATCTGCTGGTCCATATATCGAAAACAGAAAGACCCCTTCACTATTTTTTTTTTTTGAAAAATTAATGAAATAACGATAGAAATAAATATACATTTTTAAAGAATTTATTTTACTTCATTTTATTATTAAGTATCTGAATCTTAATAAAACATTAAACTAGGGAAGATACCCCAGCTGATAAAACCATCAACGGGAGCTGTCTCTGCGAAACGGCCGCTGGGATTGAGGGGCCTAGACTTACTTACCTTACTCAACTGTGACATTCTGTGACTAAAGTAGCTCTTTGTAACTCTCAATTTATGTGACTGATTCGTGATTTCGGTTGGGGTTTTTTTTTTTTTCGCGAAAAGCATTCTTGTTTCCAAATTTCATATATTTATTCATGTTATTAATATTGGATACAATTTCTGTTAGTAACAACCCTATGTAAAATCGGGTGATGGTACGAGAAATAGCAAACGTAATTCAACAATTCTGGTGTAATATTTCACGTGAACGTAAGATCGATGAATGAATTGCCTAATGTACTTGGATAGTTTGTAGGAACCATATTGAGATTAAAATGATGTTTAAGAAAATCAAATGCCTTCTCGTTTCTCTTCGCGTCTATATTGAAGTCTCCCATCATAATGATTGGTACGTCTTTATCTGTATAGAATTCTTGGTCGATGAGCAAACTTGATTCACAAAAACTGTCACAGCCCCTTTTCTTTCAGATTTCTAAATAGTTATAAGTGAAAACTGTTACGAATGTTATCTTGGATTATTTCATTAAAATTTGCAGAATAACACATTTAACTTTGATTTATTATTATTTATCAGAAATTATTCCTTCAACTTTTTGAAGAAGAATCTCAATTACTCCACATAAACGGCGATTGATAATGTCAGATAATTGAAATCAATAGAGATAATTTCGGATATAAGGGAAAGGAAAAGAGGGGACTCTTTTTATGTAAAATGCCCTCTACCTCTAGCAAACTTAATATATTTCATGATACAAAGTATTTTAAGATAAAAAAAATTATCTAACCGACAAACAAATAATCTAGACCAATCGTGATGAAACAATAAAATAGAAATAAACTTTCTGTAAAGTTTCACCTTTTTCTAATGTCTTAAATGCGTTTAATTTGTCCTCCATTAAAACTTTCATCTCCTTTCAATTGTGTCCATAATAAAACAGTCATATAAAAAACAGAAATGAAACTTTGACCGATTAAAATACAAAAACATGCACACACAAAAAAGGGAAAGAGAGATTAGCAATGTAGTGGTCTAATCGGCTTGGGTCCACCAGAATCATTAAATGTCGCGTGCCATTCTACCTATGACTCCCTGTAAATAGCGCCCTCTTAACAGTCGGTCCAACTAATGACACTGAAAACTACAGAATATATTTTTCGATATATAATTTTTAATTAATTCAGAACCGATGTCAATTAAAACGGAATATCGAATAATTTAATAACTGTTAAAAGAGTCACTTCTGAATTTATTTTCCAGTTTCGAGGGCGTACTAACTTTCTCATTCTAATAAAGGTCTCGAGATGAAATGGCTTAACAAATATTCGGAGGAAGTCATTGACGAGGGAAAACTTTCAACGGAAATTTAGAAACCATAAGATGAATTTTCTTTTTTCTTCGGGGGGAAAACTAAAAAAAAAAAGCGAACGGAAAGTTCTTTCGACGCCGATATTTCTTCCCTTTTTCACAAAAAGAATTCAATGTATCATTTTTTGGTGTAATTTGAAAGAAGATGTAACATCTTTTTCACACTATGCCAAGGCCACAACTCTAAACTGGTTTGGATACGTTTTATCACGTTTTCTTCCCGCGCAAAAACAATTATTCTTCTCTTAAGTGTTATATAACGGTTAAAAAGTAAAAACTGTTATTAAGGGTAGAAAGAAGTACGTGTGGAATTGTACTAATTAAGTTGAATAAAAGTTATCATAGTTTGTAGTTAAACTTTTCAGTATTCCAGCTTCAACACTATAATTACAGCTATAGAAATGTGATTTGAAAGATTTATTACATGTTAAAGTGGTTTCATTTAAAGTAGCGTATAATTTTCTTTTTAAACCAATTAGCTCTTTATCTTTTATTTTTACAGGATAATAAAAAATTAAACAAACTAGGGTTTAATGCCTTCTGAATTTTTTTGCTCTATGCAGATCTTGTATTTTGAAATACAGATTTGATAAAAGGGTAATGATGCATCTGGCATTAATTAAAAGAAAGGGAAAGGAAACCTTGAAATTTTAACACTGTTTTATTACGCAACTCAAATTTCTTCCGTATGCTGCCATCATTAAAAGAATAATATTGTAATCATTACAAAGAAATAAATATTTACTGTTTTTAGATAAGAATTTATGTTGCATTTTTGTAACCGAAATTCCAAATCCTGAAACTTTGCTTGTAAAATAAAATCTGGTTAGACAGCTGGGTTTTGACGTGCTTCTCGACTAGAATTGTAATAATGTTCAATATACCCCACCAATTATTTTAAAACTTTCTTTTCCCCGCTTTATTAGCACTTTTGTTCCTGATTTGGTAAACGTGATCTTTTCCCTTCATTTCAATAAAACTTTCTTGCTTTTGAAGAATTTATAAAGAAAAAATCATCTTTGTCAGGAATCTACAACGGTCATTTGCCCTTTAACTGAATAAAGAAGTCTCTAACTACTTATTCCTATAGTATATATATAGCATATCATTTCTAAAGAGTTTTTGTAAACCTTCATCTTTTTGTTTGTGTTGACGTCTACGCGTCCTTCCATTCGCAGAGGAGTTTCGCGCCATTTGAGGGTGCAGAGTTTAATGAACTTTAGCTGTCCACTTTCGCGACCTTGGGGGTGCGAAGTTGACTGGAGTTCATTCTCGGCGAACGGACCCCTGTGTCGTATTCCCCCTTGGGAATGAGAATCTTCTCTCTTTAAATGTTACTACTTAAGAATTTATTTAAATTGTGCCTTGATCATTCATGTTTTTGTTTACAATAAATTTATTTAATTAACAGTCCACTGCTCTTATTTACCCTCTGAACTATCCTCCATTTTTTGGTCCGAGCGACCCGGAGATATATGGGTAAAAATATGCTGCAAAAAGTAAACCGCCTTCTCGGAACGATCAAGGATAGAGTAACAAGGCTAAATAAAGCTACGGAGTCCTATGAACCGCCAGCCACGCCAGAAGAGTCAGAAATTATTTTGAATCAAAAGTTGCAAAATGTGCTAGAACTGAACGCACGAATGAAAAAGATTCTAGCAGACTATTTGGATTTACCAGAAAGTACTAACTTGGAAGAATCCCTAAATGGTATCTACACCATGGAAGAAGAAATTGAAGATCTGCAGGTAAAATTTAAAATTTTACTAACTAAGCATCGCAAAGCACCTAATGCTGACAATGTGCCGATGACTGTCCACAAACCAAAACTAAAAATTCCAGATTTACCCTTGCCTGAATTTTCAGGTAAATATGAGGAATATGAATCATCTAAAACTCAATTTATGTCTATCATAGGCAATAATGAAAGTTTAAATGACACTCAAAAATATTGTTATTTGAAAGCGTCATTAAAAGGTGATGAAAAGCTCATTGAAAGTACTCAAGATACTTTTCAATCCTTACTTTCGGCCTTAGATACGCACTACGAAAAAAAGCGTGCTGTTATAGACACACTTATAACAAATTTATTATCATTAGGAAAAGTAAATGACTCTCCAAGGGAACTAAGAAATCTTGTAGACATTGTAAAAAGAAATCTAAGAGCGTTAGAAAACTTGAAGTTATCTAGAAATAATTTATCTGGCGCATTATTAGTACATATTTTGGAAAGAAAAATTGATTCCGAATCACAGAAGTTATTCCAAATGGAAAATAAATCCAGTGAAATTTTATCGCTTGATTGTTTCTTAAATTTCATAGATCGTACCCACATTCTAGAGGGTATAAACAAAAACTGTACTACTACGGTAAACTCTTAACTCAAATAAGCAGTTTGTGAAGCAAAAACAAAATTTTTCCCGTCCAAAATCATTAATTGTGAATTCTCATAACAAAAGTAAAAAATGTGTTCTTCAAAATTGCGATGAATCCCATCCTCTATATCGGTGTTCTAAATTTAAATCCTTCAACTTTCTGATCGCATAGATTGTGTTCAAAGAAATAAACTGTGTAAAAAATGTTTATCTTTTCATCCGAATACAAACTGTAAATCGAAATATAACTGCTTCGTGTGTGGAGATAGTCACAATTCTTTACTGCATGACGACTCAAAAATAAACAAAAAAAAAACTCCTGCCGCGAGGAGGAAGATACTCCCCTCAGTGCTTCTCCCCACTCTTCTTCAACTACGCAAGTAGAACAGACAGCTACCAATTTTTGTTGCTCGACCTTTTTAAACCGTAAGTCGATTCTTCTGTGCACTGCTCGAGTCTTCATTCGCAATAAAGAAAACAAATTTGTACCAGTGAGAGCAATTCTAGATTCAGCTAGCGAAATCAGTATTATAAGTTCGGATTGTGCAAATTTTTTGGGATTAAAAAAAGAAAAATTATTCTTGCCTGTTAGTGGAATTTGTGATTCAACTCAAAATGCTAGCAGAAAGGTGACAACCAGTTTGTCCAACTTAAACACAAATTATCAATGGGATATCGAATTAATGGTATTACCAAAGATAAC
The DNA here is from genome assembly GCA_013235015.1 of Araneus ventricosus. NCBI lineage: Eukaryota > Metazoa > Arthropoda > Arachnida > Araneae > Araneidae > Araneus > Araneus ventricosus. The sequence goes on from BGPR01000371.1 coordinate 199,339, forward strand.
AGATTTTTCACCTGCAACCAGGTTAGATGTTTCCAATTTGAAAATTCCAGAAAATATTCAACTTGCTGATTAAACATTTTATATACCACAAAAAGTTGATCTCTTATTGGGCTGTGAACTGTTTTTCGAATTTATCAAAGCAGATAAAATTCGACTAAATGATAGTCGTTTAATTCTTTAGGATACTTGTTTTGGATATGTAGTTGCTGGTAGCATAGAACCTATTTTCCAAATTAATAATGCAACTAGTCATTGTTTTTTGTCCAGAGGTATGGACACTTTAGATAAAACATTAAGGTCATTTTGGGAAATAGAAAATGTGTCATGTGATAGTTCTCCAATTAGTGAGGAATTAAATTATTGTAATGAGCACTATGAAAAAACTCATTATTGAAATTCTGAGGGAAGATATGTGGTACAAATGCCCTTTAAACCCGAGATTGAAAAAATTAGTCTGATTGATTCCTATCAAATGGCCTCTAAAAGGCTAGATAACTTATGGAAACGATTAAATCGGGATCCAACTATGAAATTCTTATACTCGGAATTCTTACGAGAATATAAGAATCCAAATCACATGGAAGAAATAACTAACTGTAACCACAGTAATGACGGTTATTTCTTGCCTCACCAAGGTGCCTTACGTCCACCAAGCAACACTACTAAACTTAGAGTAGTCTTCGATCCTAGTGCTAAGACCACAACTGGTTATTCTTTAAATGACCTATTGTGCGCTGGTGGTGTCCTACAGGACGACTTATTTTCCATTCTTACAAGATTTAGGAAACACCAGTATGCATTTACTGCAGACATTAGTAAAATGTCCCGACAAATTGAGATCAGCCCTTCGCAAAGAAAATATCTAAAAATATTATGGAAAGAAGGACCTGAAGAGAATGTCAAAGTGTCTGCCTTAAATACTGTGACGTACGGCACTACTAGTACTCCCTTCCTAGCAACAAGGACTCTTCAACAACTTGCTAAAGATGAGAGGGAAAACTTTCCCATAGCATCAAAAGTGCTCCTAGAGGATTTCTACATGGATGACTGCTTATCCGGCGCGTCCGATATAAACCAATTTATGGCACTGAAAAAAGAACTCGGAGAACTACTCCTTCGAGGTGGCATGACTCTACATAAGTGGTGATCTAGTGCGAGCAGTGAATCGGACCTCTACCCCTTCAACTACTGCGAAAAACAGTCGACAGTGAAAACTCTAGGAATGATGTGGAACGATTGTGAAGATGCCTTCTTATTTGATATCTCTACTAGTTCCACTACTGAGTTTACCAAAAGAGACGTTCTGTCTCAGATAGCTAGACTCTTTGATCCTCTCGGACTTCTTGGTCCTGTAATTAGAAAGGGCAAGATATTTCTTCAACGTCTGTGGCTGCTTCCGATCGACTGGAGTCAGAAACTACCCTCAGACATTGCTCAGGAGTGGTCTTCATTCATTGCAAGTCTGAGCTATGTGAAAAACATAAAAATACCAAGATTTGTGCTTCGACCAAATCCAAAGGAAATTATCCTACATGGGTTTTCCGATGCCTCGGAAAAGGCATATGGTGCAGTGATATACCTACATTCAGTGTGTGATTCATCTGATAATAATACCCTTCTTCTTTGCAGTAAATCTAGAGTGGCACCTATTAAAAGTGTCACCATACCAAGATTGGAGTTAGCAGCTTGTCTACTGCTAGCCCAGCTCACAAGAAAAGTGCTTAATGCACTGAAATTAAAAATAGATCAAGTCCTTCTCTGGACTGATTCCACTATAGCCTTATCGTGGATTGATACTCCTCCTCATCTTTTAAAAACCTTTGTGAGCAATAGAGTAGCTCAGATACAAGAGCTTACTAAGGAGTAGCATTGGGATCACATCACTTCTAAAAATAATCCGACAGACCTCCTTTATAGAGGAGTAGATGCCCAGTTTCTTGTGAATAACCAATTTTGGTTTCAGGGATCTGATTCTTTCAATTCCTTGAACTCTGAAGTTGAATTAAACCAGTCTGATAAAAATTATTTATCAGAATTCAAATCTAAGGACTCAGTGTGTTTAACTGTGAAAACTTCTGCTTTATTTGATGATGTAATTTGTATTTCCAATAATTTTCAAAAATTAATACGTATCATAAGCTTGATTTTCAGATTTATAAATAAATGTAAAAAGAACTCAAAAGAATGTGGAGCTCCAAGTAAAATGGAACGGCAAAACGCTGAAATTTATATTTTGAGAGAAGTGCAGTTAAGAACATTTGGCAATGAAATTCACAGCCTTGAACAGTGTGGTAATGTGACTTCTAATTCTAAGTTAAAGAGTCTTTCTCCCTTTCTTGATTCACAAAGAATCCTGAGGGTAGGTGGTAGGATAAGGAACTCAATTCTACCCTACAGCAGTAAACATCCCATACTATTGCCTGCCAAGCATAAGGTTACTGATATGATAATTCAGTATTATCATAAAATTCAATTTCATTCAGGGCCTCAAGCATTGTTGTATAACATTAGACAGAAATTTTGGCCATTAAATGGGCGAAATCTATGCAGAAAGATTGTGCACAGTTGTGTAACTTGTTTCAAGGCTAATCCTAAAATAAGCAGTCAAAAAATGGGAGACTTACCCGAGGACAGAGTTAATTTTGTATTTAACTCTGTTGGCATAGATTTTGCTGGGCCATTCTATATCAAAACTAAGTTACGCAAGAGGGACCCTCCTACTAAAATATATGTTTGCATTATTATATGTCTCTCTACGAAAGCCATTCATCTTGAATTAGAACCTGACCTCTCTTCTGAAGCTCTCATTGCAGCTTTAAAACGATTTATGGCTAGGAGAGGTAAGTGTAGAAAAATACTTTCGGATAATGTTACGAATTTTTAGGAACTAAAAATGAAATCAATCGTCTTTTTAAACTAATGGAGCAACAAGACGCTTTATTTCAAAACTTTCTATCTGAAGAAGAAATAACCTGGAACCACATTCTCCCCCCGAGCACCTCATCACGTTGGTATTTGGGAAGTTGGTGTTAAATCATTTAAATTCTACTCTAAACGAGTTGTAAGTAATACTTGTCTCACTTATGAGGAATTTCTAACAATCTTAATTCAAATTGAAGGATTACTCAATTCTCGACCGCTTACCCCACTTTCCTCTGAAATGGAAGATCTAAAAATCTTGACTCCTGGTCATTTTTTAATTGGTCGGCCCATTACGGCTATTCCCGAACCTTTGACGATAGAATTAAATGATAATCGTCTTAATAGGTGGCAATTATTAACTAAGAAAGTTCAAACAATTTGGAAACATTGGAGTAAAAATTATTTAAATAACTTGCAGCAACGTCACAAATGGATGTTCAAAAAGGACAAAATTAAAATTGGTGATATGGTTTTAATTAAAGAAGACAATGTCCCTGTCTCTAATTGGTCCTTAGGTCTCATAGTTAAACTCTATCCTGGGAAAGATAATATTATACGGGTAGTTGATATTAAAACGAAGACAGGGATATTCAAGAGATCTGTTTCCAGATTGTGTGTATTTCCAATTGAAAGGTAGTTAAATTTTAAAAAATGCCACTATATATTCATTATTCTGTTCTCTGGAAATGTGCATTTATGTAAACTATTGTGTGTGTATAATATTCACTATTTAATAGCATATTGTTGAAATGTTCCTTTTAAAAAAATTCTTTCTTCTTTTATTAGTTGGATATGAAGTGTGTTTCATTTGAATATTGCTAATGATTGAACTTATTATTTTAATACTGTTTAATGTGTAAATGATAATTTTTATGCTATAAGAAGTACTGTTTATTGTAGAATGCTTTTCTTGAAATATGTATATTTCAACGTCGGCCGGGATGTTGATGCCTACGCGTCCTTCCATTCGCCGAGGAGTTTCGCGCCATTTGAGGGTGCAGAGTTTAATGAACTTTAGCTGTCCACTTTCGTGACCTTGGGGGTGCGAAGTTGACTGGAGTTCATTCTCGTTCGGATCGCCTAAGCGAACGGACCCCTGTGTCGTATTCCCCCTTGGGAATGAGAATCGTCTCTCTTTAAATGTTACTACTTAAGAATTTATTTAAATTGTGCCTTGATCGTTCATGTTTTTGTTTACAATAAATTTATTTAATTAACAGTCCACTGCTCTTATTTACCCTCTGAATTATCCTCCAGTTTGAAAGTTAACATATTTATATCTTAAAATAACTTTCTCTGGCCACTTAAATTTATTTACACAAAAACGAATGCCACAAAGACGTTCAAATTCTCAAAATTAATCTTGAACTTGGGCTTATATTTTTTCTCAATCATGCAAGCATTAATTCAAACTGTAGGAAAACCGTCTATTTAGAGAAAAGCTTGACAAGACCTCCCGAAGACTTAGATCAATAACAACTCAAGATGGCAATGCGTAAAAAGAGAGGAACGAATCACCAGGGAGTGATGTATCTACATAAATTTCGAACAACAGAAAAAACTGCATGAAATTAAATAACCTTCGATTTTAATATAAAGTTTTATTTTACAGATTATTGTTTTTTGTGTTTAAAACCGAATTATGCAGATACATCTCAGTTACTTTTAGATATATTTAGATCAAATTCAGGACTATTTAACATGAATTTTAAAAGCACTAGATAATGGTGAAAATAATGTTAAAAAGTAATTATATTCAAAATATAGAGATTTAATTTGATTTACATCCCACTTTCAAACGAGGCGTTGAGTACCATAGTGGACTAACCTAAAAATTTTTGTTAATCTGAGCATTTTATGAACATTGAAAGTGAACCATTTCATAAGTGCTGCTATCTAGTACAGGGCAGCTAAAACTTTTTTGATCCATCCTGGTTTTGTAAGATTGTTTTCTATTTCAATATGATGCCTAGTTCAGTTTAGAAAAAATGATGGGTTGGTCCACTTTGGTTTTCAAATCGACATCAAGGGGAGAAGACTTATGAATAAGAGAATACATGAGAAATAATTACCTTTCTTGCGAACTCTCAGTTTTTTTCCTTCTTCATGTGATGGGCCATACATATCGGATGCATCAATGTATGATGTCATACGATTTTGTTGTTCTCTACGTCCTGCGTGAAAACAAAATCTTGATGATTTATGTGATCAATAATTAGCTATTACTCTTAATCTGTATTAAATGTTTTGAAATTTAATTTGCATTGTAACATTGCTTTAACACTTTGTCTTTTATTACCATTTACATTACTTTCGAATTATATAATTCCAATGTCTTTGATTATGATTATATTGATATTAAGAAATATTGATTAAAAAGTTAATAATTGAGTTATAAAATAATTTGAAAAATTTTCTCAATGCTTTTATTCACTAATCGGTATTTTTACTTTAACCCTTTCGGTATTCTTTTTAGTATTTACACATTACGCGTCATTTGTATCTAGATGAATACAAAATGAATGCAATTTTTATACTGTGGCGTTGAATATGTAAAACACACACATCTAATACTAAAAAATATTTTCATACCTGGGCATGTGCCTGTAAAAGGAGGACTTCTTAAGAATCCTTTACAGGTTACGTTGAGAGGACCATAAAGAGGATCATCCTCTGAAATATCGATTCTCAAACAGGAAGGATGACGGTGATTTGGGTTTTTCTTACAACAGCTAGAATAATTACCTAGAAATTTAAAAAATACAAGAATTTTAGTAACTACAGAATAAAAAATCTTTGAATGATATTTCACACTCTTAGTTATGCTTCCTATAGTTACCTAAGTTCTTATAAGATGCAATAAACAAAAAAATAACTTATATATAACACTCAAACTTCGTTTCCAATTGATTTTGCAGGCCGTAATTTGTTGATAATGGTTGATGGTCGCAATATATTTTAGTACGATTGCTATTAGAATTATAAATGGAAATAAAAGTATTGTACAGTGAATTTTTCTGCCAATAAATTAATGTGTATACAACCAAATTAATAAGATTGATATGTAACTAGGAATTTTGCAGAAAAGCCGTTACTGTAATTTTTTAAAGAAAATGTGTATTCCCTTCAAATTGTAAAATAGCTCCATACCATCTTCGGTTATGCATATTAATAATTCACTGATGCCACAAGTTAGTTTAATTACATTAACGTCCCGTTTTGAAGCAACACGAGGTCTATTTTGGGACGGACCTTGTCATTTTGAACCGCGGTCAGATGACAAGGACGACACCTGAATTAGCAATCCCTCTCCAAACTTCTGCACCACACCAGCGGAGGACTTTTGACCTCCTACCTATGATTTAACGTGCAACAGGCCCAATACTCAACGGATCTTCAGTGGAATCGGGTTTCGAATGTGGAACCCTCCGGCCCTTCAGCCGAAACCTCACCACTAGGCCACCGCAGCCCTCACTGACGCCATAATAAACTTAGCTTAGACTAAGCCAAATAAACTTAGTGTTTTCACTTTTCCTGTACTTATCCAAAGCCGTAACGCAACTATGTTCGTGTTACGTGTTTTACATTGATTTATTTTACTCTTAGAACATGATTTTGTAATAAAACTGTGAATGCAATCAATTTTGAGAATAGATTGTGTTTTTCATAATTTTTGACCACTTAAGAATGTTGTTTGGAAAACGCCATTTTCTCAGTTAGTAATAAGTCGTAAAACTGTTAAATTTTAAAAATTAACAGTTTTAAAAAAATTAATTAGTTAAAAAAATGAATGCCTTTTTCATTTTATCTACGATAATAATGCCGCGTTATATCGACAGAATATCCAATAGTTCCAAAGGTCTCTTTTCATTATAGCATTTATAAGTAAATATTCTTTGTACAAATAGAGAAATCTTACCCTTCGTTTGCCCAACTTGTACAATGTCATGATCAAGAAAAAGTCCAAAGTGGGTGAAAAGCATAGTAGCATCTGAATCTGGCAGAGTCTTGTGTGAAAACAATAGGTTCGACAAGTATCTAACAGGTGGAAGTTCACCTCCATAAACTGACTGACGAGGTGTGGAAACATCTGGAAAAATCACAAAAGTGAAAAAATTACAAGTAACAAAAAATTTTTGATAAGTATTGAGTATAATTTCTTTAAATCGATTAGTTTTGCTCAAGAACGTTATAATATACAGATGGTATATAATAATTTAAGTTAATAAATAAATAATGTCATGAACTCTGAAATTTTCACTTATAGTAAACTTTTTAATTTCGATATAGTGGCTAACATGGGACATTTTGACTACAAAATTTTTTGAGATAAATATTTTTATATTTTGAATAGTAGTCACTTTACTAAAACGTGATTGATGAAATTTTGCACTCCTGTATCGATTACTATACTGATCAATCTTGGCCAATATCGGTACTGGTCCTGAACATACTCCAGATGGTACGTTCTAGCGAGGCAAACTTTGCAAGCCACTAAAATGTAGGACCCATGTTTCTGGCGCACACCCAGAAGTATGACGTTAAGTATGTATCTGACCTCAAAATCTTTTACTCAAGAATATTCATTTATAGAGATATAAACCATTAAACAAGAAATTTCAAATTCTTTAATATTCTTCTACGCAGTGCAGCAAGCAAATTTCGAGTTTTTACAACTTCTTTAAACTACAAAGCACATAAGATCTCTCAAGAATATTTTACTGCCTTCTTGAATTGGCAAACGGTATTTCAACTATGTCCAAGAATTTTTTTTTACTTCTCTTTGAAATCATCCATTTCATTGAACCACAGTTTGAATTTTTATTTACCCGTGTTATCAGCCAAAGTATTGAATTTAATTTGGCAATATTTGAATTTTTATTTACCCGTGATATCAGCCAAAATATTGAATTTAATTTGGCAATATTTCAGATACGTTCAAACACAAGTATTAATACACGCTATTAGATAAATCGGCATTTCATAGTCCAAAAATGAATGGGACATCATAAATGTGTGAGGAGATAAGTCGAAATCTGAACTCAAACTGTCAACACTCACGCATAAATGTCACTTCCCATCAGGTTTTCCACCGAGTTGACTACAGTTAAAATGCTGGAAACCAACAGTTTCGACACTAAGCAAATGAAAACATATTCGTGGTTGGCAATATTCTAGTAGCATTGTTGTCACTATCCATTTAATTCAGTGTCATTAAGTGGCATTGGATTTTTTTTTTGTCTTATTTCTTATTTAAGGATCTTTCGCAAGGGAAAGTGCATATCAATGAATTAATGTCCTTTTAGCGTTGTTTCACATAGGTCTTTCGATGTTGATCTACCTCTGATTGCGCAAGTGCATTACAATGCGCCTTGACTTTCTCCAAAACATAAATTTCCAATATTGCAATCGTACTCGTTTAGATATCACATGTGAAATAACTAAAGCAAATTTATGGATTATTACAGGAGTAAAGGTTAGTAGAGACTAAAGGCAATGAGCCAAAGGCTCTCGTGAAGTTATGTTAGTTCTTACAATTCAGTGATTAACTAGTTATAGATTAACTTTATTCCTTTACCTTAAAACTGCAAACATTATAGTCAATTACTTCGGAAGTTATTTAATTACTTATAAGGTATTGAAGCGACACTTAGCGCAAACTTATTGCTTTACTTTATCGTTCAAAGAAAACAACTCAGATTTCTACAGCAAACCTTGTAATGAGTTGATCATGTTAAGCAATAGTTGTTATAATGAGGAAATAACCTTTTACTTACAAGATATCTTATACAGCTAAAGAAGAGAAAGATTTTAAGTTCAGATAATGAATGCGTTCTATTACCGTCAGTGTAAGTTGCCTTCAGCCATCTGTTAAAATTATCACCAGTCATTCCCCAATCAGAGTGTTGTAAGTTGTTGCAACTTCCGTCCCAGTTTCTATAGCGAATACCATCTTTTGTGCATTTCATCTTCATCAAAAGCAATTTCTTACATTTGTTTGGTAAAATCTGAAGACTGACACTATGAAAAAATAGATTTATAGAAAATTTTATCGAAAGGCATATTTTATATTTAGATTTTTTTAGCAGAAAAATAAGATCATTCGAGGTAAGAAGATATCTTAAAAAGAAAACAATTCCTTACATTTTATATGCAAGAATTTATTTTCACTGTTACTTGTTCAACAAACTGAAATCTAAATTGTAAATGTGATTGTGCTATAAAAATTATTTACACGATGAAATTTTATATAAGTTTTATTAAGCTCAAAATTGATTATTTTTCCTGCTCTTCTTGCACACATTTATATGGATTCACACAACTTTTGCGAAAAACTAAAATTCGTGAAGTGTACGGTTTAAACTCATTCTAGTTACGCGCTGAAGATGATGAAATTTTCGATGCATATGTTGTATTCGGATTAAAAATATCGAAAATTAACGGAGATACTGAGGAAACCACACATGATTAGCTGTAAACTTCAGTTGCATTAAGAGAGCAACTCCTTAAGTTTCTCTACCGGTTAATAAAATTCAATTAGTAGCATTAAATTAACTAACTACTTAAGCTGTTTTAGTTATCCAAACTACAAACATTTTGCTGTACACAATCATTGAAGTTCCAATAAAAAAAAATCAAATGGTGTTATCTCTGATGGTGTGGGAGACCAGGCAGTGAAGCCTCCTTTCCAAGCCAAGGTCAGATAGCATCTCAAATGCTACTAAAACTGTAAGATATTTATTACAGTGTGGATATCTGCAGAGCGACTAATCATGTTCACAATGAACTTCATTAACCTGCAGAAAACTGTTTAACACTACTGAGATGAATGTCTAATCATGTACGCGTGTCTAAGTATAATCCAGTACTTTTAGATGCTTTGAGTCCGAACACTCTATCTATTTGTCTAGTTGTAGATTTTACATTACAACGATTTTTAATTAATATTTACTGCGTACTTTTCCCCAAGTGCTTGGTAAATTGACCAGGTTTGGCTCCTGGACCATTAACCCAGACCTACCAGTGGAAGGATCTGGAAGTATGATGATTGTCTGTTAAAGATTATAGCAAAATTGAAAATGGGAAGGACGACACTTGAGACTAGAAATGGCATGCATATAATAAAGCTCTGACTTCAAGTAATGAAATTTTGATTTATTTTATAACAATTTATCAAAAAATATATCTATATGAATTTGTTGTTTCTATAATGTTTTTTAAAAAATTGAAATTGTTGTCTGATTTATAGTTAATCGTTTCCCGAGTCTTCCAAAATCTTCTAAATCCTTCTTTGCGGTGGAACTAGATATTCATTTTTCTACACTGAATCTCTTCCACCTACCAATCTTTTTACAGAGCCTATTATCCTGTTGTATCATATTTATTGTTCTTAATTCGAGTTCATTTTGCTATATAAAATATAGAGCTGGAAATCTTGTAAATTTGCTTTATATTACGAATTTAGAATGCAGATTTGACTTTTACATCCGGATAATTGCAATATTTTATTATCTGGCCCGTTGTGGAAGAATCTCTTTACATAAAAACCGCAATTGTACTGTAATTTTTTGTACTGTAATTAATTGTACTGTACAATCCTTTCGCGTTGTAGGACCCCAAGAAATACAAGAATTTACTGTAAAATATATTTGAATCGAGTGAAGATTTATACTGTCAGTGAAGATTAAAATAACTTTTTTTATTGTAAGATTGGTAAGTAAAGATTGAACTATAGATGACTATAAACCCTTCGTTTTTATTAGACATCGTTATCACTAAAGCGCATAGTGCTGCGAAACTTTGGTTAATAACTATACGACGGGTGGTTGACCTTAACGTAATTGAAACGCCATGATCTCGGAAGATTGATGTAAAAAAAACCAGCGACGTTAAGAAAATTGTCTAAGAATTTTTCAACCTGTTCTTCTCGACCTTGACGAAACATGCACGTTTTAACTTCATCTACTAATCTAGAATGAGAGATTTTGAATAGACTAACTATTATGTAAGTTATTATTTCACTTTGCCGTTATTACAACGCCCAGCTGAATTTTTTTTTTTATTTCATTCTTGAGCTTACAGGTGAAAAGGCTGTTACAAACCTCATAAAATTAATTGATATGGAAAGGAATAACAGTTTAAATAGCTATAACAAGAATTTTTAAAAGATGTAGATGTAATTTTTGGAAAGAAATCTGAAATATATTACAATGGGGCTTTTATTTATATTTTTTGTAAGATTAAAATGTAAAAATCTCCAAAATTTAAATTACCATCAGAATTCACGACTTCCGAAACGAATTATGGTTATGCGTTTGCAAAAGAAGACGAAAATTGCTGTTTTTCACACTTCGACCATTTTCGCATAAAATAGGAGGAATGCGGGGACATTGATACACTTCTTTTTGGAAAGCTGAAAAATGATTCTACCAACGGAAATAATTAGAACTAATGCACTATATTTATACATTTGTTAATCTAATATAGGATTTCAGTCGAATTTTGATCATTAATGACATAATAAAAAACTTATTACATTTTTTCCTAAAAATGGATTTGTATCATTTGCCTCATACCAGGGGTACTTGATACACACGGAAATATCGAAAATAATGATGATTCATAGGTGTGAGATAAAAAAAATTGTTTTATCAATAAATTTTGCATTCCAAATCAATGTTTAAAAGTTTAACAACGTAACAAACTTTTATTTTAATCAAAATTCAACATTTTTAATGAGACTGAAAAAATTAAACAATACTGCCTTAGAAATTAATTTATCTCTACAAATAAAGAAGGAGAATGGGTGTATGTGGGTTTAAAAATACTTCGGAGGGAAGGAATATGTATCTCGAAGCCGTTTTTGAAAATATTGAATAATTAAAAATTAAGGGAAATTCCCGCTTTCTTCCTTGATGACTTACGAAAATAATACAGCAGAAAAATAATTTTCCCACCATCTGGAAATTCAAAAAATTATCTTTTCGATGATATTAATTAAGTTTCCGTACAATTCTTTTTTTCCAATTTTTATGAATTCGTAAAAAAATATTTTAAACTTAATTTACAACAATACTTTTCATTTTCAATGAAATTCAAACCGTTTTCATCGTTTAAACATATACTTAATTGCGTGTTTATCTTAGATAGTTCATTTTTACATTTTTTCCATTTCTGAAGACGATTTTGCAAAGTAGTTGCTATTGAGGCACATTGATACACACAGAAGACGCGTTTCAATGTTCCCGGGAGTCAATTGAAACAATCTGCCCCAAGAGACTTTTTTACTTAAAACAAGTGGTTAATCAAAAACAACGCTTAAAAACCTCAAAACTTAATATAGTTCAGAAAAATAAATGTTTTTCCCCTACCTTTGGAGTAGATTCCCTGGCAGGAAAACGTAACTAGTTAAAGAAATCACACAACACATACTTAGAGTGAAATTCACTTAGACGAGAATATTAGCGGTTTGATTCATTTGTAAATTAACTTTTGACTCAACATGGCCCAAAAATATACCCTGTGCTAAGGGTTACAATGGCATATAATGTGAGGAGATATGAACATCTCGAGCCATTCCAATCATTAAAATTTATGGACTGTATCAATGTTAACGAGTATCAATCTACCCCAACTCCCCTTACTAAGTTTAAATTAATCGAAACATTAAAATGAATTAGGAATTATTTAACAAAATATAGTTCAACATTTTCACTATGCATGAAAAGAATTAAATGATTTCATTTTGTTATATTTATTCTAAAATATTTCTGCACACTGTCCAACAGTTGCAAAAGAATAGAGATATCTTCTATTATAAAAAACCATAGCTTGAAATCCTTTAGTTTCAATAATCTGTCCGAAACAGAGCATTCATCTTAGCTCTTTTTGTCTCATCTACGAGTTTGTTAATCAGTAATGAAGAAGTTCAATAAAATTATTAAATATTTAGTTTGACTGAATAAATTTTTATTTATTGATAAAGCAATGATAAAAGCGGAAGATAGTTTTGAGAATAAGATAAATATTTTTTCTTATTCATTATCGGATATCTTATGATATTTCTATAACTTTTTAATAACAGAAGTATTCGAAACACATCATAATAAGTGCCAATAAAATGCAATTAATAAAAATTGTAGTATTTCAAAAAGCACAATGACTTTTTATAAAATATCATACTTAATAAATATTCCTCATTGCTCCGATTAATTTTAGTTCATCATTAAATAATAATAAAAAACTACTTAAGAAGTAGATCATGTATTTTCTACAGTATACATCCATCGATAAGTTAACATCCTCAATGTTCGTAGTCATTGTATTGTTATGATGCAGTAGCACTATTTTATAATTTGAAACACAACGCATTTTAATGGCAATTTTCACAGCAAATGGCAGCTAGTACTTGAAGAAAATAAATCCATAGTAAAAATAGTACAATACTTAAAATATTATACGATTTTATTGCGTTAATACTATTGATTCTTCTTATTAATTTTAATATTTAATTATTAGATCTTACTTTTACAATTTTGTTAATCTATTTTCATTCATATTTTCTTTGATGAAATACAGATATTACTCTCGATGCATAGCGGTGGTGTAATCGCAAAATAAGCAGCGCCAGAATGCTTTGACCTGTGTGACAAAAATCGCGCTGTTTTAAAGTGGTTTTTACAATTTCCCCTTGTTTATTTCTCGTAGAAAAAAAAGCAGTGCCGGTACGGCGTTCCGGCTCACTACATACTTGATGCATAGTAACTATATTATTATACTCCCATAATAGTTATATCATTTCTTGGATGTTTTCTGTGACCATTTCAAACATTTCCCGCTTGTCTTTCAATAGGAATCGAAGCATGAAAGAATTACCATTGTTTCAGTGATCTTTTGACAGTTTCTAGAATGAGTTCACAGTGAGCAAATAATTCCGATCTCTGGTCATATTTTCCGTTTTCTTGTTCTCCATATGATCCTAAAAATATGTTTCAAAAAGTAAGACATATTATGTTAATATGTAAAAATATGAATATCATTCAATTTCTTTTTTCGAAAGAAATTTGAATTATGAAGAAAACATATTTACCTATCATGGGCAATAGAGTTTCATTTGCGTTATTCCATAATCTTAAAAATACTTCTCTTTCTTCACTGGTATTATAATCTACAGAAGAGAATCATATATTTAATCTTTAAAAAATACTTTCAGAGTTTTTTAAAAAGTTTACGTTATGCCTTTTAGTATAAACTTATCACTGATAAACGGTGATTAGTTATTTTTAACTGAATAATTTTCAAAAGTTAAACTACAAGTTAATATTCGCATGATATAGATGAAGTTAATATTTTGAATGACCTACTGTAAAAATTATAAGGGTTATTCTACATTTCGCATTTATAAGGGTAATCCTACATTTCACATTCTTTTCACACGTTATTGCTTGAAGCAAAATTCTTTGGTCTCGGTTTGAAAATTGGCTGTGAGGGTGCTTCAGTAAACTTCTGATGTAAAAAAAATTGAAAAATTTCTTTTGAAATAGATATTTTAAAGTATTTATCGGTATATTAGAGTTTATAGTAATTCATTTCAATTTTAAGATGGAAGTGGGGCCTAGCTTCGTTTCTAAATTCATTCGAACCGGATGAAATAAATTTACGTTTTTTCACAAGTCTTATTTAGTTGTTGCTAAATTGTCTTATTATAATTGATTGTAACTGGTGGTCAACAAATTGTAATCAAATCAAAAGTTATATTTAGAAATAATAAATATTTCAAAATTAACGAAAAGGTTCATGTTCTTCCTTTTTCAACTTTGATTTACTGAACTGCTTTTCTTTGTTTATTTCAATTTTATTTCTCAAACAGAGATGAGGATCTTAATGTATCAGAGCTTTACAACTTGTTCTATGCAAACTCAGAATTTTACTAAATACACTAGATTTCTCCTTGCCAAATATGCAATCTAGCCATTGCTTTAGAAATCATTAGTAGAACCTAAATCTCGAGAATAAATGCAAAATTGTGGCGAAACACACGATGGAGTCCCAAAATACACATCTTTTTAGTTTTTCGTTATATTAACGTTCCACTTTCAAGCTACACTAGTGTATTTTGGGACTAACCTCGTAATTTTGAACCGTGCTTAAGTTACGACTCATTAGAATTCAGTTGTGTTTTTAAAATAAGAAAAAGGAAAATGGGCTGTAAATTCTTGCCGGTAAAGTGGAGAATTTAGGAGCCGGAGTGGAAAGTATTTAGAAATTTATTGTTATTTGAAATAGAATATAAATAACGTATCTAGACAGTTCTGTCCATTAACCGTTAATTAAATTAATCGTTGTTTGGCTACTATGAAGGCAAATTTATTATTTAAACGTGCACTTGAAAGGACTGGAATTTTTGAATGGCATCCAAACCAGCACTTACGCCATAATGTTTCTTCATCTGTGTGTAAAATAGGTTCTGTAGAACGAGAGTCAATGAAAGATTTCTTTAGAGCTATGAAAGTGACACCAATTGAAAGGCACCTAAAATGTTGTATACAAAATAGAAAAAAAATCATAAACATGAATATAAAAATGAAATAATCAATTATTAAAATACTGTTCTCATATACTTGAATCTTTTCCTACTGAATTCAAATAGAGCAGACTTAAAAAGTTTCCGAAACGTCTATTTTCTTTTGATTAGCCAACACCCGTGAAATAAGAGAAAATCTTCATTCATAGGAAATTGGACCAGTTGCGCTTTGAAGACGTCATCTTATCATTTTTCGTGTGCGCTCTCTTAATGCTTGCACACTCCAAAAGGTTGACAGTTTCAGTTACTGAGACTCCAGCTAAAACGTGTTACAGCATTCAAGCCGTTTTAGAAGCATCCAACATTACAGCGTCTCTGAAAAAGTACGATGGACGCATGCGTGACTTATATCAGTTGCTGAGAGCCTAATACATTCCTTTAGGTGTCAGACTTCTGGAAGAGGAGGCGTGACTGTACTGGAGGTGTTAAGAGACGCATACTTTTTCACAAGTATTCGGAAGATTGTGAACCACATCTATATGTCAGTGTATCTATCTATTTTTGTTATTGTCACCATTTTCATACTATTATGTTTAAGAAACAAAATCTATCAAAAAAAGGAATAGGAAATAGAATTCAGACTCTAAATTATGTTGCTAATAAATTAAAGCATTATAATACCAATTTGTTAAATTACCTAAACATATGGTTTGAATTACTAGTATAAATGATTTAACAACTTTCTTAAAAACTTCATTTTTTTATACTAATTTAAGGTATCCGACTGGTTTAAAATCGTCGTTTTTGATGAAATTATCAAAAACATTTTTATGACTTAATTTTGTAGCCTGTTTAACCAGCTTTCTAAAACTGTCTCACTTTTTACTCTACGTGAATTACAAATGGAGTTACAGATATTTTATTACCGAACTGTAAGCACTATTTTATGTTGCATGAAACCTTTAAATGTGTTTTCTGAGAAATGATATTTTTGAGAAAAACTGTCGACCGTAACAATGATTTCTCAAACAGTTATTCAAGTATTGATATGAAATTTTATGAGATTGTTTTCTGTAATATGCTTGATGTTGTCCTCGAAAAACTATGGTCAATTTTAAAATCAAGTATTATATTTAAGTGCTTAAATATAAACGAAAAGCATTTTTTAAGAAAAATTACCAGTTTAGTAACTATGTTCAGCTATATCTCAAAACTATTTTGAAGTACAAGAAATATTTTAGAGCATAACACAGATAACCGTCATAAAAATGTACTCCTACAAGGATTTATGTATATTTAGAATATGATCTTGTCTATGGCTGTTAGCGTGAGGCAAATATTTTAGTCATTTTTCTTCAAATTTCTCAGTTTTTTTAAAAAAATATTATTTTGAAAGCCTAATTTTACAATATTTTCATAGTTGTAAAACATATGCAGTTGAAAAATAACATTAAAAAATATATATAAGTTATTTTTCAAAAAAATGTCTCCGAACACAGTCGGATACCTTAAGACAGAAATTCGAATTACATCTCTTTTAAACTATACTTTCAATAGATAAAAAAATTGTATAGGATGAAATGCTTTCATGTCAGTAGAAGTTATTTATTTAATTTATTCCTATTACCTAGAAATGAATTCCATAATTTTTTCAACGAAATTCATGAAAAAAATAACGGGCTTAATGAAATCAACTTTCTAGAGGTTTGACAATGCCCCTTTACATCCAATTACCATTTTTCGAATTTAAATAAATCGCAAAACTTGTACAGATTTTGCTTAGTAAAGTAATGAGAAAAATTCTCATTATGATTCTACTAGTCTATTTTCAAGTAGAGGTTTATTAATTCAGAGAGCATCGCCTCTGTATATGAGCGATCTTACATAACCCAGTATATAAGAACATTCATATATGGAGGCGATGTAACGAAAACAAGGAAAAGAAAAGTAATACGCACTAAAAAAGGAAAAGGTAAATAAGGTAATAAAATGATTATCGTTTATTTGATCTAAATTTTTTGTGTGATAATGATAATGAAACAAATTTCTTCTAATCTGAAATCTCTGTACATGACAGAATTTCTCATAAATGTTATTTTTTTATATCGATCGTAAATTAAATTTAACATTGAAAAATGACAAGATTTTTTTTCTTGGAATAAAGATTGACTCATCAGAATTGAGGTCACAGTTTTGGACAACATGAATTTAAATATGCATGATATTTTCAGTTTGTACGATTGTTTGAGTATCTTAAATATATTTTAGAATGATCTCGTTTGGAAGCTACACGCGAATTAATATCAACGAACCTCCTAACTTTGAGAGCGGTCAGATCAAGATGAAAATACCTGAGCCGACACCTCACTCTCCAATTGTACACAACTCATTACTTGAGAATGTTTCACCTGGAATTGTAGTCAACGAAGACCTGACATTGGATTGATGATGACTTGATTTGTATTGTTTGGTTAATATCCAGTTTTGAAGTTACACAAGAATTATTTTGAGAAGGACCTCGTAATTTTGAACCGTAGTCATATGACGAGGACGACACCTAAGCCGGCACCCCTCCCTCCAAACCTCCACACCATACTAGTCAAAACTTGACTCTGATATATTTAACTAGCATCAGTCCATACTCTTGGCAAATCTTTAGTAGAATCTATTTTTTAACCTTGTGGCCCACCGGTCAAGAAGCCAAGACTCTGCCACCAAGTCTCGAAGGATCTTCTATGGAATTGGCTGCCTAACCCGTGATCCTCCAGAACTAAAACTTTACCACGATGGCACTGTGGCTTCATTTTCATTCTAATGTAATATTTACGTTTTCTTAAATCTTTCCGATATTACATCACTTTCTTAACAATTTTTATTGTCCTTTTTTTAAGTTTAAATGTTAATTTTCTAATTCATAATTAAAAATTGCACCAGAAAAATGCTAACCTCAGTTTTGAATTCTGTAGGAAGTATTAACTCACGTGAGAAATATTATTATATGATATTGAGTCAGATATTAACGTCCAGATATTTTGTAATGTAGGTATATTAAATTTAGAAATTGTTTTTTTAGAGGACAAGATAAATTGTTTGTTCAGAAATCACAATACTTACACCAACACTGCTGCTATTATTCTCCTTTCTGCAGGCTGTCTCATGCAAGCATGTTTTATCTTGTGATACAAAGGTGCTTTACTCCTTTCCCGCAGTAAGGATCTGTATTCCGCTAAATTCTCCACTTCCATCATCGTGTTTCTGTACAAAGAAAAAAAACTTTATTCCAAATAAAAGTAAAGCTCAGTAACAAAGGAAATTAAGCTATTATTATTAGTAGTAGTTATTTGTTTGTGTGTTAACCCTTTCTCGGCGTGGAGGTTAGAATTCTGTTCCAGATAGCTCAGAACGTTTTTTTTTTCAAACAGGGTCACATGTAAGGTATCTTGTGAATTTTATTGCTCATTTCTCTTTTTTTTGCAGTTATGGATTCATGCATCTAACATTTGGCTGTACAACTCTCTAAAACTGTGGTTCTCGACCCCAAGGGTCATACAGAAAATTTTTCAAGTCACGAATTTTCTCTCAGAGCCTTTTTCTATTACTCTTTAACATTTGTAAGAAAAAATAGTTAAGAAAAAGACATAAAAGATTTCATTAAAATTTTCTAAATGATTATTTTTAACTTAATTTTCTTTTTGTTATCATTAACTAATATTTCATTTTCTTATTTATCTTCCAACTGGCAAAATTTTCTAGCGAAAATGGGATCACTATTAAAAAACTGTGCTCTAAAAAATGCTTGGGAATGTTTTCGTCATGGAGCAATATGTTAATCGAGAAATATTACAGCAATATTTAAATTACAAAATACTTGCTTTAAAGGAACAAAACATTTTTGGATGAGTTAATAAGTTAATTATTTAACTCATCTGAAGCTTATGATGTTAATTTTGTTATTAAATGTCAAAATCTTTTCTATGGAATTTTTTGGGGAAAGGATATTTTTATAGTTGGGTTATTCTCATGAAAAAGGTACAAATAGCTGAAAAAATTCATTTTACAAAAGTATGTAAAAAATCTTAAAAATTGCATGGATGTTTCCATTGAAGCTTAATAAATAACCTTATATTAATGGTCAAGTTTTCTATTTTATTTTTTACTGTGCTTTTTAGTTTTAAAATGTTTTGCCTGTCTACGAAGGAGACATGATAGTCAACGGAACTTTTACATTTTAAACGAAAGCATAATTGACTAATTATTGGACAGATTTAGTACAGGTTTATTTCTTATAATTAAACAATAAAATTAGTTATTAAAAACCAGTGAAGAAAACTTAACATTTGAAAATAAATAGCACTTTTTAAATAATGGCACTGACTATGCATTAGTTAAATAATATTTACAAACAATTTCGAATAAATAATTCATCAACATTTTGCAGGAAAGTAATCAATTATATGCTAGATTAAGGAATATCATATATTTATTTATTAATAAACAGTCTTGTAAGTCTCGTATTAAGTTTTTTCTACTCTCTTCTCTCCTGAATTTGAGCATCTGACTGCTTTGTCTTTTTATTTTTTGATATTCCCATTTTTGCTAAAATAAATTTAGCTATTAAAATGTTTTTATACATTATTGAAGCTTTAATATTATATATGAATTGCTTTAATATTCTATATGAATTGCTTTAATATTCTATATGAATTGCTTACCTTAATTATTTTCGAGAATATAGTTTCAATTTTAATTTTTTTAAAAAATTCAAAAGTAAATCGCTAAATTTCATAAAAATATCTACCCAAGTACTTTTAATTGACATTATTTTAATTTATCTAACTGTATCATGATTTTTGAGATTTTGTCTCTTTCATTGACAAAGCCATCCTCTCTGTAGAGATGCTGTGTCCACGGAGGAGACAAAAACCAAGTTTTGAATTTTTAAGTTCTTAAGTTTTTACGTGGCTAAAGTTGTACACTTCTTTTTATTAAATTCGATACTAAACTTATCAAAATTTCATATTTTAATTATAAATTAGATTTTTCTTAACTTATTTATGATGTCCATGGAGTGGACGCTGAGAGCTTTACAAAGCTCTAAATTGAACTAATAAATTGGAATATATTCAATAATTCGCAATAGAACCAAATTTTTTCCTTAAAGAACAAATTGTCTGCCTCTGTTATAAACTCTTTCATGATTATTTGACATGAGCTGCTATTTATGATATTTTTTAAGTTATTTTCTTTGTCCACGGAGGGAAACGTATTTGACTGGGAACAAAGTGTAAAAATTACCTACTAAGTAAAAATAATGTTTTTTAAAAAAAATGTTAGTTTAGACCTTAACTACAGACTTTGAACTAGTTAATACTGAAAAAATGCAATTTTTTAAAAAATTGCTTGAGTTTCAGTTAATATTATTTTGAATTTCATGTGTAGGGACGTCCACGGAGGGGAATTTTGTGTTATATTCATTGAAAAATGAGAGTTAAATACTATTTTTTTAGTAGAAACGTATTTAACAGCTTTCTTAAAACTTAAATTGTGCATATGAACAAAAATATTAGAACATTTGTTGCACTTTCTAATTTTCACTACCCCGGGACTGTAAAAAGCACCTTCTCGTGAGAATGACCCACATAAGATTTGATCTTAAAAGAAATACTAAAAAGTGGTATTTTTTAAAATAAAATTTGCATAAGTCAAAAGAAGTAACAGTAAAAGAAAATAAACTTGGTTGAATGATTGATATAAAAAGTGTCAACTTTTCTATTTACTATAATGCAGTACCTTTTGAGAGAAAACAGCTTACTATTCAGTAAACTATCAAGCTTTATTCTGTGCTATCAACAAGGAAAGCTTCTCTAAAAGCATTTGTAAAGAAAATACGAGAAGAAATAATTACTGTTCAAAGTTTATTCTACACATTTTCAGAAATGCAAAGAAAGTCATTAATTATTTCAGATCGAAAGAAATAGCTTTCTTTATTCAGAAAATCAATTTAATTCAATCTGTTTTTGTGGGAACAAAAGATATATGTACAATCATGTTCCAGGTAATATTATTCAGTGTTAAAAAGGAAATTGGTAGTTTTCAGTCTTTACTCCTTGAAACATATTCTCATTAAAATACTTGTTTTGAATACACCGTACAAAAAGTTTCAAAATTAATGAATTTATGACAAAACATAAAATTAGATGTATTGGGTGATTCTCTAATATCGTTTTAAAAACAAATATAAAAATTCATCTATGAGAGATGTAATCTTTAAATTACCACAGAACGATGAAAAGAGTTGAACATATTTAGTAAGTAAAAATAAAATACAAACTTATTTTTCTCGTGGATTTTTCATACTAGATTTATTTTTACCTTTTCTTAATATTTTATATCAGTTGTTTCTCTTGTTTCGGCAGATTACTTCTATAAAAACAAAGTTTACTCCAGGAGATTCGTCCAATTCATCCCAAGAATGCTTCACAGTTTCTGTAAAAAACAATTAATTTTTTAATTATAAATAAGTAATCCTAAATCAAAAGAACATGCAGCAACACATAGTTTCTTACTAAAGTGAAATACTATTCAATTAAAAATTCATAATAATTATCCATCTGTGCTCATTACATCCATACAAAGGTTCATTACATCCGAAGTTCGGTTTATACATTTTCGAAAGTTTCTAACTCTTGCCGGCAAGTGTTTGTAAAACTTTATTTTTATTTGTTCGAAATACTGACAAATTATTAAGTAATATACTATAAAAATATTTTTGAGTAAATAGGTTGAAAACTTTCAAGGCATTTGTTTTCACTTGAAAAGATTATCCATAGAGCATTTCCTTGAAAAAAATTGTTTCAATAATCTATGTCATCCTTTATTGTATTATTTAGAAAATTTGTAAATGAAGTAATACCAGCATAAAATAATACACTTGTTAAAATATATCATTAAAAAAACTTAATCTAATAATTGTATTATCGACACTGCATTACAAAACTCTGCTTCAATGAGCGTCAAAACTATCATGCGCTTTAAAATTAATTATTTCATTGACAACTTTAATTTAACTTTTGTATAACTAAATCTGATTAATCTTTTCTTGATCTGAACTATTTACTGAAAAAACGGGAAGATCTGGGATATTTAATTCAAATTCGAAACACTTTTGCAATCCTCGAAGAGAAGTCGAAATTCGGGGTGCTCCAGCTAATCCAGGACGCCTGGTCATTTTACACGTATATAACAAAAGCTGAGAATCAGAATTCACTTTACTTTCATTTAAAATGAACTTTTTTGATTAACTTTTTAAGGGGACATGCGACTCTTAAATCTCGAAAAAATGGTAGAAAACTGTCAAATTCGATACATTATATCTCTGAAACAATGAAATTCACAAACTCACTTTTTTCCCTAGAAAAACATCTGTTCTTTCTATTATAGTACACACATTTTCAAACCTTCATATTGGTATTTATTTATTTGAGACAATAATAAATATGGGTATAATTTTTGGAGAAAAAATGAGATAGTCACCTTGCGCGTTTGATTACGGATAAAATATTTATCTAAACACAATATTTTGGGTATTTAAGTAATCCTAACAGTCTATTTAAGAAAGTAAACCACAATTTATTAACATTTAAATTTAATTTCTATTTTTTATACCAATTTAAAATAAAATTGTTAAAATTAGTTAAAGTTTAAACTTTTCTAACCCCCAAAGAAACCTTCTTTGGAGAAATATGTACAAAAATGTGGTTCAATTTGTAGAACTTAGCAAAATACATATTCGGTAAACATTTTATGTAAAAATATTCAATAGTTCTTGAGATATCGTGTGAGAAATATCAAAAAAACACATTTTGAGATATAGCGCTTTAAAGATATGGCCATATTCAACGTTTACGGTGAAGAGCTGATACTTTTTCCTTCATAACTTTCATAATTATGGGAATTTTTTTAATGCGAATTGTTTTAAATTGTTCAGAAAAGACAATGGAATAATATATTTTTTTTTTCATAAAATCGAGGTTTAACAGTCGTATGTCCCCTTAAAATACTAAATGCAGTTATTCTTATTTTAAGATGAGCTACTTGCTTACATATAAGTCAAATCTGGGGCGACCCGGGTCTAAAAGAACAATTCGAGACTATTCCAGCTAATCGTGAATGTCTGGTTAATTAAGTTCTGAAGTTGAATGTTTTGCGATAAAATTCAAGATTTTTTTTTCATAAATGCGGTGTTGAATAATGAATTCGAAAGGAAACCTTGAGAATTCCACGCGTCTCCAACGTTAAAAGTTCGGCAATTGCGTAACTCTCCGCGTTTGTCAATGCCAGAATAATTACAAAAAAAGTTTCTGATATGAACGCACCTCCAGATTATTCATCTCACGGATTCACAACGCCCTTGAAAAAGTAACTAAACGCCGCGCCATCTTGCCACGATCACTGACACATTGTAGACTTACATAAGGTCGCTACTTAACATCTTTCTCAAGGTCATCATTCGTACCGTCGATGAAAATCAAAAACAAAGCAGAAAAGTAAGTAGAATTCCATGCAATAATTCAAAGATAAACACAGATTCACTTTTTTTATAAAATTAATCATACTTTTTCTACTGTAATTCGGTATGTTAAGTTTTTTCAACGAGAGAAAGGGCTGGGCCTTTCGTTGCATTGAATTCTTATTCTTCGAATTGAAGCAGAAGAATTTGAATTTAGTTAATTATTATATTAGTTGTTCATTATTTTATAAGGTGAAAATATATACGACGATTAAATATGTATTCTGATGGAACTAAATGAAATATTTTCTTTGGCATCTTAAATTTTTCATTGAAAATAAGTGCGTCTACTAAATGAACTTATTTAAACATTTGTGCTAAAATTCGCAGAATCACAATCATATCATAAATACAGCCAGATTTTCCAAGACATTCTTTTAGTTTGACAGCTATCTGCTTCATGAGTAACTAGTGGTTTGAGACAACTATGGGTCAATCTCGGCTCTTACTGCCTCGTGTTTGAGTTGGAAGTTCTTGCTATATAAGAACTAAGAATAAATATTTTTATTTAAATAAAATTAAATCAAAAGGTTCATATCAAAGAGACAGCATCAAAGTATTGTATGTAAAGCAAAGTATTTCATTATTTCCGTCTGATCGAAGATTATAACAATAATCATGGTTTACTCATTTGTATTTAAATTTTTAAGAAAGGGATCTGATACGAAAAAGAAACCAATCGGGATTTTTATTAATCGGGTAGGCCTTGGTATAGGTATTACGATGTTAAAATTACTTCGTGTTCTGCCGTGTCCGAACTGAACTTTAGTTTTTCGGTCTGAAATTTGACTCAGTTTCAAAAATCAGGCCTTACAGGATTTCTTATGAATGTGAAATTCTTTAAAAATATTTTGTAATAACTTCTATCATGAAAAATTAACGAATGACATTTTTCATTGACTCAAGTGAATGGCAAGTACTATGCTCAATTTTTCCAACATAACCTTTTTCATTTTTGATTCAGTTTCAAAATTTTATTTCTCTCAAAAACTGACTGTGTTGATACATAATGAACTCTGATGTATTAAAATTTATAAAAGATTCAAATATTAATGATATATGAGTTTTTTTCAACTTCAGAAGAATTTTAGAAAGATCGCCTTTTAAATAAGAATTAAAACGTAGTAACCAACTCTTATGATATTTTGAAATTATTTTTCTATAAAAAAACCTTAATTTTATGCACTTTTGGTTACTATTCTAAATATCAAATTAGTTGCATTTAAATGGATGCAACATGGTAACATTTGTGACAGAAGATAAAATACACTCGCTATAATCTTTTATTTATACATTTCTAATGTATCAAAAGTTTCACACAAACAACTGTTTGAATTCGCCACTCTGTTGCATAGAAAGCAGAAACAAATGACAGCTCGTGTCAGAAAAAACACACGTGTCACCGGCCGTGGTTTGAATACGAACAAAAGTGTTTATAATTTCATTAGTGTTTTGGGTTTTTTCTTGACATTCTTCTTCTTCAACTAAAAAACAAATTCAAGGCTAAATTATAGGTTCTGAAATATTTCTTTCAAGTAAGAAGGTAATCGAAAGAATTCCTGCTTTAATTTGAACCATATTAATTCCCTTTACCGCCAAAGCAATTTTTTTCGAATTCAGACACAATTAGTGACAAATGTGCCGTGTAGCTGCAAAAGTGGTCATCTCCAAATAAGGAAAATTTTGAGAAAAGTGGATTTTCTGTCACATCTAGTCAAAATGAGATTTGAAAAATAAACTGAATGCATTCGAAGAGTTTTGGCAATGCATTCTAATTATCAATTCATGATGGTGAGATGTTAAGAGGGTCAAATGGACATATAATCTTTTAAAAAACGTATTTTTGAAAAGTGGTGATGGTTACTTTTGTAGCTACACGACACAAATAGCTTATTTTAGTTATACTAACGTCTAGTTTTGAAGCACCACGAGTATTATTTTGTAGCGTAGACTTCGTAATTTTGAACCGCGATCTGAAAAGGACAAAACAATCAATTTTCAAGAGAGTAATTATTAAAATTAGGTTGTAATTGGGTAAGGGTTAATAAGTACAATTATTTTAAACAATTTTATTTAAAAGAAACAGAAAAATGTAAACATTTAACAAAAAAAGTAATATAAAAAGGACCAAAGAATGAGCTGAATGATGTGAAAATAAAATAAATGAAATGGCCAATATTTCAACTGAAATATTCACATCTGTGTTATAGAACTGGAAAAAAACTACGGAAGTTCAAGAAGCATAAACTCACTATCCAAGTAGTATTCCTTGATATATTTATTTTAAATATAAAAAAAATGTAGATCAAATAAAAATCAGAACACAACAGGGCCAGATTAAGTCCTGTATTAGCCCTTAGGCAAATCAATTTATGGGCCCTCCCCCTCCATAACTACCAAAGTCAGATTTTTTTTATTGATTTTAATTCAAAATCTATAAAAGCAGTTTTTATATAAATATAGTTATGAAAATTTTATATGACATTTAATTGCTGGTCAGCTTTAAGAAATTTAGTTTCATTATCTCGCGTTTACAAAAATTTTAATTTTAATTTTTTTTAACAAAACGGTAAAAAAGCAACAAAATTTGTTTTAGCACATTCCAAATACTCATATACAAAGTTCGACAGGGGTGTTGACTCATGAGTCAATCCGTCAACTGTAAGAAAAAAGATTGACCGCACACACCTGCAAGAGAAATTTTAAACGTGAAAAAATTGCTAAGAATAGTATTTTGAAATTTAAACGGTACTTAATTTTAATTTAATTACGTTCGAGTACATGGCCCTTGTAAACCAAATAAAAGTACACAATTAAATAACCCTGAAAATGCCGGAAAAAATTTCCAGGCCTGAGGCCCCCGAAAGTTGCGGGGCCCCCTAGACAGTTGCCTACTTGATAATACGGACCTGGAACACAGGAAAATACCAACGGAAACCACCATAAGAAGCAAAGCAATTATTTCCCGCGACTGAAAAATAGACCCTCACATTGTTTTGCGGCAGCCGCGAGAATGCACCCAGAGAAAGTAGAAAACGGCGCGAAAGTCACGCGTGTGGCCAGGCCCTGCACTTCAGCATTCAGTCTATAATTCTTGAGCGCTTGACCTTCAAGCAGCTGCTGCAGGAAAACGCTCGTGTGAAAAGAACAGTCAATTAGGGTTGGGTGATACTGTATCAACTTGATACTTTGTATCAGGTACGCAAAAGTATCAGGTACACGAAAATAATACAGACCAAAAGTATCAGATACTCGGTATCACTTCTCGGACTCGATTGATAAAGACTGGTAATTGCTTCGACCTCGTTCGTTTTCGGTCGAGTGATACTGTATGAACTTCATACAAAATATCAGATTGAAACAGTTCCTCGTTGGGGATGCTTCGCGTTTTCGGTAGAGCTAATGATGATATGTGCAGATGGCCTTGGTTTTGAAGTGCTAGACGGGTGAGGGGAAGGTGAAAGGAAAAGGGAAAGCTTTGGGGCCGGAGGGTTCCATGTTCGAAACCCGATCCCACTGAAGATCCGTCGTGTATTGGGCCTGTTGCACGGAAAATCATACCTAGGGGGCCAAGCATCCTCGCGCTGGTGTGGTGCGGGAGTTTGGAGAGGGGGTGCTCAGGTGTCGTTCTGTTCATCTGACAGAGGCTCAAACGAGGTGCGTCCCAAAATAGCCCTCATGTTGCTTCAAAATGGGACGTTAATATAAATAAACTATGATGTAAATAAAATTATTGAGGCAAATATTACACACTGCAAGACGTTTAAAGTGAAAAAGGTGCACAAGATGGATTTCTTTCTTTTTTCCATTTTTTAACTCCTCCCAAAAAATACACTAAAGCACACAAATTAGGGCAACACCGCCAAAATGCTGTATTTAGGAGGGGTTGATTAGGGATGGGAAAAACCTACCGGTTAAAACCGAAAATCGTTTTATTTTTGTTTCAATTTGCCAGTTTTTCGGTAATTTTTGTCCCGATTATTACCGCCTTTAAAAAAAAACTCAAAAACCGGGTTAAAAAACCGGCCAAATTAGTTTTGGAAATGAGGTAAATTAAAGAATTCAGGTCACTACTACTCAGTGGGCAGTGGTTTTTTTGAAAAAATCTGAATTAGTATTTTTACAATTAAAATAAATAAATTTAATGTAGTTAAATAATATATTAGCAACACTGTATTAAATAACAAAGGCGATACGTCGTCATCGGCAAGGTTTCGTTTTTATGGTGATCTTTGAAGTGTAATACTTTTGGGTCAATCGGTACAAATAATACACACCTCCTACATGCTGAAGTTTATTTGAGTTGATTGACCTATAACCTCCCGAGTTCTGTAACCTACCACAGGTTATTTGAGTAAAACTATCATTTTCATTAAATTGCTGAAGCCTCAGCCTATCCCACCATTAAAAATGCAGCAAGAATTATTTCTGGTGCAGTCATTTAATAGGCGTCAGAAATATTGGATATTTAAATCCTTTCGATGAAACCACTAAGGAAATTTTGGGAGGCGTGTATATTACAGGAAGCTTCGTTATCCCTTTAGTGGAAATCACCGAAAGAGCGTTAAAAAAATCTCAACCCTAAATATTGGTCCAGGTTAATTCGGAGGTGAATTAACCAAAAACCGGGTGTTTTGAAATAACCGCCATCTCTAACACGAATCGTTGCTAACATGTGAAATAAAGAAATTAGATTGATCGGGTTCTGAATAAAATAAAAGGACACGGCTCAGAACGAGTTTTTGAGCGAAACTGGAGATTACAACAAATTACCTACTTTCATTTCCAGCTACTACCAAATGTAACGGTATATCAATCCGACATATAAATCCGAGCCCAGGAACAAACTCCTCTCCATTTACTAACTTCATCAATAAATCCTTTCCTCTCTCTTTCCCTCCACCCGTCTAATAGCTGTCAAAACAGAAGCCATCTGGACATCATCAGCAATACCTCTTCCGAAAACGCGAAGCCAGTGCAACTTGAAAACAGACTCGTATCAGTATCCGATTGCCAACTACCTAGTTCCGTTTCAAAGGGGAATGGATCTGTTACCGGCCGTATCAGATACAAAAGTATCAAGTAAATATATCGGGTACAAACGAGTATCTGATACGGCAAAACCGTGTATCAACCCAACCCTAAACTTAACCAACAACGACTACCGACGCATCTCAGATCTTACGTAAGTAAAATTAAATATTTTTCTCTCAAGGTCAACCGTCTTCCTATCTCAGTCAGACAAAAACAAAAGTAAAACATTAGAAAGTAAAAATTCTGTTCATGTACCACTCGAAAGTAATGGGAGAACGGCTTCTTTTTAATTATTCATCTTTCATCTTTTTGACAACGATTAATCGCGATAATTTATGCAAATTACGTTAACGGAAAATGCTTTTTGCATCTTAAGAAGGGAACTAAGAAAATATGAGTAGGCATTTAAGATTGTAATGTATTTTCAAAAGAGAAAAATGATTACTTAACCTCTAACTACTGTAATGTATACTTAACATAGAGTATCTGTAGACCTTTTGTAACAGGATATTATTTTTCTTAGTCGTTCTGTTCTACGATTCCGTTCCTTTCCTCAAAACAACTGCTTTTCCTAAAACTTTTTCTCCAATTTCACACACATTGATAAAATTCAAGAGTAAAGAAATCCAGAGTTTTCAGAGGACAGCTACGAAGAGTGTAAAGAATGAAGATATAAAATTCACAGTATTAATTTAAGATAATTTAAGCTGCGTTTGATAGGTTTTATCCACGATCAATCATAGCTGAAATGAAAATATTTCTCAGTTCTTCTGTAGCAATAGTTCGTAATGTCTTCTTTTCTGTGTGAATACTGAATAAATTCATTTCAAAATACAAGTGGGTGTTAAAGCAGTATTTACGGATATCTGATGAAGTAAAAATATAAAATTTTAATAAGACACTGTGCCATACGTGACGAAAATTGCAAGTAAAGCTAAAACAATAATTAAAAAAAAACTCCCTCTTGATATATCAATGGAAAAAAGGATAAAATTTTTGTTCAATGTTGGTTTCGATACTCAAATTTAAATATAGGAGAAAGTGGGGTAAAACGGGATACCTAAGGTTTGAAGGCCTGTTGGAGATGAACTATTCGACATAAAGCTTGTCAAATTTCACTAAAATATTCTTTATTTATCAGAGTTTAATATATCTTTCAGGAAAAGTCACAGTTTTATTACTTTTTTACTAATGATTTTTTTTGTAAAAAAAGTCAAAGTATCACGTGTGGTATAATTAAGTATCTCTTATAAAGTATGCCCACTAGTGAGGTAAAACGGGGTACACATGTTAACTCTATGGAAAATTAGGGAAAACTAGATTTTCAGTGGAAAAGTAGCATATTTTTTTATTTTATGAGACAATTTAAGAATAAAACAATTTTCTAAGATTTAACAATAGTTATAATAGTTGACAATTTAAGAAAAAAGGCGATTTTTTAAAAATTTAACAATAATTACAATAGTTGACAATTTAAGAATAAAGACAGTATTTTTTAAGCTTTATCAATAGTTACAACAGTTAACAATTTAAGAATAATGACAATGTTTTAAGATTTAACAATAGTTACCGTAGTTCACAATTCAAGAATAAAGACAATTAGTTTAAGAATAGTAATAAGTAAGTAAGAATAGTAATAATTCACATAAGGTAGTTGTCTTTTTTCTCCGCTCCACTGCAGATTTAGTGGACTCATTTAAGTTTTTTTATAAGACGGCTTTGCAGTATTGGTTCTTCATAATCTTCTCTTTTTGATTGTTTTATTTTGAGGTTTTTTTTCTGTTTTTTGAGTCATCACAAAACAATTTTCTCTTCTTTAATAGCATTTTCTTTTCATTTTCTCTTTTCTTTTCTTCTAACTGTTGGAAATTCTTTCCATCAGATCATTTGACGCAAAGGTCAGATAGGAATGGCCCTCACAAACTAGCAACTATCTCATAACCTAAGAAAATCCTCTTCGGTCGGATATCCGTAGCTTCCCCTAGCGTCCCGTTTTACCCCACAAGAAATGTCCGGTTTTACACCGAGTGCAGAGGTCATAAGAAACGAAATAGAATATCCTTATTCTTTGATAGGGTATAAAATCCTTAGTTAACGAATAATAAGTTGGACTAAAAATGGTTTTTAAAAGTGTAATGATTTTTAAGTAAGGATAGTTTAAAATCATACGAACATTGAAGAGGTGACGTCATAAAACAAATAAACCTTCACAGACGAAGTGAATTTAACAACAAAATGGAAACTATGGCCATTCTTTTTTCTTCCCTAGTGGAGAATAATTCAGTTTTTGTCCATTAGAAAGAAGAATTAATAACGTCAAAATCAAAGTATCCCGTTTTACCCCATTCTCCCCTAAATATTTTTCTGAATATTTACATCAAAACAAATCTTCCTTTTTTTATTGTGAAGCAGCTTATAATTTATGTTTGATTTTCTCTGTATAGAAAAAGATAAGCGCAAACCTCCCATACACTTTTTAAATTTGCTTAGGAAAACAAAAACTACACCGAGTGACACCTTCTAAAGCAGAAACTGAATAAAACATTAACCCTTTGGGCCCTAATGAGCATATACATCCCGGAGATTAGACTTCAATCCCTATTGGTAAATAAATCCCACTTTTATATGGGTTTTATGCTTTAAGTGTTCTTACGGAATTAGGGAATAAAATTATGATTAAAAAAACTTGGAAGCATTCTCAGATTGCAAACGGCGAAATGTTTTTGAGCACGCACATTACTCAAGTTTCAATTGGTCTATTTATTTTTAATTTTACAGTAAGTACAACTATATTTATGCCATACTTAGTGTAAAATAGTTCTTATTGTTCTTATTAAGTAATAACTTAGCCTTTTTAATATCAGATTTAAGAAATTTTGAAAAAATTCTTTTTGTGGGATATATTGTCCCAATTGTGTTTAACAGTGGGACAATATATCCCATCAGTGATCAAATTACTACAAGATTATTGTTGCGAAGCTGTAAAGTTAAAGATTATTTTATTAAGAATCAAGCAGATGAGTTAATTACAAATCTCGATAAATAACTTTATATTTAACAAATAAACAAATAATTATATTTAGCAAAAATATTTTTAAATGAAAATTCAATAGCCCTGTGAATCTTACCTTCCAAGCATTTGTGGAATAGATTATCTGCTCTTAAAGCAATAATATTGATTTTTTTTCGTGAACTTGAGCATTAAATGTCTTTCTTACCAAACTCACATAAAATACAAAATGCTTCGCGGTTTTGGTGAACTCGCAGTACTTGTGACTAAAAAGCATTAATTCAGCATCTTTAGAGAATGATACAGGTATATTCTGTGAATAAATTTGCATATGCGAAAACAGGTAGCAGCGTAACTACAGAATATTTCTAGCAAGAAAGTCGCTGCTAATGTTAGGGAAAATGCTCGTAAAGATATTATAACTGCAAAATCATGTATAATTTTTTATACTGGTAATCTAGTAACATTGTAGGGTTCTTTTTCACAGCTTCTTGAGGAATGTGTGACACTTGACTATCTTATTTTTTCTCTGTTTTATTTCTAATTTAGATATTTAGAATGATAATATTTATTGGTGTGGTTTTTCCCATACAAATTCCACAAATCTTTATAAGTGTTTTTTTTATTTCTGAAGGATTTGACAATTAAATATAAATGCCCAATATGCTTCTTTTTTTGCCTCCATATCGGCGCAATTAGTGTTTAATGGTAGGAAGGAATGTCTGGTTTAGAAAATAGATCTTACAAGCGAAGGAACTATAAATATAAAATATGTTACTGTAAGATCAAAGATCTGAAAATATTTGTTTAAAGTAGAAGGTGATAAACTAGTTAGAGAAAAGTATGCGAAAAAAAAATGCGTCGATGAAGAACTATTAATTTGAATCAGAAAAGACTAAATTCAATATAAAATAATTGACTTTCAACATTAGAATTAATAAGAACTGAGCTAAGTTTGATTTCAATCCTTTTACTTAGTTCAATTATTATGGAAAACTGCAACGATAAAACTCAAACTCTTTCGTCAATAAAAATCATCTTCCATCTACCTTTAGCCATTTTTATAATGTACTCAAATAGAATAAATTCATTGTTATATAATGTTATATAGCAATGATATCGACATCTTAAATACAGTTTACTAATAAAAATATTATTACAATACATTTATATTAAAAAGGTTTGTTAATGTAAAATTTCTTAAAAATCTGAAATAAAATTGTTGAAGAAAGGAAACACGACGGTTTATACACTTGAGATTTCTCTTATTACAGCAGCGATGATTTAATTTTTCATTGTATTTAGCTTTGCAAAATAGCGCAAAATAAAACGATAGTCTAGTTTCAGCGATGCGCAACCAATGGTAAGGCGCGAACAAGATGATGAAAAATTAGAAATTCTAGGCACATAATCTGAAAGTTATTTGGAAGGGCATTTAACATCCGTTTGTAAGATAGTCAATGATCGTGAACAACGTGCTTCAAATTTTGATTTCTAAAAAGCAAGCTTACTTACAACTGAGTCAATTTCATATTCAAAATGAATTGCTTTTTATATGCTATACGAACAGTTTTATTCATAATAGCAAATTTTAATTGCTGTCTAATTCAAATGGAAGGCAATTTATCGGAGGCACGATTTAAAAAAATGAATATAAAGAGACTAAAAATTGGTTGAACTTGTGAATAAAACTCAATTATTTAAAATTTTAAATTATAAAACAAACACAGGAAATACAGGGAGCAACTACCATTATACTTATGAAGTTTTCCTTTTTCTGATTCTATGCTGTGAATCAACTATCTTCTCTAAAATGAATTTAAAATAATTCTTAAGCTCTTTATACTTAAGAGAAACTAAGACTAACATGTCAACGTACAATTCTCTCTAAATTATATTTTCTGCTTGTTATATAAGTGAGGAAATTTTCTTAAATTTAAATTCATCTTAAAATTGCATTTACTTTGCTTTAATATCCGATGAATACCAAGGTACCTACTTAAATTATTTCCTATCTATCTTTTCAAAGTATTTTTACTATTTTTCAAAGTATTAACAAGGAAATAGCTTGTATTCCTTACTTTTAAAGGCGAAGGATTTCATTTATACACATTTCAATTTTCGGGCGATACAAAAAAAGAAAAATGCGAACATACTATTCGAATAATTCATTAAAATATTTAATAAAGCAATATTTTACTCTTTTTCATTCCAAAATCTAAAGATTCATCAAGATTTTTAAACTTCAAATAAATGAAAAAATGTTTATCCCACTGTTTAAAATAGTGTAAAACATTAAAATGAATTTATAAAGGTAAATATTTATCGTTGAAAATATAACAAATTCTGTGGGTTTGTTTTTTTCTTTAGGCTTAAAACTTTACTCCGTAATTGTGATACCTTATTCGATGTAATGAGAAGTTAACTAACTCTTTCTTTTCGTATAAAAATTTCAAAACGAGTGAATTCTGAAATCAATTATTTCAAGACTCTACTTAGAATATTTTGTTTTAAAATGAAAATAACGTAAAATTACAAATTAAACTTGGAATAATAAGCATCGTTTACTGAAAACACATACCAGATTTTCTTTCCTATATGACTAAGCACAACAATCTTTCAATTGGAAGCAGTAAAATCCTCTCAAAAGGGTTTTTAAGTTACTATCCCACTAGTCGGTTCAAAATCAAGTGCATTAAGTACTGGAGCTTTTGAAGTTCCTTTGCATAATACTTGGCTTAAACGAGTTATTAACTCTTTTATATTCTCTCCCTATCTTCTTACAAACCGCCTCCAGCGATTTTCTTTTTTAATAAAAGTCATTCTAAAAGAATTAAAATACATTAAACATGAATGAAGTCTTCTTATGTAAATCAGCGATAAAATTTCGGTTTCTCAGAGATTTCTATAAAATTAAGTATGCAGAAGGATACTCGGAACTACTGCTTTAAAATGAATTATTAAATTTTATCACGTTTCTAATTATGTCTTACTATACCCTGATAAAAACTTCTTACAGTTATTTTATACAAAATGAACGTGTTGAAATGATTGGCATGCCAACAGTAATATTCTCATCTAAGTTGAAATATTTTTAACATTCTAAAAAATGTAGTGTGTCGTACATAGGAAACGTAATATCTAATCTGGAATTGATGAATATCATCGAAGTGTAATTTTCCTTAAGAATCGCAATCAGAACTATCATTTGAAATAAATTATTGAACAAAGAAAAACTGGAAGAGTTTTGATAAAAAAAAACACTATAACACTATATATATTATTAACTTCCCGTTTTGAAGCTAGGAAACATTATAACGAAAGCATAAACACTAAAGAATAATGGTGCTTTGATGTTTTCTAATTCACAGAACAAAAAACATATATTATTTAAACACGTTTCTTATATATATTTCACGGTGGATGAACAAATTCTAGAAAATGTCGACAATTACCGGTGAATGCGTTTGGTGATTGTCGACATTTACCAGATTTCAGTCTTCCACCTTAACATATAGGGGAAACATGGCGACATTGATACGCTTTTTTTGGAAAGCTAAAAAATGATTTTACCAACGGTAATAATTAGAGCTAATACACTATATTTATTCATTTTTTAATGTAATATAGGATTTCGGTCGAGTTTTTGTCATAAATGAAATAATAAAATATTTATTACACTTTTTTTCCTAAAAATGGATTTGTGTCAATCTGCCCCATAAAACGGGCACATTGATACACACGGAAATATCGAAAATAATGATGGTTAATAGGTCTGGGATCATAACAAAATTTGTTTTATCAATAAACTTTATATTCCAAATCAAGTTTTAAAAGTTTAACAAATAAACAAACTTTTATTTTAATAAAATTTCAACATTTTTAATGAGACTGGAAAATTGAAACAATAATGCCTCAGAAAATAATTTATCTCTACAAATAATACAGGAGAATGAGCGTCTGTGTATGTAAATATACTTTGAAGAGAGAGAATGTGTACCTCGAAGCCGTTTTTTGAAATTTTAATGAATTAAAAATTAAGGGAAATTTTCGCATTCTTCCTTGATGACTTACGAAAAACAATTAGCACAAAAATAATTTTCACACCATCCAGAAATGCAAAAAATTATCTTTTTGATGATATTAATTAAATTTCCGTACAATTTTTTTCTCCAATTTTAATAAATTCGTAAAAAATATTTTAGACTTAATTTACAACAATTCTCTTTATTTTTGCAATGAATTTCAAACTGTTTTCATAGTTTAAAAAAATGCTTAATTGCATGTTTCTCTTAGATAGTTCATTTTTACGTTTTTTCCCATTTCTGAAGACGATTTTGCAAAGTAGTTGCTGTTAAGGCGCATTGATACACACAGAAGATGCGTATCAATGTGCCCCCAAAGACTTTTTTCCTTAAATCAAAAAAACCCCAAAACGCAAAATAGTTCAGAAAAATAAATGTTTTTCCCCTACCTTTGGAGTATATTCCCTGGCAGGAAAACGTAATTAGTGAAAGAAATCACACAACACGTACTTAGAGTAAAATTTACTGCGACTAGAAGATTAGCGGTTTGATTCATTTGTAAATTAACTTTTGACTTAACATGGCCGAAAAATTTACCGTGTGCTAAGGGTTCCAGTGGCATATATATGAGGGGATATGAACATCTTGAGCTATTCCAATCATCAAAATTTATGGACTGTATCAATGTTCCCGCGTATCAATCTCCCCCCTACTATGGTTCGCAATCAGATGCTGAGAATCGTGGGACATACTATCGTCGTAATTCACATCTTACAGTCTACCCCAATCTATCTACCAATCTACCCCATCTCCCCATATTTATAAACAAAATAATTCGAGAAAAACTATTTACCAGCGTGCCATTTTTGAAATAAGAATAGCTAAGGATTATATAGAAAAAAATTTCAAAAGCAAGTAAGCTGAAATATTGGCTGTAGATGTGCTCCATGTACAGCAAAATGTCTAATGTATTAAAATAAAATAATTAGAAAGCAAAAATTGATTCGGAAAATTGCCTAAACCATATCAAATAAAACATTGACTTCAATTTTGTTTCGAATGCAACAGCTATGTTATAGTTTCTTGTTTATAGGTCTACAAATTTCACATGAAATCAGCTAACGCGCCATCGTAAACTAATTTAATCGAAGCGTTGTACTTGGTTTTGTTTGAATAATGTTGCGTTGGTAGCTGAGCAAGGTCGATCCAAGGCTTATAGCTGAGGCTGCTTCTCAAATTTGCTCACTATACCAACGTGAGGATGATTAAACTTTCCATGCATTTTAAGAGTACCAGATTTAAAAAACAACTATTAAGACACTTCCATCACCTAGTTGACTATCGCTTAGAAATCTAGATCCGACTCAGGTATCTATCGCAACCAATACAATATTTTTCAGAGTATTATATACTATAGATGTAAGCAAGGGATCTTAGCTGTATGACTACTGGGTTTGAGAGAAAAATACCAACAAGTTAGTATAATCGAGTTATCAAAATACTCACAAAAATGTATTTAATCACAGAATGTTGCTATGAAAATTTACTTTCAAGCAATATAATGTCAAATAATTAATAAATGAAGCCTCTGCATACAGCAAGTGTTGCTAGAATGCAAATTCATTGCATATTAAGAATTGAGAAATTCTAAAACTTTTCAAATTCATTGCATATTGGGCAATGTAAAAAGAAACTGCTCTGATTTTGAAATTGAAGGTGGAGTACAAAAATTTCATTTGACAAAATAAAATATTCTAATCTTTAAGGTTTTATTTCATTTATAAAATCTCTGTCAAAATTTTCAATAAAATCCAGCAATATTTTGATATAATACCATTAAATTTATAATCAGACGCTTATCATAACAAGTTTTTATATAATAGTGATGGAAAAGAATGCTGTTTAATTTTTAATTTTTTCGCTGCACATATCAGAACAAAAGTACATACAATAGAGTAATAAATTTTCAAAAAGTCGCATCACGATAAACTGCCTCCGTATCACTATTTTAAAAAATTCAATTCAAAAAATCACAACAACTTTATTTAGAAGTAATCTGCATATGTGGCGTATGCAGTCTTACTTGTTCAGTAATGTAGATAAATCACATAATCATATAATAGCGCTACGCGTGTCAAGAGGGGAAAAAAGCGATTAGCAAAAAACTAAATTAGTTTTACAAAAGTCATTTGACAAAAGATGCTTTGCGTCATATTACAGAACACTGTTTATAAAAAATATTAACTCTGATTAAAAGCACAGCATCACTGCTAAGATATAAAGTATTAATCTAGTTTTCGAGTATCTGTTTATATATAATTATTACATTTTATTGAATCATATGATGATTGAATACTGTATCAAAAGTTATATGAATAGCACATAAGCAAACATATTACGATAAAATTAATTTGAGTAGAATTCCTAATAATTCGAAAATTGAAATTAAAGACACCTGAACTTATTTGTTTCACGCTTTTGCTTGAAACAATTCTATTATCTTTATACAAGATCAAAAAATAAAAAAGATTCATGAAACAAAAAAATTCTCTCTGTAATATATGAAAATAGAATACTCTATTTAGAATAAGTACAGCTTCATGTGAATCGGTGCACGAAATCAAGTCAATCATTGATTTTCTTATTTCAAAATTTGTTTAAATTTAAATTCAAACTAATAATTCCTTTATTTGGAAATGAAAAGTAAACACCCCCAGTTATACAATAACTAAAACACAACAATAATTTATGGAACAAAATATGTTTCAATTTTAAAAATGTAAACAGAGCAGAAAATTATACTTCATATTTCAAATTGGTATGCGTTCAATACTGGAGATAATAAAATTAAATTATTTTCCGTTCTCGTTGATTTTGGTCTACACTCAAATGAATTTCATTCAAGTTTAAATTAAAATTCATAATTTTTAAAATCGAGAAACAAGTATGCACTACTTACATAGCGTCTAATATAGTGTGAAGATTCACACAAATGAAATTTTTTTAAATTTCTGACCTACAATAAACCACAGCCGTCCGTCAAGGATTTGAAATAAGTGCAAACATTTGCTTCTGTCGCAGAAAGTTAATAAAGGTGTACGAATTCTTAAGTGAATTAATCACTATCTGGCATTGAAAAGTCAGAAACCAACAAAAACTGGCAGCGCTTCCTTCAAAATGTTATATAACTACGTTCTACCAATAAAAAAGGAGAGTTGCGGAGAATAGCCCTCAGGCCAAAAACGATCACGATCGGTTTCCACGTTAGTATTGAACCTCATAAGCTGGAATTCAAGGTCTCTTCGGCCTAAGATGGTCAACAGCATTATAATTATGAAACCAAATAACTACAGTATAAACTCGCCGGAATTGAATCTAATGAATGCGAACGCTCCAGGCGCGTTAAGCTGGGCTGAAGCGTTAAGATTCTTCAAGTATTAACATATTTCCTTTAATTAGTGAAAGAATTATTATTATATAATTGACTCTCAGTTATCAACAATGCGTGGTTACTGCGTTTCAGTTTATTATCTCTAAAAAAATTCCCGATTTCTTTGAGAAAAATTTCTTCATGTCTGTGTAAATGAAGAAAAAATACGTAAATGAACTTTTTGTCGTACCGAATTTTGCTGTAATTGAAAAAAAGTTATTTTTCTGAAATAACATTTTCATTTAAATATAATTTTAAGAAAAAATTTAACAACTTTCTTGACGCATACAAAAGCCCGTGGTGGCGTTGTGATCCTTTGTTTCTATATCGGAAAAGGATCGGTTCGAGACACGATTCTGCTAAAGATACGTCGTGTATGTGGTATGGAGATCCTCAAATCTCTTGTGGGTCATATGTCCGTGTACTGGTGTGATGTGGAAGTTTGGAGAGTGTTGTGCCAACTCCGCTTGTCCTACTCATCAGAATGCCTAAAAACGGAACGTTAATCTGAAAAATGTAACCTATCACGTGTTACTGACGAGTGAAATATTTGACGTAGGGGACAGTCGCCGAATTTGGACCGTTGCCTAGATTACTATCATAACTTCAATTCTATTAAATAGTTGGGTCGTAAAATAGGCAAATTATGTTGTAATGATGCAAATATGGTGTGTGAAATCAATTTTAAGAGAAAACGCTACGTGGTTAAAGTTAGAGAACCAGAGTTTAGACTTAGGTATCATCCATTAATTAATTTAACACAATACAAAAAACCCTTACGCTGTTTCAAAGAAGAAATTATGTTTCTATATCCTCCGATAGAAAATTTGTTTGGCTACAATTTACTACAATACTTTTTATTAAAATAGTTTAAAGATAAGGTTAGAGGAATTTTTTTGTTGTTGTTGTCCAAAAGTTGTATAGATTGCACCATAGATCAGTTGCTTAAATTGGACTGTTTGAATGAGTGGGATTATTATCTTGAACTACAAAAATAGCTTAGAAAGCAGTTTTCATCACTAGTAGTCCTCATCAATTGGAAGTGGACGAAGCCAAAGCATAAAAAGATAGTGAAGTACAAAAACTAAGGATACATATAATTTCTGAGGAAACAAAAGAAGAAGTGATACAGTGCGTAAAATGTCATACTTGGGCTCGCGCATTGTGTGCTGGTGTGAATTTGCGAATCAAAAAATATTTTTGCTTTGATTGTGCTTTAAGAAGTTGGTGGCTCAATTTGTGAAAACTTTGGTTTAACCTAGGAAACTAGTTTCCTTAATTGGACCGATGTCACAATTTTTTAAGCTTTTTTTCTTGCTTTAAAAAGTATTTCTTTAAAAGTTAATTACATTGTTCTGAAGAAAAATAAACTACAAAAAATTCTACTACTTATTTCTCATTAAAATTATTTCTCTATCACTGTACATAAAAAATTGTCCTTGTGATCCAGATTCGGAAGCCTTCCCCTATATTATTGACTTCCCGTTTTGAAGCTAGGGGACATTATGACGTTGAACCACTATCAGATGACGGGAACAAAATCCGACTTCATTGTTTGACTGTCAGCCTAGACGAACATAAGGATGACAGAGTTTTGAGTGCAATGCTCTTTAAGATTTTTTATATATTTGCAAGACTATATTTTTTGTTTGTAAGATTATATCGCCGGTCCCATGCCAATACCACGAAACTGTAATAAGTTAGTGCGGAAGATTCACGTTTTTGGTGCGGTACCAAAGATATTGAAAACCGACAGTAATAAAATATTCCTGTTTGAATAAGCAAACTAGTAGAAACGCTAAAAAAATGGATTTCTACCAACCTAAAAGAAGCACCAGCTCTATGAAAAGAAGCAATATCAATAGCTGGGTACTTTATATCTCTGGAGGCTCTTTAATTTTTGTGTGTTCGATTTTTTAAAAGAATTTGTAAGCTTCTGGAATTGTTAGTTCTTCAGAAGATTATGAGCCTTCATACATTGTTACCAAGAAAACGTGTTGGTGTTACACGCAAAGACATTTCCTCTCGCTCTTTTCTCCAATTGAAAGAAGGAAAGATATGACCCCATCGTTCGTTATCCTGTCGACAAAAAAGCCGCGGTGGCCTAGTGGTAAGGTGTCGACCTCGGAGCCGGAAAGTTCTAGGTTTGAAAACCGATTCCACTGAAGATGCGTCGTGTATTGGGCCTGTCGCACTCTAAATCATACGTAGGAGGTCAAACGCATTCCCACTGGAGTGGTGCAGAAGATTGGAGACGGGGATGCCAGATCAGGCTTCGACCTTGTTATTTATCTGACCGCGATTCAAATTTACGAGGTCCGTCAGAAAATAGCCTTCGTATTGTTTCAAAACAGGACGTTAATATAATAAAACTGTCAACAAATTTTGAAACATTTTATCAGTTGAAAATGTTGTTACCCATTGTTTCATTTTGTAACTGCAGGACTCGTTTAGCATTCTTTTTTTTTTCTTCTGCGATAAAAAAAAAGGTTTATGTCTATATGTTTTGAAAAGTAAAACTGTTTCGCACAGTGGTCAGAAGACGGGGATAATACTTGAACCAAAATCCCCATTCCAAATAACCACACTCCATCAACTAGAGTATGTTTGTCCTGGATGTATCAGATGATCACGATATTTAATGAAATAGGGTCGTGAATCTCTGATCCAGACCACCCAGATATCCTACCATGCAGTCATGAAAAGCAACCAGAAAGCATTATTAATGAAGATACTTGACTCGGTATTCCTCTTTTCTATCCTATACACGAGGATATTTAACGTACCAGGTCCACGGACATATTGAGTGTCAGTGCGATCGAGGTTTGCATTAATCTTCCGATCGTAGGGCCACCTAATTGAAGAAGTGGTGCAGAGGAGTTAGTTGCAAGTTATTGTTAAATACATTATAATCATGATCCCATCTATGGCTAGGGTTATCCATGAAATGAAAACAGATTGCATTTTTACTAACAATTCATGTTACAGAAAAAGTTGCTGAATTCTGATCATGAATGCTGCCAGACACGCCTTTGTCTATGTATTTATTTGCGTATGAATGTCCGACCATCTGAAGTTGCGTTCCTACAGCCTATCTTTCCACGAGTTCCGTCCGCGGTACGTGTTATTCCCCATCGTCGGAACAGAAAGAATAGCTGTGGCTCGTGGGCTTGTAAGTGCATCTGTTGCTTCCCGAGTTATGGCGGTAAATAGCTTGCACGTCAAAGGAGGTGGGAGTGACCAGACAGCGTCAGTGCATCCGTTCACTCGAGCGTTGCCGAGAGATTTGCCAAGACTGGTCGGAATTCCACCGACCACAGTCCACAAATGTGAACCTCGAGCGACTCGAGGTTTTACCAAGCCACACGCCATGGGAACAAGGCTTGAGGTTCAAAGATACTCCGCCGCTCTTACGGTGATTCTTTCCAATTAATTATCTAAAGAAGGTAAAATCCCCTTATTTGACCCTGATATTATATTATATTAGCTTTATAATGAATTTAACTGCATAAACACTATTAATCGAATAAGTTTATTATATTATTTAACAGATGATATTCCATTTTGTGACTTGTCCTAGGAATGTATAATTTGTAATGGTGCCATCAAGGTCTCTGAAACTGACATTTGAATTTTTTATATAAATATTATTAATGAATTTATAAGCTTGCTGCATTTAAATTTCAGTCATTATGTCAGAATTGTTTTATACCAGATCCTTTTATTCCAACTTATTTCTTTTGAGCTAAAACAACTATAATAAAATAAATTTTACTTAATTTTAATTAATTTTTTTTCATTATATGAAGGAAAATACTTTTTAAAAGTTTTCAAATCAAACTGTCTAAATTGACAGGTTACTATATACAGAAATAAAGTCCTTGGCCTTACTTACGGGGAAAAAATATATCAACCTCAGAATATTTTCTTCATGTTAAAAAACACATAACAGATTATAACAGAAATTTCTGGAACACCACCTCATTCATTGCGTTAATTAGTATTCACTACGTAACTAAAATTCTATCGTTCAAATTCATCCTCCGCTTTATCAGATGTTAACTCGTTTTACGTCGGTACTCGCTACTGCAAAAAATTGTTGTAAAAAAAACTAAGCAGTTTTCGCTACTCCAAGGTAACGAAAAGGTTTATGAAAATTAAAAAATAGAACGAAATATGTTCACTTTGTTCTCAATAAAGGCCTGGGGGCCAGACTTGTTGAGAAATTCGACAAACTTCCATTCGGACTCTAAATTTCTTCTTAATAAATTAAATTGTTTTATAAATTATAGTTGTTGAAACCTTTTATACACCGACACTCCGATACAGGCCTTGGTTGTTTGCGGGCTTATTGGCGACACAGCGGTATCCGGAAAGGGCGGTGTCGTGTAGTGATGATGGTGGTCGATTGGCTGCGGGCGTGTCTCTTTTTCCATGGATGGGGGTGCCGTTGTGTCCGCCCGGTGTCTCGTGAGCGGGTGCTTCGTACGATCGGGCTTCAGAAATCTCCGGATACCTTCGAGCGGGGCGGTGTAATCCTTGTGGTTACTAAGGGACAGCACCACGAGTACACGGATATGAGTGGTCGCCGGATAAGTAAGCGGGTACTCGCTTCCCCTGGGGGTATAGTATTGGGGGGGGGACTTCGATCTTCCCTCCAGTGATAGTACGTACCTCCTACGGGAGTTGTCGGACAGTGGCCGGTAATGGCTACTAGGACTCCGGCCTCAGTACTCGAGCTATTGCAGTTGTTGTCATTCAAAGGACCCGGATGCTACGGCAGGGCGGGGGTGATCCAGTTTTCTGGTTACGAAGGAACATGAACGCATCTTACATAGCGTCACTACCCCCAATAGAAGTGGGCACCACTAAGTGTGGATGAGTTGCTCAGGTTTGTATATGAAGGAACTCGCCCGCCTCGGGCACATGAATTGGGGGGGGGCAGCCCTCCTCCAGTGATAGTACGTACCTCCTACGGGAGGGGTTAGGCCATGAGGCTGTGTTGGCCATTAGGACCCGACCTCAGTACTCGTCGCTATCGCACGACTGTCATTCAGTGTTCACCCGTGTGCTTTGGCAGGTCGGGGGCTGTATTTACGGTTACATAGCGTCACTGACATCATACTATTAACATATCGATTATCCCGTGTATATTCATTTCTTGCTAGCCTCGGAGTCAAAATAAATAACTTAGACGTTTAATTCTATTTCAATTTGACATAAAGACGGAGGGCAACAGAACATTTCTGAACTACAAGTGACATCCAGACAGGAAGGCAGTCATAACTCTAAACGAAGTTACCCCAGTTCTGCCTACGCATCCAGGGAGTATTGAATGACAGCCGCTGCAATAGCTCGAGTACTGAGGCCGGAAATCCTAGTAGCCATCACCGGCCGCGGCTCGACCCTTCTCGTAGGAAGT
Source organism: Araneus ventricosus (assembly GCA_013235015.1). Lineage (NCBI taxonomy): Eukaryota > Metazoa > Arthropoda > Arachnida > Araneae > Araneidae > Araneus > Araneus ventricosus. The sequence continues at coordinate 244,274 of BGPR01000371.1, forward strand.
ACGAACTATCACTGGAGGGAGGTAACTCGACCCCCACCATTATTGTACCCGCAGGATAAGCGAGGCCCGGCTTACTTCTCCGGGGGCTTCTAATCCACATGCTCGTGGTGACCCTCGGGGGAGAGGAAGGCAGTCATAAGGCGCTTTCAGTCCGAAATAAATGCATACGGCGCGTAATGACAGTTAATGTGTTAAACGTGAATATAAGGAAGTCAAATGAGCTAACAAAATGGTGTGCACTTGAAAAAAGAAAAATTTGATGAAGGGCATATTATCCATGATCAACATATAAATGAATATAACACTAAAAAACATAACAAAAAAGACATATCAAGCAGGAACCATCTAAATGAAATTTCGTTTGGGTACTGAAGAAGAATCTATACAAATGATTCATTTTTATTCCTTCGAACATGAAGTATAAAAAGAGAAAGTATTATAATCGTCAAAAAACTTAGCGTCTTGATTTTGATGAATTTTCCCGATTTAGACTTCCCTGAGTCGAGAAAAAAAAACATTTTTGCGGTTATGTCAGTCTGTAAAATCGTCAAATGGCTCTAAACACGGGGATGCAGGTGGTGTAATGTAATGTAAAGTCTGTAAACACGACATCAAAAAAGCAAAGAGCTAGGAGGTCAAATTTTGGACCCAATCGGTCAACGGGAAGAGGTACTCTTCAAAAATGCACACTCGATTCTCTTCACTATACGACGAAATTCAACACAAAACACGCCGTGTTGTCGAAATATACTAGAAAGTTGAGGGAAGAACACTCGCGCTGGCAGCATATTGTTACGAACTTGGAATGCCGCTTCCCATCAATGTTAGGCTTATGGTTGGGAAGAGAGTTTTACAGGGGTAATTATCTAATGCCTTTGGCGGGCAGGCCTAAACGCATATTTACGGACCCTACATAGTAGGGAATGAAGTCACTTCTCATTGTTTCTCAGCGTCACGTGACTTGACTTGCTTCTTAATGATGTCATAGCACCGCGTTTAGGTGGGATTTAATTATTAATTTGTCTTCTGCTATCGCATCACAGAGAAATCAAATTATGATTGCTTGGATGTTCCTCAAGAAAATGATGAATACATTTTTAGAATTAAACGAATAAAGGACGAACCTTCAAGCATTGGTAAGTACTTTTTAGTTTCACGATGTCATTTAGAAGCAAGCCAAGTCACGTGAAGCTGACAGCCAATGCGAAGCGATCTCATTCCCTACTATGTATTCCGTAAATATGCTACCTAAACCCCTGACCTTGGCGGTAAACTTGGCACCATTTTGGTGACTTGGCGACTTTGGTGACAAAATGAAGTTCTTCAAATATACTAGAATTTTCTCCATATCTCTATTAGGAGCAGAGATATACAGAATGTACTAGATGATTCCATGTGACGTTACGCCCTGTCGGGAAGACTATAAATACCGCAGCTGCTGAACAATTGGAAACGTGCTAATCGACTGGGATCGTGTTTGGAGAGCGAGCGCCTTTGGAATCTCTCTTTGGAGTTTTAACCGCAGTGCGAGCTAGTAAGCTGTTAGTCGCTGAGCGGTACTGAAAATGCTGTTACTGTAATTATTAGTGATTGCTAATTTGTGCAAGTGCTGATCTTTTCGTGTTACCTGTGCTTCGTGTTTTCCGTAATATTCGTGACTAAAGCGTCTGTATCCATTATCCTGCTTTTTGGACTGTTTTCACTGTACGCCACCAGACGATTTTCGTAACAATATGCGAAAACAAAAAAATGTCTGCAATTTCAGAAAATAACTGAATGATTCATTGGATGGAAATACAGGTGGATGACAGAATAATGTGAACACTTTAGGATGTTCACATTTTTTTCGAATATATCCCGAAAGACTGGATGGATTTTCTTTGAACTTCGATCATGTAAAAAGAAGCTTGAACTCATATTTTACAAAGAAGATTCGGTCACGAAGGCATTTAGGGGACTGACCAGAAATTGATGAATAAAATGATTTAGAACTGGTCCCGTTTCACAGAAAGTTGATAATGATTTGCAACTTTCATCAATGGTTTCGTTTGATGTGCGCAATGTTTACATGCATTTTTGTAAAAATAGCACGAATATTCGGGAAGATATAAAAGTTTTCTTAAAAAATCCCAAACTTTTTCGTCTTGTTTTTTTCTTCCTATGAATTCTAAATCATTTTCTCCTTCATTCATTCTCCTAAATCATTTCTGCTCGGTCCTCTAAATCTCTCGTGACCGAATCTTCACTGTAAAATGTGAGTCCATGATCCTACCCCATAATGAAAAAAAAAATCCCAAAGTCCGAAATAGGATCAATGGTATGTACTTTTGGGTTAGTCCCGTGTTCTGAAAAAATGTCAGTACATAAGAAGAAATATTGCGGGAAAATTTCGGGCCAAAGTCGCCAAAATTTTTAGGGTGTCTTTTGTCCTTTTTTTTTTTTTACAGGACACTTAAAATTTAATTTTATTACAGTCCCATGTTCTGATGCAACTTAGGTCTCAATCCCGTGTTTTGAAAATGAAAAATTTCTAATAAGTAGAGGATATGACTTGGGAAATTCAGTTCGGGATGAAACTTGGCATATTAGAAGGAGAGTGTTTACCCATTAATCTAATGAAGTGAAATGGCCAGACAATTCGGAGAAAATGGCCCTCAAACTTTGGGCACAGCTTATATACCGGCAAGTGATCGCCAGCAGTTAGCGGCCAAATAGCTCAGGTGTCAGCGCGCTGTCCGCTAGGTCGTCGGTTCGGACCTCACTGTGCTGTTTTTTTCTTTCATTTTTTTCAAAATTAAAAATTAAAGAAATATATTTTAATAAAAATATTAATTATTTTTATGCATAAAATAACTGTTCATTCATATGATACTAACATTGTGCATTGTTACATTGTAATCTTAAAATCATTAAAAGTTTTAAATTATTGGATTTTTATATTTACAAATCCTTCGTTTTTACTTTATCTTGAAAACAAAAGAGAGCAGATGTTAATGCATTAAATACATTTGCGGACGGTCTAATATTTTAATGATCGAATGTAAATAGTAGAGAGCAGCAGTTAATCTATTAAATGTGTAGGCAGTTGGTATAAAATTTCAATGATTGAAAAGGGATGAATGTATAATTGTTTTTATTCACTATCGTATGAAATTCTTCTACAGTGCTACTCTTATTCCTTTGGAAACTCTGAACAAACGTGGTTATCCACCTTGGATTTTGAAGTGTTTCATATCTTTTTTTGATTAAATTAGCATGATGCAGATAGTTAAAATATTCTATGAATAAATACATTGCTAGTGTATCGGTATTGAACTGGAAATTTTATATAAGTTGCCTTATATATCTGGCTTTAAATTTGTGAAAGAAAAATTACGCTACCTTTCGCGCAAGCGCAGTAAACAATTATTTACTACAAATGCTTATATCTTCTTTTATTATGAATGCATTCATTTGAAATTTTAATACAATGCTTCTCTAGCAAAATATCAAATATTTTGTAAGTTTCGTATTATTCCAAGGAAAACTCTGCAAGTTATAAGCAAAAAACATGCGGAACATTTTGAGATTTTTTAAGGAAAGCTTCCTATCTTCCCGAATATTCAAACTATTTTTTACGAAAATGCATTTAAATATTGCGCACATGTCACAAAATAATTAATGAAAGTTGCAAACCATTATCGACTTTCTGTGCAGCGGGGTGAGTCAAAATCCCTTTTCCACTTCATAAATATATGGTCGGTCCCCTCGTGACCGAATCTTCAATGTAAATTGTGAGTTAAAACCTATTCTTTATACGGTTGAGGTTCGAGGAAAATTCATACAGCATTTCGGGAAATATTCGAAAAAATGTGCATTGTCAGCTTTCTGTGAAGCAGCTGGAGGGCGAGGCATACAGAATCAAATTTCGAATTTTTTCGAATATCTCCCGAAAGGCAGGATAAATTTCCCTCGAACATTGACCATATAAAGAATATGTTTTAACTCACAATTTACATTGAAGATTCGGTCACGAGGGCATTTAGGGGACCGACCAGAAATTGATGATGTGGAAAAGGGATTTTGACTCTCGCCACTGCACAGAAAGGTGTAATGGTTTGCAACTTTCATCAGTTATTTTGTGAGATGTGCACAATATTTACATGCATTTTCGTAAAAATAGCACGAATACTCGAGAAGATACACAGCTTTCTTCAAAAAATCTCAAAATTTTTTCGCATGTTTTTTGCTTATAACTTGCAGAGTTTTCCTTGGAATAATACGAAACTTACAAAATATTTGATATTTTGCCAGAGAAGCATTGTATTAAAATTTCAAATAAATGCATTCATAATAAAAGAAGATATAAGCATTTGTAGTAAATAATTTTTTACTGCGCATGCGCGAAAGTTAGGGTAATTTTTCTTTCGGCAATTTAAATAAAATTTTCAGTTCAATACCGTCAATATTCAGAAAGTTATCGACATTTTGGCCAGAGCGGTTTTATGTTTAATGCTATCTGCTGCCTCCAAATGCCGTTTGCGCACCCATGTTCCTGTGTGATTTTGGATGCTTATCGTATGCCTGACTTACTCTTCAAATTTGACCACATTTTTTTGAATCACCCTGTATAAAGTATAATACTTCTAAAATTTTAATGAATGAGAAAGATAAGTAAGAATGTGCATGGATTTTAACCCTTAATTAAACTTGAAATTCATTCTCCTTGAATCATAAAAAAGTTTCAAATTATAACCACAAAAAAAATCGATTTTTCTACATGAAAGAAAAGAAAAAAAATCGAAAGATCATCAGTTGCAAAAGGATGAGTTTTACAAATGAACAGGAGACATGCTTTTCTTTTTCAAACAAAATCAGATCAAAGTTAATTGTACACTACACAGTGATTCATATCTGCATATAACTATCAATTTTTTCTTTTATTCAATTAATTTTGAATAATTTAATTATTGATTGATAAATGTATTTATTTAATATGTTCTTAATTTGAATAAGGCAAGTTTTTAATAAAGAAACTTTAATTCAATTCAGTAAATTTTAATCCAGAAATAATATCGTCAGTAGAAATATTCATAGTCTTGAATATTTTCAATTTCTATCGGCGTTACATTGTTCACCTCTTCTGATAATGCTTTATTTGCTATGCAAAATATTAGTTTCTAACTGTGCATTAAAACTGTTGTTTGCTCTATTTGATTATTATCATATCTATAAACAAAGTTTAGGTATTCTGCCTTTCCTTCTTTAATTGCAACTATTTCTCATATATATCAAGTTTTCTTTCTCTAACTGTTATGGTTTAGTTTAGTTATAATTGCGTCCCATTTTGCAGCAACACGAGGGCTATTTTGGGATGGACCTCGTAATTTTGAACCGCGGTCAGATGACAAGGACGACACCTGAGCTGGCACCCCCTCTCCAAACTTCCGCACCACACCAACGGAAGGACATTTGGCCTCGATGTATTTAACGTGCACCAGGCCCGCTTACATGGCGGTTCTTCGTTGGAATCGGGTTTCGAACCTGAGCCTTCCAGCACCGAGGTTGAGACCTAACCACCAGGCCCCCCAACTGTTATGAATTTCAAACGTAATTAATTTCGAAACTATAAATACAGCAGAAGTACCTGTTAAAACTTCATATTTAATTAATTCAAATATTATTTAAAACATTTGAAATTCTAAATTTGTAGAAAACGTATTCGCAAATATTGGATTGATGAGTTTTACAAACTAACAAATGTTAACTGATTGTCCAGTTTAGCATTCTTAAGAATAGTTTTTTTTGTCCAGAAATCCAAGAAAACACCTGGCAGAATTCTCAGAGGCTGGGAGATTGCGCGGGACGCGGATCTTTTCGGGACTGGCATGCACCCTTGACAGACTTAGGTTGATTCTAGAAGCAATATAATATGCTATATTCCCGAGATTACACAATCCTGCAATATAATATGAAAAGAAGAAAAAAATCTGCCAGCTTCATTGCTTCCATTCCTATTCCTTGAATAATCTTTGTCCATGACGATGTGTTTAAATTTCAAATAAAAGTTTAAACGTAACTGCTATTTTATTCTACATAATTAGAAAAATATGTAACGACATTGGTACAGAAAAGGTTGGAAAAATCAAACATATACAAAACAAATAAATGCATACAAAGTGTGCTACAATTCAATAATTCAAAAATAATAATGCAGTTGTCTTCGTCAAATGCATAATATGAAACATGCAGCTTCTTTTATACACAGCTCAAAGACATTTTAAATACAATGGTTACATGAAAATTTCTCCTAATATGATATTACATCAAGTTTTAATAGAAAAATAAATATAAACTGCACTTTTAAAAACTTTTTGGAGCTCGACGATTTATAAAAAATTTTACAATAATAATTCAAGAACAATATAATGAATTTTTTTAAAAAACATTGTATGAACTTTTAAATTATTTGAAAAATGACAATTCCCATGACAATTCCCCACTTCAGACTGAAAATATACATGAGATAAATCTTTTTCCAGTCTAGCTGTTCAGTGTCCAAATCAAATTTGCTTCAAGTTCCTACACTATGATGACTATCTGAAAGCACTCACCTGGGGCGGAATTCATATCAAGCCATTGTAAAAATGCTGAAACAGTAAATTAGATTCAATATTGCATTTCATCAAAATGAGGATTTCCCATTTTCTTCACTGCAGTTCTGCTACGACCACTTCTAACTTTTGTTCCTTGAAGGGAGGATACTGTAATCATCGTGATATCAAAATTAAATAGTTCTTAAAAATGCAATTCACAACTGGTCTCCGTGTCTTTTTAATTTTATATGTATGAATACGTGAACAAAACGGATGAAGACTATTTATTACCAAAGCTTTTGGTCTTTCATTCATCCAATGGACATACTAAGCAAAATTCAACAAATGGAAAACATGTCCAAATAATAGCAAAATATTGAAATAACTCTGAACAAAAACATAAAGAAATAATTTCATATTCTCCGAATATCCTTTTTACAAAAGAGTTACTTGGTGGTGTATTTTATCAGGAAAGAACATTTAATTAAAACAAGAACGGGATGAGGGAGGGAACCGTTAACGAAGAATGCTGCAAATGATTTCATGAGAAAGTGGTGAAATTACACTTATATTCTATCTAATATTCAAAATTCTAGCAGATATCAGTTAGAAGTGGACTGATTAAAAATGCAAATATTACTGCCATTATTTTGAAATTAAATTGCTTCTACAAAATTCTCTAAAAATATTTTTTAAAAAACAAAAAGAAAAACAACCATATTTCAGCCATGTGTCCTAAGAATGTATATAAATATTCTGAAAGCGTTTTAAAATTGGCTACTCCTTCCAGTTGTAATGAAATGGAATCGTCATAGTTGTTGTTGTACATGAAACATACTAATATAGAATGCAGCAAATTCAGTAAAATTCCTACATGAAAAAGAAGTATATAAAACACAACTGTATTTAATAAACAATGGCAAATATGATTCAGTGGATTTAATTTCTAAATAAGACTGAGACATCATTTTATCGATTAACTGAAATTTCTATACAAAATCTGAAAAGGAACTAACAAATTTGAAGGAAATTATTAATGAACTTATTAATATTAATGTAATGTGCTTTTGCACCAAGTATGGTCGGAAGATAATAGAATCAGAACTCAAAAATATGATAGTCAGTGACTTCCAATTTGGCATAGTTAAAATCCGAATAATTGTACTAAGGATCTCCAATATCAACAAAATAAATAATTTCGATTAAAAAAATCTGATAATCCATTTATTACAACATCAACAATGTTATCAATTTGCTCATCTACTTTATCTTCTTCACAGTATTTTTCAAACAAATAAATAATGAAATGTAATAAGAAAAATTAAAACAAAATTATTTACCAGAAAGAATGAATGATGTTGAAATTTCAGCAAATTGAAATAAACCTATTAGTTCTTCATTAGATAAAATAAATTAAAGGATTTATGAGGATGATTCATTAAAAAAATAATAAAGTTATATCGTTGTTGTAAGAACATTGTTGCACAATAAATATTCTTTTAACGCATTCAAAGTTCCTATGAGCTTCATTTTTAATAAATTGTTCTTTGTGCCTTCACTGCTTTGGTTCCTTCCACTGTTTTCTGAAAGAAGCAGTTCTCATCTTTAATCATTTCACTGGGGAACAAAAAAAAAACCTTTTCATTTGCCAAGGAAATTTTTACGGTTTTAGGGTATGTTGAGGCTCCCGATTTCAAAACCAATTTTACTTTTACGGAATTAGCTCTAGTTTTTGAGATAATGCATATTGTCAACATTTCAATCGTGTCTGCAGTATTGTGCCAAAAAAAAAAGTCAAAAACTTTTTTTTGCGTCACTAATACAGGGGGAAAATTTGCGAATTGGTGAGAAATAAAACAAAGAAAAAATTAATTAAATTTAGTGATAACTACTGACTCAAATGAGCCTTAAAAGTCCAAAAAAGTGGCGATATTGGGCTATTGTTCATTAATTTTTAAATTTTCTCTTAATCTCTTTATTATAGCATTAGCTGTTAAGTAATCAACTTCTTAAGAGTAATATATTTTATTTTATCTAACTCGGTCTATAACTTCCTGTCGCAGATTCCTTTCAAAGTTGTCAAAAATATGAGAAATTACTTCAATATGCAATTTTTAGTTCCTTATATCAACATCATAATCTTCACACATCATTTTGTCAATTGAATGCAGCACAGCAAAATTCAAATGAAAAAAAAAGATAACTACAACATCACCTAGAAATTACATTTTAAAGTAACAAATGAAAAATAAATACACACCAAGTGGGTGACCCTTGATGAAGTCCCCAGGCCGGATTCTACTCTTATACTGCTTCATTAATTTTGTCGCTTGAGTTCAGTTAGTTTGTTGTATTTTTGTTGAATTCATAGCAAGAGATTATTTAGGTCCAAAAAATATCAAATTTATTTATTTTCTTTGTTTATGGTAACACTTGCAAAACTAAGCTCCAAAACTAGAATATTATTTGTTAGTTGAGAATGTATGCAAAGAATACAGAAAGTAACAAAAAGTAATGCACCTTTAAGAAAAGACTTTGGCCACCAGGATATCAAAGTAATGGAACAAAGATATCAAGGGAGGTAGGGCACACATATGGTGGCATATTACTGCTAGAGACTCCAATGTGAGGCTACCACTATTCGTAAGAGGAATCATATAAAAGCTTTTCTATGAAGTAACTGAACCAGCTTATTTAATTTTCATTTTATTAGAATTAATGCAACATCATGTATTTTTGCCATACCATTTTATTTGTGTGTGTTGAAATTTGTTTCTTTATTTCATTCATTAATATTGTGGCAAATTTTATTCTTTAACTTAACATTTGAAACAGATTTCATGTGATTTCTGCATAGATTTACCTTGTGATTTATATATTGATTACTCTTTAGGATTAAGTTGATTTATTGCATTAACTTACTTTTATTATTGATTTATACTCGAGACAGTTTCAATGCGATTTGATTGGTACGTACGTATTACTACTGAAATATAATTTTCACTTTATCTTGAAAACTAGAGCCAATCTGACAAAAAGAATGCCGGATTCGAAATCAGCGCTACGGAATTACCTTAAAACCATTAGAATATCATTGGCAAAAAATTAGTGTTTGGACCAGTGTTTTCATTTCTTTATCTGTCATTTGTTGTTTTTGTGCCAAGAATTAAAAAAAAAAATCATGAATATTATATGCAGTTCGTTGGATCTTTTGAAAACTTCCTTGAACAAGTATTTGAATGCAATGCAAAGAATCTAAATCTATTATTCTTTGTTTTATATCAGTGGGATTTAATAAAATCTTTTTGATTGCAATTAGTTATGAAATTTAGTGATGTTTTGATTGAGTGGTTGAAGAACAGTACATACCTTGGAAGGCAACAGTACATCAGTTATTTTTAAATCGTTTATTACTAAATGCACAGGATAGTTATTAAACTTAAAATTTCTTGCTGAATGCATGGCATAATTTTACCTCAAAACCAGTGGCGACATCGTAAGTCTTTAATATGATCCATAAGAAATTAGGAGATTTAATGTGAATGAAACATATAGATTTTTTTCAATTATACCACCACATTCACAGGGTGCGTAGTGAGAAATTGATGCAAAAAATTAAGCACTTTTTAAGCACCTTAGCCAAAAAAATTAAGCACATGCATGCATACATAGACCCATGTATTTTCTAAGCATAGGATGTTTTCTGTTGTATAATAATGCATAGTTTTTATTGAAAAATGTAATATATATGTAATAATCTCACTTAATTTTATTTCAAATTCTAATATTATATATTTTAAAGTCTTAATGTATTCCAAAATCACTTTTCTTAAACTCCAGTTTTGTTCTATTTCCCGCGCTGGAGGTATATTAAATCTCTCGTTTTGGCATATTTGTTACTAAAAGAATATTTTAATCGTTTCCACGCGCACACAAATCACGAAATCAGCGACTTATTGTCGCCATGCATTTTCCCTAAAACACTTACGTAACAATACTATTATTCCCTATAGCTATAAAAATAGCTATTATTCCCTTCACTTTGATCACATGTCTATCTGTTAAATCCCTACCTGAGAAAAAGCAGGGATCTTCTGTTCTCTTTTGGCTTGAAACCTTATACTAAGATGTATGTACCTTCCGTCACTCTCCCATAATAAAATGAAATTTAGAATAACTCAGCCTGTGTTTTTTGTTTAACGACTACAACAGCGAATACATTATATATATATATATATTTTCATTTTAAATATGTATTTTTTTAATTTTAAAATTTATTTATGTATTTGTACAACGTCTTCTATTGTAAAATAAAGGATGACTTTTTAGTTTGACAAAAAAATAAAAATGATAATGCAAATTGCCATTACCAAAAAATAAGTCATTTTTTATAAGATTAACAATAAAAATCTGTGACTTTTTCAAAATTTCTTAACATTAACAAATTATCAGTTAATTTGGATTGCCAGTTTATTTTCCTATTCGGATAACCATTTCAGTATTTCAATATATGGTGGTGCCCATTGTTGAAGAAAGAGAGAGCGGGAAAAAAGGTCATTAATAGTCCAGTCAACGAAGGGCTTGAAAAAACATTAAATCGTATGGTTTTGAAAATTGGTACACATGTTCGTGAGGGACTCCTGTTCAGCATACTAAAAGTCAATGGTTCGGGGGGAGGGGGAGAGATCGCGCCGCCATCTTGGATTTCATCCCTCTTTTTAGTTTTTCTTTAATATATCGAAAACTATTCACTTTTTGAATTATATGTGATACAACAAATGAAAGAGCATAAAATTCTCTACAAATGCATGCTTTTATTTTTCTTCTAGCTTTAATAGTTTCCCAGATAATGGGTATCAAAGTTTGTCGCCATCTGGAATTTCATGCCAACTTTTTTAGTTTTTTTTTAATATCTCGAAAGATATTCAATTTGCAAACTTAATGTAATCAGCAAATAAAAGAGCGTTAAAATTCCCGACAAATACATGCCTTTATGCTTCTTCTATCTTTAGTTTCCGAGGTAATGGGTCTCAAAATTTGCCGCCATCTTGGGTTTTATCCCCCTTTTAGTTTTTCTTGAATATCTCGAAAACTATTTAATTTTCAGATCACAAGTGATACAACAAATTAAAAAACGTAATATTCCCTACAAAAGCGTGCCTTTATTTTTGTTCTAGCTTTAATAGTTTCCGAGATAATGGACTTCAAAGTTTGCTACCATCTTGGATTTCATCCCCCTTTCTTAGTTTTTCTTAAATATCTCGAAAGTTATTCAACTTTCATATCACATCTGATTTATCAAATTAAAGAGTGCACAATTCTCTACAAGATGGCAGTGCGAGCTCTCCCCCAGAACCAGGGACTTTTAGTATGTTCAACAGAAGCCTCTCGCGAACATGTGTACCAATTTTCAAAACTACACAAGTAAATGTTTTTTTCAAACCCTTTGTTGACTGGACTATCAACTAAGTTTCTTTACAAATTCATCCACTTTGAGACCAATTATCTATAGACTATTAAAGCTGGAAGAAAAATAAAAGCATGCACTTGTAAGGAATTGTGCACTCTTTAATTTGATAAATCAAATGTGATATCAAAATTGAATAGTTTTCGAGATACTAAAGAAAAACTAAAAAAGGGGGGGTGAAATCCAAAATGTCAGCGCGAGCTCCCCCCCCCCCCAAACGGGGACTTTTAATATCTTCATCAGAAGACCCTCACAAACATGTGTACCAATTTTCAAAGCTATATGATTTAATATTTTTTTCACCCCCCGTTTTGGGCCTTTGTTGACTGGACTATTAGCATTATCTTAACATGTGTTGACACCCCTGGATTTATCTCACCCTGGCTTCCTTCCCTGAATTCTCCCCTTTTGTCGCTTTTCTTTCTTTATACCTCCAATATTCTTTTCTTGATACATCCGGTAAACAAAGATTTATGACGATTTATCATATTCAACGTCTTGAAAAAAAAGAATGTTTTCTTTGCACTCCTCGAGAAAATTAAGCACTTTTTAAGAAACTTTTTTTCAGAATTAAGCACTTTTAAGGTGCTTAGAAATGATTTTCAAATTTAAGCACTTTTCATGAAGCTACGCACCCTGGTTCATAAGCCATTCAAGTTAAACCTAAGGAAAACTGTGACTTTATTTGTTGCTTTTTCCGATGTTTTATCCATTTTCTTCTACACTTTGATCTTAGTCAAAAGTTTCATCAGGTGAGAGACTGTTTAAATAAAAAATACCAAGATCTGAAAAATGCGAGATATCAGCTACTGCAGGTCCCCAAATCCCCTCCAGACACACACATCACATATCTTTTTAAAAGATATCTGCATCTTTTACTGTAGCCCTAAATGATAAAACAATCATACATTTATTCTTTAAGGCATTATTTATAAATACAGCCGATTAAAGCAATCATAAAAAGATCCTTAACAAGGTGAATTTGTCAAATATTTTTTAATTTCAAAATTAAAATGGAGGTAAATATAAAAAGAGTAAGCTGTTATTACAATATGCAAGGAGAAAATTTTCTTTAAAGTGTGAGAGTAGGTGTATTTGTCTATTTTTTATCGTCTTAAATTGTTTTTTCAAATATTTCGCATAGTCATCAATGAATATTTCATAGAAAAATCTCTCCCTGTTTATTTTTTTTTCTAACACACCATAGTATAAAATGCAAATAAATACTTTTTATGGTGTTAGCTTTTTCCGGGTCGTAAAAGTTCCAGGATACTGAAAGTACAGTCATCAAGCAATCATAAAAATTCAACATGGCTAAAAAAAAGAAACACTGCAGAAACAATTTTAGCAACAGTCACCTATTTTAAAGTAATATAATATTAAGTTCTGACTACAAGAAACAATTTGTATTAACAAAAAAAGTGTCAAACATGTTTTAATTTACATTTTTAGCCAATAATGTTTTAACATTGGAAAACCATAAGGAGAATGATCCAAGAGAAAATGAAAAGACAAATACTAAAAAAAAGCAGCTAAACACAATATTTATGATTTTGTAGATATTTATACAGAATAATTAATATGGTATAGTATTTGTTCCGAATATTCACATCATATTATCCATATATCATAAAATCAATTGATCATAACTAAGTAAAAACAAATATATTTAAAACAACAAATGTGACAACATTAAAATAACTAATAATACAATATTATAATAACAAATATAATATACAACAAAGGTATAATATGTGCATAAATGATAAAAATTATAGCAAATAAATACAATATAATCTCCTTGGAACCAATATCCTATTGGAAGCATTTTCATCTTTGACTAGACTTAAAGCAAAAACAAAGGAGACAAAGGTTAGGCCTTAAGACAAAAAGACTTAAGGCCTACAAATCAAGAGACAAAAGATGATACACTGTAAAATTATGGCACACAATTAATTCAATAACTCGGATAGTAAATAATTTATAGTAAAAATCATTTAAACTTTTAAGCAGAAGTAGCAATACATGAATATTATCTTGGTGCCAGATCGACTTTCGGGATAAACTGCACCAATAGAAATGCATAACTTTTGAAAGATAGCTATGTTTCGAAGATGCCTGAGGTGAAATGCAATGCATAATGCACTTTAAGATAATTTTGCAGTAATTTGAATGAAATCGACAGATGCAGATTTTCAAAATGAAAGTTTTACAGAGAAATAATTATGGATTTCAGTTTGATACTATTCATAAAGCTATATATATATATAATATCCTTTTCAAATAAAGATTTTATAATAAGTTCCGCCAGAATGTTTATTCAAATCAAAAACGTAGAAACGATTTTTTGGAATGGCCAGTTGCAAGCAATAGTCAATCATCTGGAATCATTTACACATATTTGAATACAGAATTTTTATACAATCTTGGAAGACAAAACTCAGAAGAAACATTCTGTAGTAATACTACACAGTAGTAAACATGGAAGCCCAGAGAGAATGATAGGACCTAGAATATAAAGAAAAATATTTTAAATACATGCATACATTTTAAAGCTCATGTCAAGAAATGTAATTTGCAGACAAAAAATAAGTTCTTAACAGGTACAATGATTAAAAAAAAAGAACCACTAAGTATTATTCTGGTATTCTTCATCGTAATTTAAAACAAAAGGCCCCATACAAAAGGGAACAAAGTCCTTTAAATTCCAGAAGATTAAAAGTTTCTTAAAGGGCTGTCTATATATTGAAATATACATAAATTTCAAAATTTCCAATAGCAGCACCCATTTTTAATGCCTTAAATAAATGCAGCATGGCAAAATTAGGCCAAGTTTAAATTTTAGTTAAATTATTATTTTTAGATGTAGAGATACTGAACTTTTACATTTTGAAAAAGAGATAGTTCATCTCCACATTGAGTTAGGTAAGATTTATGCCTGTCTGTAGAAATCTGCAGAAGACCTGTTGTTTAAGTTGGACTTTAAAAGCCATCTTTATACTATTGATTACCTTGAAATACATAAATACAGAATAAGTCTTCAAAAATGAAATTTTGTTTAAAACACCATTTTACAATCTATCTAAATTATTATGAATGAGAGGCAGTTTAAGGTGTCAAAATTGAAAAGAAAAACTGTTATTTTTAGATGCTACACAGTAGTATTACTAGTGTGAGGAAAAGTAATCAAATAAAATAAATCATTATCAAAAAGTTACCAATTAATTTTTTTATCTTTCTTTTCAGCTTTTTAAAAAAATTCCTTGAATTTTTACACTAACATTGAAAAATATCAGTGTAAGGGACTGACATTATTTATCTGTTTAAATAAAAAAAAAGTTACATTAAATGTAAAATATTCTTCAAAATAATATAATGAAAATGTATGGTCTAGTAAGAAATGCTTAGTAAATATGAGTTTTCATTTCTGAAGACAGTTTTCATTATTGTTATCAATATCACTATCCAAAAAAAAATTTTAAGCATTGATTTCAATAAGTTATATCGCATACAAAAAAATTATTTTTTATTCAAAAGCATATGTGGATTATGAGTAGATTACAGCATAGTACCATTACAAACAAATTTCAGCTCAACAGAATGTTATTTCTGAAAATATAAATAAAAATCCATAATTTTTTGTTAATATTAGAGACAAAATTTTGCTTGCTGATATTATAGACACAAACACAGAGTGCTGAAATTTGATATTTGTACATAGGTTTTGATGCCATGGCAAAATTTGGCAACAAAGATGGGTGTTGCCATTGGAAATTTTAAAGTTTGTGTGTATTTAAACATGTAGATGGCTCCTTCAGAAACGTTTAGCCTTTTAAACTGTAAGAGGGCACTATTTCTTTCCAAATGGTACCTTTTGTTTAAGAGTACAATCAATGGTGCCAGAAGAATGCTTAATAGTTTTATTTATTTTTTTGCACCAAGTTAAATTTAAATTTCAAAAAATGTTTTGCTAGAATTTTTTAAATTGCTATGTTTTAACGGAATTTCCTTAAAAATACAATGCTCTTAAAATTGTACAAGATGCTTTTAAAATTTTAACTGATTTTAAACACATTTATATTTTAATAAATATATTTATTATTTCTCCTTTATTTATATTCTTTCTTCATTATGACACATTTAAATTTTCTACTACAGTAGATTACATAATAGTTGGCACTTGGTTAAAAAAATCAAAATATTACAATAAATTTTCAATGGAAGACGTGCAAAGGTTTAAAAAAATCAGTTAAATTTTACAAAAGAATTTTTCTTTTAAAGAACTGATTCGAGCAACATTATTTCCTTTCACAGCTAACCAAATAAGAAATAAACTTATAAAAACCTCAGAAATATGTGTAATATGTATGTTCGAACAATACACGGTGCTAATAGTTTAAAAAATGCAATTACAAAGGTGGAAATAATTCAATAGCGCAAGTACTTTTATAAAAATACAAATTGATAAACCGATGAAAAAGAAATTGCCGTCAGTTCACTTTCTGAAGGAAACAATAGCCATCAAAAATATGTATTTTCTAAAGCTATGTTTCTATTTTTTTATTTATAAAATAAAAAGTGTTTCATCAAAAAAATTATTTGATACTGGCATCAAAACTGAATAAATCCCCAAAAGTATTAACTTACCACATAAATTTAATCAAGTCCTCCATGACACATAAATTTAATCAAGTCCTCCAAGACACATGTATTTTATTTGAACATATTCATCAATTCCATAACGTGAACCTTCTCTTCCTAAACCCGATTCTTTTACACCACCAAATGCAGCTTCAGCACACGAGAATATTCCTTCATTCACACCAACCATACCAACTTCTAAAGATTTTGCAACTCTCCAAATCTGAGAAATATCTCCAGAGAAAAAATAACCTA
>BGPR01000371.1:264356-302472 GCA_013235015.1 Araneus ventricosus
GCAATGCATTCAAAAATCAAATATTAGCACCATTTACAAAACAGAAAGTATAATAGCAATAGCAAGAGGGATGTTTACCTGATAATCCACTCTGAGTTGAATTTGCAATTTGATGCAGTCTTTCTTCAGAACTGAACCTTCAAAAAAATCAATGAAGTATTTAATGATAGATCAGTTATACCTGACAAGTCATAAATTCATAAATTCATATATATATATATATATATATATATATATATGTAATAATCTTCACTTAATTTTATTTCAAATTTAATATTATATATTTTAAAGTCTTTAATGTATTCCAAAATCTTTTCTTAAACTCCAGTTTCCTTTCATTTCCTGCTGGAGGTATATTAAATCTCTTGTTTTGGATATTTATTACTAAAGAATATTCTAATTACTTCCTACCAACAAATCTCTCGAAATAAGCAAAATTCTTTCCAGACTTTTCCCAAAACACTTATGTAATATATTAAAATAGCTATTATTCCTCACTTTGATCATCGTTCATCTGTTAACCCTACCTGGAAAAAAAGCAGGATTTTCTGTTCTCTGGCTTGAAACCTTAAACCAAGATGTAATATTCTGTCACTCTCCTGATAATAAAAAAGAAATTAGTTAATAACCTGCCTGTTTTTTTTTTATTTAATGACTACAACAATGAAAACATTTCTATATATATATATATATATAACTGAATATAATTAGAAACAGCATTAAATTTCTAATCTTTTTTTGCATTTCAGTTTTAAAATCATTCAGCTTCAGAATTTTTAAATTTTATTGGTTTGCTCTAAATTAACGAATGCATTAATATCTCATATAAATCAATACTGCTATATTTATATTGAGGAATCTCTATCCGATTCTTATAAAGGCAATGTTTGTGTGTTCGCGATGTCCAGACGAATCTATCGCACTTACAGCCATGAAATTTGGATACAGGTAGTCGTAATGGTGACTGAATGCACCTAGCGGAATTTTAAAATTTAATCAGAAAAATTTTTTTTTAATGTTTTGTGTTTTTGGGTGATTTTTGCACGTTTTCTTCGATCCATGAAAAAATAATGACCGGAAAATAATTGATGCACTGAATAAAGACAAACAATTTCGTTTTAATGACGTTTGTTAAGTCTAACGTAATTTCCTGAATTTTGAGTTTTCATGAAATTAAGATTTCAAAAATCAAACAACCATCCTCACGCTCTAATTCTGTTATCTTTTGAAAATTTTTGAGCTAATAAAATAAACATTTTCTCTAATTTAAAACAAGAATAAAATACCATTTTAAGTCTGATTTTTAAATTGATGGGTCAGAGGTTTTTTCGGGGAAGATTATTTTACGAGAATCACCCCCATGCAAGTAAAGCGCATCTGTGGAAGTTAGGCATCCTGCCATGAATGAGGGTAGATACAGAATATGATGAATTACTTTTATTGCTTAGTCTGAAGGAACTATCAAACCGCTTAAGGTTTTTTTCCTGCTGGTTATTTTTTCTTTGCTGCCTTGCACATGTTCTGACTCAATTTTGCCTTTACATTTCGCTCATAATAGACCATTTTTTAATCAGGTGGGGAGGATCGTGTTTTGAATTATTTTTTATAGTTTTGAATTGTTTGTTTTATGTACTTATTGATTAACATATAAAAGTTTGTTAAAAAACACATGTTTATGCTGCACATTTTGCTTTCAGTTTAATAATGATTTTCACTTGTAATTTACTTTCTATAATGCAAGTATGCAAAGAGAGAGTACTGCAATCACAAAAATTGAACTCAGGATTTTATGAATCTCCACGTTTAGATCTCCTGAGCTTCGAAAACACAATTAGCAATACGTAACTGAACGAAGCAATGAGTTCTATTAACGCATCAAATCAGTGTATTTAGATAGTATAATCTAAATGTACATATCTATGCTGAGTTTAACTTAAAAGCTAGCAACCAATCTGTCACAGTTCAACAGGAACATTTTCCTGCCAATGAAAGGAATAAGATCAGGCTTATTCACTTACTAACACAGAAAGTGGCTTCTGAAGGAATTGAAACAAGAGTTGCTACAGGAGATTCCGATACTTATATTGTGACATGTGGGTTAGAGAAAGCAATTTCTCATCCCATTGTTGCTGTAACAGGGCAAGATGTAGACCTAGTCATGTTACTGATTGCTTTAGCACCACCAGAAAGTAATATTTATTTTATGAAGTGTGGCAAGAGAAAAGTCGAAGCTAAATTATTTTCTACAAGAAAGCTCCAAAAAGAACTTTCTTCTCCCCAAACCATCCTTCTTCTCCATGCATTCAGTGGCTGCGACATAACACCAGCTATTTATAGAAAAAGCAAAGCACTGTAGTTACACTGTTCAAAAATCAACTAAGCCAGATAAAAACACTGCTGACATCTTTTATAACCCTTCATCAACACCAGATGCTATCTCACAAGCTGGTGAGAAGATGTTTTTAGCCATATACAAAGCCCTGCTGATGGACTTAATTTGAATAACTATAGGTATGTAACATTTCTCAAATCATCAACCAAGATCAAAGCTGATCTCTCCTCAACCAAAGGAGCAGCATTGCAACACTCGTTTAGCAATGTGTTTCTGTTTGTAGCACCTGCCATGGTACATGTACTAATGATGTCCCTCTAGAAATAGAGGAGGAGTTCGAATTTGATCAAATAGTAGGAAAATATGATGAAATTCGATTACGAAAAAAAGTAAAAATGGGTTATGTATCAATGTTTGTTGTGACGGACCAGTATGATTATTCAGGAATTCTAGCCTTAAACAGTAAGCCCTATACTCCCAGGCATCTTAATAGATCAACAGATCCTGAACAAATCTTCTTCACACAAGGCTCTTGTGGGAATGGAGGATATAAATAATTTTCCTTAATCTTTTTCCACATTTTATTTTGCACCGATTAGCAACTTTTCTGTGGTATAGAGACATGAAAAAAAAAAATTGAGTTTTTTCGTCCCACCCTAATGGACATTCCTGTAGTAAAAAGAACTGTCAGGAGGAAGAAAATTATGCCCGGACAGAAGGCTGCAGATGAGCCACTGACTTTCGACTGAGAACTGAAAAGGTCAATGTTAGAGTGCATTGACAGGTTTCAACAAGAAAACGATATGTGTTGCGAAGGTATGGAATGCATCAGATCGGTTTGCAGTCTTGGAGCCAGCAATTTGATCAAAACTTCTTAAACTGAACTTCCAAAGTTTGTATAAAGTTTGGTCGAAAATAACAATGAGCTTTCTGCAGATGGTATCCTTATAGAAATTCCATGCATAAGAAGATTTCTAAAAGCTGCCAAAGTTCCAAAAGAAGAGGCTCTTGGTTGCACTTCCTTAAGATTCTTCGAGTTTGTGGTTGAATATGAACTTTTAGACTCTGGTTTCAATCTCACTTCAGCATTAAGATTTGTCTTAACTTTATGTGTTTCTGTTGCATCATATCAGAGGAGTTTTTGGAAACTCAAACTAATTAAGAATTATTTCAGATCCGCTATGAATCAAGCACGACTCCCTAGCTTAGCCATTTTGTCAACTGAAAATAGTATAGCTGAAGGTATCGATTTTGATGACGCAATTTCAAAATTTGGAGAACAAAAAGTTAGAAAGAAAATATTCTAAGTATCATGTTAAAGTACAGTTTGTTGGATTAGAGCCTAGAGAATGAAACCTTGTAAAAACAATTGAGTTTTCATTAGATTGTATTATAATAAAGTTATGCACTAGGTATGATCACTATGAAAAAAGATTTCTTACATTGTACATTAAATTGGCTTATTAATAAAAAGGCATTTTATTTTTTTCTATTCATAAAAAATTGTTTACAAAATAATTCACACTATACCCTCTATACTTAAACAATTGAATAAAAAATTGCTTTCTAAATAAATTTTCATTTTATATTTTGGTGGACATGGGGGTGACAAGTTTAAACACCGTACCGGGTGCCACCAGACCTTGCTGCGCCACTGGATATAACAGCTGGAAACTGAAATATAACAGCACTGATTCAATACAAAAAGTTTTTCTTCTATGACATATTTTTTTAAAATAGAATTACCAGTTACACCTTCAACTATAAAAGATATTAACATGTAAAATGATTCTGTTTTCAAAGATTAAAAAAAACTAATGATGCCCAAATACTAACAATGAAGTCTTCAGCTAATGATAGTTTTCAGAACTTACAAGTTTTTTTTTTAATGATATAATAATTTTTTTTATCAGTACAGTTTTCAGATATATCCTGTTCAGTTATTACTATATTTCAATTTCCGATAATTTTTTTCAATATTTTGTTGTAAAATATATATAATGTGAAGATGAATTTTTTAGGGAAGAAGAGAAGATTACAATGTGCGATGATGGTCCTATTAAAAAATGTATCATTAAAGAAGGTGAAATAAAATACCAAAGATAAACTAAATCTAATTCTAAGGGTGTTAGGGACGACACTGACACTCGTAAAAAACTACACAGTTGCATTTAAAAATAACATTTAATAAAAAACATCTATAAATAACTATGGCCGTCAAATCGACCTGAAAACGAACTACATTCCTTCAAGCCTACACAAACAATACAAAACTGACTCTCCCAACCATAGTTCGAGATTAATTCTCATACGGTGGAGAATGTCCTATTGTGATGAGGCAAACCATAGGGTTAAACTGAAATAAATATTTTTCACAGAAGGCATTCTACAAATAACAGACATAATTCTGTGATAATAACTCAATAAACTCTTTAAAATATCGCTCAATTTTATAGACAACTAGCAGTACGCGCACAGCGTTGCCCATGGAATCAGGACTTCAACAAAATATAAAAAAGCCCACATACAATTACATAAATGAAAGTTTTAAAAACGAAATCAAAACAGAAATATATATATTATTGAGTTTGTCCGCTTCTTTTTCCTCTCGACCGAGTACCGTTAATCCAAAACAATGTTAAATAATTACAATGTGATATTTATTACACCGCAAGTATTAAAGGCAAAGAAATAAGTTAAGACATGCTTAAAAATAATAATCGAAGTCATCAAGTAAATAAATCATCTCCTCGTAGAACGCGAAAGTAATGACGTCACTTGCCGCAAAAAAGGAAGGTCACGTAACCAGCCAATGCAATTGCAACAATGCAGTCGGGGAAACTCTGAAGGAGGTGTCGTTGGGAGGGGTTGCTAGCAAAAACACTGTTTATACTTTTCAGGGAAAAATGAATTTAAAAAAAAACGGGAAAAGGTATTTTAACGGTTCTTGTTTTAATTCCGACAGAAACGTTCCAGTTATAAGTTGAAAAATATTGAAAATGATAGCGTTATTAGAAAGGTGGATGCTAGAATTTCAAGAAAGCCGAATCAAAAATGACCATAAAAGTGACTACTTTTCAAAAATTTTTCAAAATTCAGTAAATTACATTAGAAATTCAAAACTAACTTCATTAGAACGGAAATCGCGTGCTCTTTCTGATGGTGTATCTATTTTTGTCGTACAGTTATCCGAAACCATGCTATTGAGAAATTAGTGCGAAAAATCACACAAAACAACACAAAACATTAAATAAAAAATTTTCTAGATTAAATTTTAAAATTTCGGCTTCGAGGTGCATTGAGTCACCATTAAGACTACCTGTGTGCCAAATTTCAAGGTGGTATTCAAAATTAAGGGAATTTTCCCTTTCTGTCAATTATCTCCAGAATTACTGAACATATTTTAATGAAATTAGATATGTACTAAAGGTTGATATTGCATTTAAAAAAACACCAATGCAACAGTTTTTATACACAGGCAAGGATAATGTAAAATACACTTCTGTGCAAACTAAATTATGCATGTTCAAAAAGTACAACAAAAATTTTATTTATAAGCAGCTGAATGAAGATATTAATGTCAAATGGAAGAAATATTTGCAAATACAATAAGATATTCTAAAAAAGACGTTTCCATTGAAAGATAATTTTTCCAGCATCAAAATAAATATCTGGCAAGATTACAACCGTCATAATAAATGACAATATTTCTATATGAATGCCCAACCAATATATTTTTCATCCTTAATAGATCAGATAAATTTTTAGGCTTTGAAACTGTTAAGACTAAGAAAGAAAAATTAAAAAACAATTTTCAACTTGTTTAATTTTTTATTCTTTTCTTTCTTAAACAACACTAACATTCACTAAAAATAAATTTTAACATAATGACAGAAGAGTAGATCATAAAGGTGGAAGCAAGCTTCAATTAAAAAAATACAGTGTCAAAGTATACTTAGTAGAAAAAAAGAATCAAACTATTATTTTCAGAAAAATAATTTTTTCTCAAAATGTATCACAGTTATGAAAGAATGAACAGCAGACTTAAAAATTTTTCATTACAAATGGTTATTTCCATACTCTATTTAGTTTTTGTTAAGTTACTATAATATATTTGAATAATATGGAAATTGATACATTTTATGAAAATATGTGTCAATTGTTAACAATTTTCTGATAAACAGAACATATTTATTATGTAAAAAATTAAAAGGGTTTATTTATTTGTGCACTTTGCAAAAAGGTCTTTTATGGAAGATTTATTCTCAGAATCTGTTTTCAGCTTTTGCTTTTTGGATGGTGGTCAACAACTGCCATCTTTAATTTTTTGTATAACTACTACAGACTCCTATTTAATTTTGGCAACAGCACCTTCTGGTTTGGTAGCACTAATTTGGGGATGGTTCTCTTCTGTATTTTGGGACCCAGATGCTTTTTTTTTTTTGAGGTACTTCAGTGTTTTTCTTTAAAAAACTTTTTCTCTGCTTTTTGGCAGCTTTTGCACAAATTCTTTTTGCTGCAATTTTTGACAAAACTTTTTGTATTTTATTACTCTGTTCCCTTATTCTTTTTTCCTTACATGATGTTTTCTAATTTCTTCTTTGTATCTTTTAACTTAAGAATCCGAGGCGGTCTCGTCACCAAGCTCGTGCCAACCGTAAAAAAACTGGTCGAAAGTAAAGGAAAAAAGGGTCAGGATCACAACTTTTGGCGAGTAATCGCCCAAAAGAAAAGAAATTTTGGTGACCGCCCTGGATTCTTAAGTCTAGCCCCGGGAAACGATGCCAGTCCTATTATTCATATTGGCGATGTTAATCACACAATGATGGCATGAAAGATGCCGGAAAGCAAACTGCCACTTCAGATCGTAATTAAAAGAGAAAAATTGATATCTAATTACAATTAGCACACTTCCAAAGATGTAACATGGCTCTACTTGTCTACAATACAAATTAAAAAATTGAGCATGTTTTACCAAACAGTTAGAGTAGAAGTAATGGTTTCAGAAATAAAAGTAGAAGGGTTGGCTTATTGATTTACATTCATAATACTTCTTTTAAGTCTAAACAAACAGTTATTAAAACATTTAAAATAACTATATAACATTCTGTATCTGCGTACATCGTAACGTCATTCTACTGAACTAAAGATGAGTCGTTCACGAATGAATGGATCATCTAAATGAACGACCTGATCCAGGTCGCCATTTTCTGAATAAGTCGTTCAATCGCGAACTACTGTGTGGACCTGCGAACAACAGTGTAGACCCTGTTTTACTCGATCATTTTTTTTTTTTTTTTGCTGTACTTTCAAACTTTTATTTAATTTACAAGAGCCATGCACTCGATCTTAATGAAATTAAAATCAAGTAACGTTTAAATTTTGGAATATTATTCTGACAAGATTCCTAATTAGTTCACTTTTGCAATTTTTATATTATGTTATTTAATAATTCAAAAAAAATAT
This sequence comes from Araneus ventricosus, assembly GCA_013235015.1. Taxonomy (NCBI): domain Eukaryota; kingdom Metazoa; phylum Arthropoda; class Arachnida; order Araneae; family Araneidae; genus Araneus; species Araneus ventricosus. Next base: position 272,155 of record BGPR01000371.1, read on the forward strand.
GTTGCTTTATAATTTAAAAATATGTGATCCTATGATTAAATAGATAGTGTGCAGATTGTATTTAAAAAAATTTGTCACTTTTTCTCATCATTTTGTTTAAAATTATTTTTTATTTTGCATTTTTTATATTCAATATAATGAAATCAACTTTTGTGAAAATGATCCATAATTAAATGTTTTGCTATTTCATTGTGTCAAAATCTCCTATTTAAAAATATTTATAGATATAAAATTAAGATCAATACAAAAATATCTAGTTTGGGAAGCGGGAGGGGCAAGACTTGCATTGCCTGTGGGCCTCTAGAGGGATTAATACGACCCTTTCTATACAGATGGTTGAAAATTTATTTTCAGAAAATAATTGTTGGGGAATGTTCGCCAAATAAGAGACTACATGCACAAAATTTAATTTTAAAAATATAACTTTTGATTGTATGAGAAAAATTTCTACCTTTTTGTTTTAACAAAAATTATATGCTTTAGAAAGTTTTCATACTACAATATTTTAATAAAATGAATAAGCTTTATTTTTTTACTTTTCTTTAAATTTCATAAGTTCTTTGATTTTGGATGCAAGACTTTTAGAGAAAGTATGAAAATAATTTCTAATTAAGTGACAAGTATTTTTAGCGAAATAAATTGTTTATTTAACGTGGAAAATTAAACTAAATAACTTTTTCTGAAAAGGGCAGAAGGTAAGACGAATAGATTTGTCCCCATTAATAAAGTAGTTTGATAGCTTACTTTACACTGAAATGTCAATGTAAAAAAAAAAAGTCTTATTAAGGAGTTACCTCTTTCAAATAAAATAAATTATATTTATAGTATCCTTTTATTCTTGATTCTGTAAAAAAAGATTCAGAATGAAGACTTTGGAAGTGCATTGATAATGTTTGCTTCTACTCAAGAAGAATAAAGAATTAATGTTCTTAGATGAAATAAGAATAACATAAAGGAAGAATTTTTTAAATATTTTTTTTCTTTCACAATCGATTGTTTTTTACTATTTGACATTTCTATAAAAGATTCTAAAAATATATTTATAAATAAGATATTAGTTTTGTTTAATAAGAAAATACTTGCAGTGCTTTCTTCCGAAATGCAGCTTAATAAAGAGGCATTTTCATGAAGAAGGAACTGCTATACCGTTATTAAATCGCTATCGCTACGTTTAACAAACCGAGCGTTTTGCCAAGAGCTCCAACTTTCTCAAAATCAAAATTACCACCAAATTTCCTCCGAAATTTTTTAGACTCAGTCCATTTAACTTGAAATTACCATCTTCAAGAGTTTAACCTCTAATTTCCTTTGAAAAATAAAGTATATTGTTACAGAGACTCATCTCCTAATCTAAATTCCACACCGCACCTTCCCCAAAAATTTTATCAACAAAAAACAATGTTTTTAATAAATTTACAACAATAAAATAAGTCAACCACTCATCTAAGTTATTATTTTTTAAGATGATATGTTTTTGAAAGAAACAGCTAATAGAAGAAACTTAAAAATATATTATTAATTTTAAGTTATGCTAACATTCCAGCCTATTACATTGCATTAATGCACATTGAAGTTTTCTTTATTATCACGTTACTTTATATGCCGAAAAAGAAAAATGAGCTTTTATTAAGAAAAAAAAATTCCCCCACTTTTAAAAAGCATTACTTATACGCCGCCATCAGAAGACAAATAATAACTGAAAGATTATCAAAATTACAAAACAAGTTCCCTCATTCCTCTCACTCCGTCTCCCGAGAAGAGAGAGGGATCATCCAAATCTATACCCCCACATTTCTGGTATTATGTGAAACATAATACTGCTCCTTCACTCAGAGAGAACTCGAAGATGACAAAATAACAGTGCATGTGTCCCAAACTACACCCCTTCAGAAGAAACAGACATTCCCCAACCTCCAAGACTACAATCTATCGAGAGCTCGATCAGTGACATATTGAGTCACAAACAAGGAACGAAAAGAGCTTTAAGTTGTTGGATCGAATGAAAGAAATAATCGTTAAGAACCTAAATCGTTTGTTCATGAACGACTTGAAACGAACGGGTCAAAATGGTGAACAAACGACTTTGAGTTGAATCGTTCAGCTGAACGGGTTTTCCTATCACTATGCTGGACTCGTCTCTTTTAAATCAAATTCAAAGTAAGCAAACATCTGGCTGTTGTCACTCATCTGATATCATACACTGTTATAACAATACATAAATTAAACTCATGCTTTTGTCAGGCATTAATATTAAAAATGCTTACACAAGTTTTTTTTTTCTCCTTTTTCTTTAATGAAGCATAATGAGCACATCAAAATAGTCGTCTTTTTCTTTATTTTGTTTAGCCATATCAAAGAAAACGATGAAAGGATCTCATCGATTCACTCTTTGCTGCTGCACACGATTTTAATTGATTGAAAGTCCATGTGAAAAGGAACTACGCATGCACCATCTATCGCTCCACAGAGCATGGTGAGCTACTTGCAAAGGTCATGGTCAGAATTCTAAAACTAACGCACGTGCAATAGCTTTTTGAGGAATCTCCTGCTTTACATTAGTGCCAGAATTGTTTCTTAAGAGATTCCATACAGTAAAAATGGATTTTAACGCCGATTACAAGCATTTTATGATTCTATGTTGATTTCAACGAATTATTAACATGAATCAAACAAAAAATAAAAGTTAATATAAAAAATGAAAAAAAGAGTGGAAAATGACTAAAATCAGAAAAAGTGGTAATTGTAAAAAAAAATCGGGAAAAAGACAAAAAAGCGGTAAACCGCAGAAGAATCTCATGCCTGAGATGAACAACCATCAAGACTGTTTTAAGGCTCATCAGTAAATAAAACAGCCCTCCCATTGGCCTCTGGTCCAAAGTCAATGTTCTCTGCATCATACTAAATAGGCTCTTCTCTGTGAAGAAATGAGCAAGACACAAATATTAGGCCTCATTGCAAAGAGATCCCTGTCTTGCAGCCGAGTGGAAACAGTAACCTTTGGGACTTAGCTTCCTGAAACCACATAAATATTACGAGAAAGCTGAAAAGATGTTGTATGCTTATTATGCTTGCTGTAATGGGCAAATATCAATGTTCATTGGCTGTTATTACTCATGGATGACCTTTCTCGGGTTTTCTCTCTACTGATCTAGTATTCTTAAACTTTTTCCATAAGTTAGATATGATGCTGGACATGACCCAAACAGCACAAAAAGCTCTACAATACTGCAACAACATCTTCAAGATATTGTACAGCTTCAGAATATCAAACAACATCATTTAAATATTGTGCAGTATCTTTGTGCCAATATGTTACAATCAACTCACTAATAATCTGCATTTGAGGCAGCTTCGCTTACAGTCACTGGATGATCCTTTGCCTCATTCTATCATCCACATGTTGGTAGTTATTTATTTTAACTGTTTGCTCTTGAATTTCAACAAATGTTGCAAAAATCGCCATGGAATTTGCCAAGGTGTGTAAATGAACAAAATGTGGAACACCACCCTCAAGCATGTGTAGTGTATTCAACATCAAAGACTTGCATCCTTATCTGGAAGTATTAGATTTACCTTTCGTTCCTTACTTTTCTTCTTCATTCTTGTGCATTATAAAATTTAAATGAATATATTCATTTTCTTAGATTGCAGCTTATTTGGAAAAATTTAAGAAATAATTTTAACTGACCTTTCTAACTGCATTTTCATTAATAAGTGGGCCAGTTGTCACATCTGGTTTTAATCCTTCACCAACTTTCAGCTGGTTCTGCATTGCTTTTCCCAGTGCAGTCACAAACTCATCATGAATTTTTTCCTGAACTAAAATCCTATTTGTGCAAACACATGTCTGAAAGAATCAAAATAATACTGATGAAATAATATTTATTTACACATACAAAGAGAATATATAGACATCACAGATCAGTTTTCGATAATTTGAGGATATACAACAAAAAAGTTCAATGAAAACTATTATCTAAAAATTGAGGTCCTTCATAAGTGATTTCAATAACCCCTTTTAAGGTTCCAGTGTATATGAATTTCAGGTAGAGATTCGACTCTAAACAACCATCAGAAAAGAAAAAGAAAGAAAAAAAAATTACTAATACTTGACTCACCCATACACGATTCAAGTGGAATTTATATAGTAGATGCTGCCAATAAATAATGTGAAATTCTTCTTATCACTTAATTTTTGTCAATTAGCTGTTATATAATACTTTTTTTAAAGTGCAATGCATAACAGAGTAGATAAATTTAGGTTATTTCAGATTAAAAAGAGATTGATTGATTGAGATGTGATGAGATGGGATTTGTAGCAACAAAGGCCATTAAAAAGAGATAAAATACTAAATTTAGCATCTACTTAAAATAATTTATAGTTTAGTTAAAATTTCATTAACATTTACAGATGCAATAAATGGATTATTGTGGCTAAAGTATGATATAAACATTTTAACATGAACAGTTGACAGATACAATGTGAAAGTTGCATAAATAAACTGCTCCAAGTCTTTACACAGAGCAATTATTAATGCAACTTTTGTATCTGAAGGTTATTGAATTCGAAACTGACAAAGTAAATTTTTCTTTAAAAAATTAATAAATGACATCCATTATTCTGACGCAAAGCTAAAACAGAAATCTCTTGCAAGATTTTAAAATAATGTTTGTTAAGAGTAGTGGTTGCAAACATAAACAAAAAAATTATTCTGCAACACAATACCATTGGAAAAAAAGTAGGCTTGTAAAAATGCAAGAAATACTTGAAAACGACTACATTTAAATTCTGTGAATATGCACAGCAAAAGTTTTCATGATTCCAATATTGTTCTCCAAAACTCAGTTTGGGATTCCAACCCACAATTAATCATTGTCCTTAATTCTTTAGAATGCAAATATTCTACTGCTACTATATATAAAAAGTTGGTGTTGTGCACTGTACATATCTTCAAGAAGTAGAAAGTCATTAGAACCCAAAAACTTTTTATTTTAAACTCACATAAATCCATAAAAAGATAGACCATTCAATTATTAACTTTCAAAAGAATTTGTAAAGAGTTCCACACCATGACCAATCCCAGGAAAATGCATTGCACAAAGTTGAGAAGTCACCGACAAACATGAAATTGAAGATAAAAATATGCGATTGGCTTGCACACTTTTGAAATAGGAAATTTCTGGAAAAAGAGTTTATTTGGCATTTTTATGGGGCTCTTAATGAATACATTCCTACTTTATTCGGTATTACACACAACATACTTTATGGAAAATCAATTTAAGACAGTGAAAGTTACTGTAAATAGATTTTGAAATTTGTAGGAAAAATTAAAAGTTTGCATGACTCGTAAGTTAAACTAGGAGTGCTTTTATGTTTGAAATTAAGTGGCATGAAAAAGAATTATCACACACAAAAATAAATATAAAAAATTTCAGTTGGGCAAAATATAGAAATTTTGAAGATAATTGCAGCTGTAGAAATAAAGTAATTTCTTTATTTTAGTTGAAACATTCAACTTGAAGATTTAAAGATTAATTTAACCTTTTAAGTTGTCAAGTGATCTTCCAAACCATGATGCAGGTCACTGCGAGACACAAGGTAGAAAGAGAAAAAGCAAAAAGAGAGACACGTCCAAATTTTAAATACAATCAAAAGGGTAATTCCCCAAATAGGGGCTCATGAAAAAGTAAAGATTTTTGAAACTATTTAAGTTACAGTAAAAGTGTACTTAAAAATTAAGCGGCGTTAAAAAAGATCTAATTTAAAGGTGGGAAAAATTCTAATCATATGTTTTATATATATATACACACACACAATAAATCCCTTTTATTTGCACTTTTCAAAGTATAACTATTATAACTCACTATCTCAGCCTGGTCACCTGCTCCCAGTGAGCTTCGTTGTTCCACTTCAAAATACCAAATCAGCGATTTCTTGTCTATTGCATTCCTAATTACAGTTACTCAAAAGATTTTGAAGTTATAAAGTCCAGCTACTGATTTGGCACTCTCTTTGATTTTACTTTCGCCAATGATATGCGCAACATTTGAAAAACGTCATGGACTGGAACCACCTAAATCTTTACTAAAAAACAAATATCATGTGAAGGTTACCATAAAAGACTTTTAATCTGTTTTGAAACATCTGCAATTCTCTTTTTAAAAAATGGCGAATCAATTACATTTCATATATATAGAATGCATGCTTTTAACATGATTAGATGTAAATTTTAGAAAATAATAAAAAAATTCGGTTTGAGCTACTTTCCCAACCCACCTGGCCAGAATTCCTGAATTTGGAAGCCATTGCACCAGTTACAGCTTTAGATACATCAGCAGAATTGAAAACTATGAAAGGTGCATTTCCTCCCAGCTCCAAAGAAACTCTTTTAACGGTTGATGCAGACTGTTCAAATAGCAACTGTAAAAATAAGAAAAAGATTGCACAAGATTTAATGAAACATTGCAAAGTTAGAGAAAAATATGCAATTTTATTGGAAAGAAAAGTATAAAAATATTCATTTCATACATTTTAAATTACCTCACATGAATAAGGAAGCAATATTTGTTAACTCAACCAATCCGCTTCAACTTATACTTATATTTTTCTTACAGCAGATTCCATTATTATTTCCTCCACTTTCTTTACTTAACCACAAATCTATTTGAAGACCTAGATTTTTTCAACTCACTTTATCTTCAGCTTTAATATCTTTCGAGTTTGATAATCTGAACAGTTTAGAATTTCAATTGTGATTCAAATACAGATGTTTTGCACCACCATTTTTCATACTCAAAAATTAATCAATTAGTGCAGTTTTAAATGTTAAGTTTTCCTAACTACAGATGCTACAGCTATTCTTTTTAAGGTTGAAAGCTAGAAGTTGGAACACACTCTCATTAAAACGGCGCCAGAGCGCCAAGCAAGATGGATGCTAATGGTAAACAAACGTGCATCGGTTACAGTTAAAAGTTAATCGTTTAAAGTTTAATCTGTTTTGAACTCATTGCATTTCTGGTTTGTCGTAGCACTATCTACCATTTCAAATGTAGAATTTCAACAGAACTATTAGCTTTCCTAGCTCATTGAATGCAAGGAATCTTCTAATGAAGCAGTAGAAATTGTACTCAAGATGCCTGCGGCATCTGAAGTGGGCACTGGGCAAATTTTTTTAACTTAAAAAAACATCAGCAGCTTCGGTTTCAGCAAAGCGGGAACCTAGTAGCTTCGCTAGCTTAGTGAATGTATGGAATCAGCTTCTTTTAATTACTGTAATGAAGCAGCAGAACATTTGCCCTTACTAGCAAAGCTACTAAGGGCAAATGTTCTTCAGAATAAGTAATAGTAAAAAATTAAGACTTACTCAGTTCTAATATTTGAACTTGGGAGGAAACGCTCTAACTATATCAAAAAGAAAAAATGAACAATGCGGCGCATCAAGGAAACCATCACGCAGGTGAAGACAGCATTCCAAATGATGAATTCCAAAATTTGACCAAGCAACTTCAAAAATTCCATGCAAACGATTTTTATTATAAAGCAAAGAAAAAAATCTCTAAAAAAAATCTATTTTCAATTATGCGATCAGTTAAATATATAATCACTAAATAAATCAAAGTTCTATTTATCATTTATTTACTATTTGAAATTATTCTAATTAAAATATATTTTATTATTTAATTAAATATTTAATAAATATTTTTAAGTTTTATAATAATCCGCATAGTATGTAAACAACTCAAAAACATGAAACGTTTGCCGTGACATAAGCGATCTAGCCGATGGGTTGCCAATGGAACTAACTTGCTTGATTCCTCAGGTAACCATATTGGAGATGAAATCGTGTGCGTTCCAACTTCTTGATATCAACCCTTTTTAATTTTAAATTCATGATTAAATATTAAGGTAATCAAAAAACATTTAATATGGCATGAGCAAATTTTAAGAAGGATAGTGTATGCTTATTAGCTATAGAAAATTTCTTTTACACCTAGCAATTCAAATTATTATCCACCTTTTTATTTTATGAAGGCCATGTCAAATGTGATAGTTGTCTTTCATAGATAAATTTTAAAACTTCTCAATTTTCCATTTTTGCTATCTCAGTTTTCTCCAATTACAAATCTTGAAATTCAAAAAATTATGAAGTTTTCTGAGAGTAACTTATTTCCAATACAATATTTACCAACTACCTAACACCAAATGCAAAATTTTAAAAAGAGAAAATCTAAATTTTTCTTCAAAATAAAAATGATGAGTAAAATTTGCACTTTTGTTGCTAACAATGAAGTAACACGTTAATAGTAGCTCTCTGATTTTTTGGCATAGCACAGAAGTGTGATTACTGCACTTGCATATTGACATATTCATATAGATAATTCATGAATACACATGAAATTAATGAGTCAAAAATGAATAGAAAATTCCATAACATTCCATTTTTATTTTATATGATTTGTCTTATTCTTTATCTATTTAATATTTTTTACTGATATATATGTCACAGTTCCAAGTGATTAACTGGTTTTGAAATAATAACCAGCTAGTATGAATAGCAATCAACCAAAATACGGTTAAAGTGAATAATTTATAGGAATTCATCACACAATACAGTGAGTGAGTGAGTAATTGTTTTATGATACAAGGGCCCAAATGGGCCATGCTACACCAATCGATGGGTAATGATGAATGATGGATTTATGAGGTTAAAATTGTGCAATTTACAAACTAGGATGGTTGCTTAAACCTGCAGGAGTGGTCTCCCCAAAACTTTCTTGCCTACACCCTAATATGGGGGACGGGGAATGCGCCAAGCGGTAGTAACAGGCTCCATTCCTTAACATAGGAGGAAAATGTGTCAGCAGTCGCACCTTTTTTTTTTGCATTGTAGAACAGTGAAGAAACAGAATATGCAATTTGAACATCTTTTTTTCAACCAATTTAAACCAAAATTGGACACAGGTCTACAATCAAGGTTAGAAGACCACATATCAAATTTTATTTATCTAAGTCGTTGCATTTAGGAATTATCATGTTCACAAGTATGAGATTATACAGACTTGACAGACAGTCAACCCTTCGACGGATTTCATCCAAAACTTTGATATGAACCAACATTCCTGATGATAAAACTGTAAACCAAATTTTATTTATCTAGCTATTTAAGTTTTAGTTGTCATGTTTACATGAACATGAACAGACAGACTTCCCAAGGACGGATTTTGTCCAAAATTTGATAGAAACCTACAAATTATGTGTAAAGATCACAAATTTCATCCCTCTAGCTCTAGCCATTTTTGAGTTATCGTGTTCACAGACAGGCAGACATAATTCCAAAATTATGTTTTTCGGACTCAGGGAGGTCTAAAACAAGGAGATTAATCAAAATATCAAGTTTGAATTTTTTGACGATTACGATACTTTCTCTTTGTATACTTCGTATACAAGAAAATAAAAAGGAATGAAACACTAACACTTTGGTTTAGATTGCTTTCAAGAAGCCTATTTCAGTAATAAAGGAGAACACATTAAGATGAGGAGAAACACCCAACAGTTCAAGTAGTTGAGGATGGACTTCACCAAACCATTTGCTTCTGCAATTTTTAAAACCTTCACATTCAGTTAAAATATGTTGGATCGTGAAATATAACATTACAAGTGTGACAAATTAGGGCTAGTTCCGAGTGAAGTAGATAATGTGTAAAATATGTATGTCCAATTTGAAGTCCACACAATAAAGTGATAATTAATAATTCTCAACTATGCATGATAAATGTCATAATTATGGCATTCAAAAATAAAAGTTCCAATCATGAATGCTCAGCAAACTGCTCCAGAGATATAGAGCTAATCCAGATAATGAGAATATTATAACTGTTAATATTCTATTAAAAATATAAACTTACTCAACTATTAATTATTTTAAACAGTGTGGGAAGATTTTATTACATCAACTTAACTGAATTATTATTCTATTTTAGAAGGCCAACCAGTTGGTCACTCCAAGAATCATGAAAATTATTTACTCAATTTAAATTCTAATAGTATCATTTGCAGCAAACTTTCTAATTTTGTCTCTTTTTTTTGAAGATATTTGTTTCAATTTTTCTCTGTGTGCTATATCATTGTCACAAAAAAAAAGTGCAAAAAAATAATTTTTTTTGTTTGATTTAATTTTCGAAACTTTGTGTTTTTTTTTGTTTTTTTTTCAGATTTTTAAAATTCTCATTGACATTCATCACGTCACAGGCAACGGCGTGCAGGACTGCTAGTTATTAATAATTACATTAATTATAGCCAGTTACATTAATAATAACTGGATTTATAACCCTAACCTTAACATATGTATATAACAAAATATAGTTAAAAAATGACTCATGAAGAGTAAATATAAAATGAAAGAAAGCATCAAGAGAAGTAAAGAAAAAAATAATTATCATTGAGAAATATTGCTTGTTAGGAGAAGACAATGCTTAATATTTAAACTATAGACTGATGGCATTTCTTTGATGATGACTAATGATGTAATTACTAAACATATACCACCTTTTCTCTTCAAAAAGCATAGGAGAAATGTAAAAAGCCAAACAAAAACTTCAAATGAAATAAAGAGTTAGACAAAATCATAGAAGAGGAATATAAATACTTTTTTTAAAAATTGAAATACAATGACATGTAAATATATTATATACACCACTAAAAAGAAATATTATATATTGTAAAAAGAAATGTTCTTGGAGGATATTTTTTAGGAGACACTCACATGAAACTAATAAGAAACTGCCAATTTAGTGTGTACTGCATAATGCACATTTACATCAGGATTTGTTAATTGGGTGGAAAGAAATATAAAATAAATACAAAGGGGGGGACCTAGTTTTGTCCAAGACAAAAATATATATATATATATTCTCATGACACAAGGCTGTTATTATGCATTTCACTTCTGTTACTCCTTTCCACTTCTACCCCTGCCTTTCGCCTTTGGTGCTCGTTGAGGGAAATTCATGCCGTTCTGGGCATACAGAAAATTTGCAACTTTTAATTGCGTGAGGGTGCAGTGAAATGACACCTTTGTTAAGGAGTATACGAGAAAGTTTAGGGGAGACCACTCCCGCTGGTTTAATATTAAATTTTGTAAATATCACTCACGAAAATTTTTAAAGCCACAAACTATGCACAAATAATGCTTGAAAACTCAATATAACATAAAAGATATTATTTCTAGAGATTTTAAAGATCAATTTTAAAAAAATTATTTTAAAAACTTTTCAAATCATAATTCTAAAGCAGCTTGAATGATGAAGCTAGGTATGCCAGAATGCATTTTGAAGTTTGAAAGTTGAAGTTTGTTGACAAACATGGGTAATGCCACCAATGAGAATTTTACATGATAATATTTTGTGGACATATTTCTTATAAATATTTTATGTAGGTGTTTCTTGCAAATTGATCTTTTGTATTGGGTGAATGACGATTACTCAGAATAACAAAGATATTTAAATTTTTATTCTTCACTGTACTGACTATCATGAATATACTTATGAATTGCTTATAAACAGAAAAATTGCAATAAACATTAACATTCTGAGCAACCAAAAATTTTTTCAAGATGTCATTATGCATTTGTACCATATTAACAGTAGAGTTAAAAAATTAATCTTCACTCTATGGTATATAGACATACTGAGAAAACTAATCTTTTAGAATGAATAAAGTAAAACTAGTTAGGGTTATATAATAAATTTTTTCTGTTCAATTTATGGGTGAAATATTCTCTATGACATTTACTACAGAAGCGAAAAAATTTATATGATAGAACTTATCATATCATAATTATAAAACAGTTAAACATATCATATCCATTTCATTTATATGATAAAAAAATTATTTTCGATAATCATATGCTTAAGAACAATATCCTTTACAAACTATTACAAAACAATGCTTCATTCAATAGAAGATTTAGACCTGATAACTGACAGCACATGTTAGTACAGCCAAAATTTGAAACCATAAATAAGTAATTACTAATAAAAAAATAAAATAATTAAAAATTGATTACAATATTTATTTAAAAAATCTTGACTTATTTTAAATCTATAATAATTTAAATATATCTATAATATTTTTAAATAGATGAACATGGCAAAATTACATTCAAAAATTGTTTATTAATGATGCTTACTTTACCAACTGCTGTCGATCCAGTAAAAGAAATAGTAGCAACCTTTGTATGTTCACATAGCCTTTTCCCCACTGATACTGTGTTATTCCTAGAAGTAGTAATTACATTGATAACACCAGGAGGAATCTTTGCTTCTTCAGCTAACTGTGCAATTGCTAATGCAGATAAAGGTGTATCTTCTGCAGGTTTAATTACACAAGTGCATCCAGCCGCTAAAGCTGCAGCAACTTTTCTAGTGATCATGGCATTAGGAAAATTCCACTAAAAAATGAACAGTGAAATAAACTATTAGTTCATTATTATACATGATTCTCATTTCACTGTCTTAAAGATGAAATAAATAAAACTTGCATCATAAACAGAAGTGTGTGTCAAGACCTAAAATTTTTTATGTAGCTTACAACACAGAATTCCTTTTAATATGCCCAGTTCTTTTAAATGCAAACTCGGATATGCATAAGCAAAGAGTTTGTAAATATTCCTTAATTTTTCAAAAATAAAAATATACAAATATATCACAAGTAAACATGCCACTTATTAAGTTTAGAAAATACAAAATATCTTTATATTCAATCTTAAAAATCAATATCTCCAATAGTTAAAAGTTCAACATGCATAATTTAGAATGATTTCTGCATTTTTTAGAAAAGTATATCAGATTGTTAATCATATAGGATTAACAATGCAATCAAATTGAATAAATATTTGATAATTAATCGAGACATCCACCAGAAACTACAAGTTAAAAAGAAAGGTTAAAGAAAAAGACTGTCATTCCCTCCCAAAGTAGGCAGTTCAAGTTAGTCCATTTTTAATTGAAAAGATGAAGAAAGGAATTTATTCTGTTAAACAGGACAAGAAACTTTGAGAACTAGCTGAAACAGAAGTTATACTGATTTTATCTCATACTGAGCTGATCTGTATACTTGATCCATTTAATTGCTGAATAATAAAAAATAAAAGTTTTCTATTACGATACATCTAGTTGTCAAAATGCATGCTATGATTATATATAAGAGTTGGAAATTTAATAGTGGCAGATATATAATTACAATCAATATAACATTGGTATTAGCTTGCAATATTTATAGTCCTTTGTTGTTGCTCAACCAGTGTAGTGATATCACTGTTCTAATCCAGCAAGATATGCTGTAGAAACGAGTAAGAACTGTACTTGCATGTCTGGAAAACACTGATTTCGGATACCTGAAAAGTCCGGATAGTTGAGTGTGAAGGGAAAAGGGGGGGGGGGGGTATTTTATGCCATTTTTTTTTTTTTTAAGATTTTTTTGGCCAAATAATTTGTTTTTGTCATTTTGAAATGTGCATTAAATATAATTTTTAAGAATACTTCTGTATCTTCCATAACATTGTATTTACAAAGCACATTATGAAGATTTTAATTTAACATTGATGATAAAAAATTTTTTAAAGTATGATCTGTAGCCGAATTTTTACCGTAAATATATAGACTGTAAAAATATAAACATATAAAAATAGCCGACAAAACTGAAAAATATTCTACTCAGCAAACATAATAAAACTCTTTTAAGTGATCATAAACAAATCCCAGATTGAATATCAAAATTAATTATCTTTTAGAAGATCGCAAGGGTTATTGCGCAATACGCAGCGCCTCCAATTCTCCTGCATTTGATATTATGTAATCGGAATCAACATCTGCCCGTATTTGGAGAGTAAATAAATAAAGGAAAAGAAAGAGAGTTACCAATCTGGAGTCTCCCCCCCCCCATGAGCTTTATTTTTTACTGATTCTGTCCCTTTGCCTTTTTTTGGTTGTTGATTTCTTTTTTAGGTCTTGTTTTTCGGCGAAAGGTGAGGACCTTTTATTATTTATTATTTTTGGTTCTCATATTTGCTTTTGATCCTCCCCTCCTCCCTAAAACAAGTCTGTGTAAATCACAGTACTGTATATTGTTTTTTTCTTTCTACGCCCCTCCGTGTGGAACGAACGTTGCATTCCAGAAACAAATTGTCTGTCTGAATGGAACGGCGCACGCGCTTGCTAAATTTTGGCGCGCAGATGTAAAATTTTTAGAAAAATTTATTTTATAATTTTTCCAGTTAGTTGAGCTTTCTGGATACTTGAATGCCGGATAATCGAGAGTTTACTGTACCTCAAGTGGTGCCAGCTCAGATGAAGTGTTCTTTCATTTTAAGAATCTCTGAAACTGTTTGATACTAATGCCACAAAGTAGTTTCTTCTTCTTTGGAATCAAATCATAATCACAAGCGCTTAAATCAAGGTACAGCAACTCCCAGACCCTGTGAGCAAAAATCATCACAGGTTTTAGACATTCATAAAGTGATAGACTGCTCCATGCTAACCATCATCAGAATTGGTACTGCTTCAGGTATTCTAACTTCTACAGTGATGGAAACAAGTTGCTCACAATGCACTGACTAGATTGAAGGCCTACATATATTTCAAGCTAGTACTTATCATGCATCAGTTGTAATTACATTATTGGCATTATTAAATTTCTAACCCTCATATAAAGAACTGAGATAATTTCCAATGCAAATAACATCTTTAGATTCACTTTTATAAACATAAACCTCAATCATAATCATAATAATGTAATAAATTAGATATTGGCTTTAAAGGCAACCAAAAAAATGTTCAGATCCATATCATAAGAATCTGAATGACCACAAAGCTGCCACACTTATGAAATGCAGGAGTCGCAACACCTTATACAGTTAAGTGCATCATGTCTGAGTGATTTCAGCAGCCTTTATCTTTATCAATACACACCCAAACTCAGAGCTAAGCAGATCCCTGTCGGTTGGATAAGAATGTGTGAAGCTTTATTGAAAGCACCCCCCCCCCCCCAAAAAAAAAATACAAACTTAGAATTTGAATAACATAATTTGAAAAACAAATAATATTAACAGAACATAATTTTGAACATGGATATGTATAAAATGAATAAATTGAAATTGAAAAATAAAATAGCGAAAGAAAATGCTTATAACTTTAAAAGATGACAAGAACAAAAGTGAAATGTCTTTCCAGTTAATGATCATGAAGAATTCGCTATGAAATTTTCAATTAGGAGGATTGAAATAAAATATCTTCATTTTAAAAATAAAATCCATTAAATTCCTTATTTTTCGCTCGAGAGAGTGTTGATGTCATTACTCGTCATCAGCAGAGATCCTCACATATTGGTGTCGGTTTCTTGAGGTGAAAAGTGCTGGTAAGTGGGAATTCTATGGTGTAGTGAATGGGACTTCCTTGCTCACCGCATCCATATTTGTTCTCTGATCTTACACGGAACAGGTTTGGATAAATAGGGAAGAGCCTGCAAAATGGCATCTTTGAGTTCTACAACTATGGCAGAGTAGGACTGGTACACAAGCGACTTTAAATAACCCTACTGCCGCAAATATGCTGGAGTCAAGTCTGATGACTGTGGAGGCTACTTGATCTTACAGCTTCAACTTATCACTCAGTCTTCACCTGTAAGTATCAAAAAGGAATATCTTCATTGAACTTGCAACATGGGGAAGGGCACAATCCTGCATGAAGGTTACTGCAATCAGCACCATTCATGTAAAAGCTGTTAATCAACAATGCTTGATCTATTAAGATAGCAAATATAGCATGCGGCTAGAATAGAATGAACTTCATGAATGCTAGAACTTCAATAAAAGACTACTTTTTTAAAATCTGTTTTAAATTTCGCTTCAGCATCCTCTATTGGTGTTTTTTGAGCTATAATTTTTTTAATGAAAAAATCTACTTTCCTTCTAATCCTATCTGCACCAACCACAATTTTTTATGATCATATCTTTTTAATTAACTTTAAAGAATTTATGATGCACCCAGTATATTACTTTCCCCAAAAATTAAGAAATATGTTCTTATTTTTAAAATATAAAATTATTCTGAAGAGTTGAAATTAAAAATTTAACTCATTAAATGATAAATATATAATGGAAAAAATTTATAACAATTAAAGAACATTTTGAAGGTGATCATGATAGCCAAAGGAGAATACATTTTCTTTTTCACTGGGAGCTGTAATATTCACAAAAGAGTGCAAGGAAATCAATTCATTCATAATAACTAAAAATAAGGTACATCATAAAACTGTACAAACTTTTAAATTTTTGGAGAAAAGTTTCAGCATTGAGATGAACCTAGTAATTTTGAACTGTGATCAGATGATAAGGAAAACACCTGAACTGGAACCTCACCCCTCTCCGAAACTTCCACACCACACCATACCAGCAGGAGGAATTTGATTCTCAGCAACAGATTTAGTAGTTCCAGTTTAGTGTCAATATTCTTTGTCATAAATTTAATCTGATTTCATACATTATTTCAGATTAATTAAATTTGAAAAGAAAAAAGATAAGCAAATCATTATCAGCTAAAGAGTGTACACATTTTGGGAAATAAAAAAAACAAGACTTTGACAAAGTTAATTATTGGTGCAATCCGAGATGCTAACACAATTCTTTTTACAATAAGAAAATAAGAGAGGATTTACTGATGATTCAGACACTCTTTTTATTCAATGGAACGAAACATTTTGCTTCCTCAGTTGACAGACATAAAAGACTAATAGAAAATATTTAGTGCCATGTTTTATTGATAGTAAAAACTCCGAGTGAAAGCCATTATACATTCCAGAAATATCATTATGTTTGTATGTATGATCATTCTTCAAACACTAGTTTTAAGACCCTTAACATTGTAGCAATAGTACGATTTGCTAGGAATCTAGGGAAGTTGCCTCACAACATTTAAGTCTATGTAATAATATTTTTATATTATGGCCAATGATTCAAATTATGTTCAGAAAATCAATAAAAAAACTTTTGCTAAAAGAAGAAAACAGCAAACCAGAGAAAGTTATCGAAACCATGTGAAATTACAGTCAAAATATTGGACAATGAATTCACTTTATTTTTGAGAATGCAAATGTTTTTACCTTCTTCAATCTGATTTTGAAATGCACCATATAAGATGAATTCTTTTCCTTAATATTTATTTTTGTCCAGGTATTTAAAAACAGAAGAAGTAACTTACAAATTAAATTTGTCAAATTTTCATTAAAAAAAATTAATTATGTTTAAGTGACTAAGATTAATACTAAAATTATTATAATCTCAGTAAGAAAAATATTTAATTCTTACAGGAGTTATGATTCCTGCCACTCCTATTGGCTCACGAAAGAAAAACAATTGCCTGTTTTTAAATGGAGAAGGAACAATATCTCCGTAAATACGTCGAGCTTCTTCAGAAAACCATTCAAAAAAGGAGGCTCCATAAGAGATTTCACCAACAGATTCAGTTAAAGTCTTCCCCTATAAACAAATTCATTTTAATAAGTTAAAAAATCATAAATGTTAATATTTTGGAGGAGTTTTAAAAATATTTTTGGCATTAAGAATATCAAACCAATATTAGTATTATCACGCACATTATCAAGATTCTATTTTATCAGAACTAATCAAATTTTTCCCTAGGAGATCCCATATACAAATTCTTACATTTTTTAAAAAGTTAATTGAAATTTATTAAATGTGTCACCTACTGCAGCATAGTTATAGTAAAAATTGTCTTGAAAGTAACTAAAAAGGAACTATGTACTGTGTTTAAAAATTTTACCTAAATTGCAACAAAACAAAGAGTAAATTCTCATAGTTAACTAAGGTACAGATCTTTGAAATCAGGGAAGAGTCGTTGGTAGGGAAAACTATAAATAATTTTTGTTATATAATTCCAAGAAAAAATTTACGAAAAGTTAAAATATGTAAAACTGAAACTCAAAAAATGGATAAAATGAAATTTATCTGCATAATTAAAAATAAAAAGTTTGTTACTGTTTGGTGAATAACAGCTATCCTGAATTTTTTTTACTTTGTTAAAGGGGTTATGCATTTAAAATCCAATTACTTGTAATATAAGACTTCCTAACACTGTAGCTATTAAATATTTACATATTAACACCACCTGGTTTTGTTAAGAAACTCAATATAAAACAAAACTGCAATAAATCATTAAAAATATAACAACATTTTTACTTACACCTTCCAGTGTTATGATACGAGCCAAGGAATTACTGTTTTTCATCTGAAGTTCAAACATTCTCCTCAAAAATGCAGCTCTTTCCTATGTTAAGCACAAAACCAAAAATCTCAACAGAAGCAATAACATAAATTTAATATTCATGTGATAACAAATAGGAAAGATTGCTTCAAAGTGACATTTTTAGCAAAACTTGTAATGAAACAGCAGCATTATTAAAAACCATAAATCTGGCAAAATTATATAGCAAAAAACTAATAAAAATTATTAATATAATTCAGTAAACAATTGTAAGTGAGTTGATAAAATCATAAATTTTGTGAATTTTGGGGCAATTACTGTTCTTGATATTTTTTTATATGGTGTTTGATCTTTTTATTCTTTTGCAAGTTTCCAAATGTTTGAATTGTTGCATAATGGTTTGGCAGCACTACTGTATTTGTTTACTGTTTTAAAATTTATTTTTTGGTGTGAATTCAAATTTTACAATGAAGTTTGATCATGAGAGCATTTAGGGGAAAGATCAAAAATTGATGAAGAAAATCATCTGGGCTCACCTCGTTTCATTGAAAGCTAATAATGATTTATAACTTTCATTAACCCGGCATTACACGCGCGAGAAAAACGAACGGGTTTACACGCGCTGGGTATGTCACACCCAGAAATGTTTCTTCCTATTTTCTACAATAAAATCTACACAAAACATGAAACACAAGAAAAGGATAAAAGTAAATACGGGTTTTAAACATATATTAAAAATATTACTTACAATTATTCTGTACATTTCTTGCAAATACAAGCCATATGTTCCATGCATACAGGTTTTAGACATTTTTCACAAACAAATTTAGTTTTTCTGTCCTTTTTCGATCCACATTCAGCGCATCTTTTGTAAGTTACTTTTGCCTTCTTTGCAGATGGTTGGAAGTCCTCCTCCTTTACCAATTTTGCTTTTAAACTTTGCGGGAGCATTGTTTGCTGGCTTCGTATCTTTTGGTAATCCTCTATGAGGAGATACCCAAGCCCCGCGATTTTAACAGATCTATTTTTAGAATTCTTTCACCGATTTCCCCCTTCCAAGGTTATGACCTTGGAGGCAGCTACCCAAAGATTTGTCCATTTTCGAATAAAGGGTGGGAAGAAAAACGTGCGAAAATGAGTTACTGGGTGTGAGACACCCAGCGCGATCAAACCCGGGTTAATGGTTTTGTTTGCTCTGCACAATATTTACACGCATTTTCGTAAAAATAACACGTATATTCAGGGTGATAAGATTTTTTAAAAATTCCCAATTTTTTTGCATGCTTTTTGATTATAATATGCAGAGTTTTTAACCAATTTATACAAAACTTACAGAATAGGTGACAATATGCTAGTGAAGCATTGCATTAAAACTGCAAGTAAATGTTTTCAATATTCGAGGAAGTATGAGTATTTGTAGTAAATAATTTTTTACTGCACATGTGTAAAATGTAGCATAATTTTTCTTCCATAATTTCAAAGCTAGATATATGGGGTAATTTATATAAAAATTCCAGTTGGATACTGCTAAAATTCTGAAAGATATCAGCATTGCAGTCAGCTGAATTTTACCTAACAAGGGGAGGGTACGACTTCGGAAATTCAGTTTGGGATGAGACTTGGTATATTAATAGTATAACCTTTAGGGTGTTAATCAATTAAAATGCTAAAGCGCAATGGCCAGTCAATTGGGAGAAAAAGGCTCTCAAACTGTCGGCATAGCTTATATACCAGTAAGTTGTCACCATTGTTGAAGTGTGAATAGCATGGTCAGTATAGTACTAGCATGCTAACCTTTTGCCCCGGGTTCGATCCCGCCTCCATTTTCTTTTTAGAAAATATTTTATAAACTTCTTTTATTAAAATATTAATAATTAGTTAACTGTTTAAAAATTAAATTATAACTGTAATTAAAGGATCATATAAATAAACAGTTATTTTTCAATCAAATGATTAATATTTTAAATTAAATATTTATAAATTGTTAATTTAATTTGAAATTATTTACAAAAAAGAAATAATTAATACAAAATTAATGGTGCTAAAGAATAATTAATAATAATTGCTCTAATTAGATAATCATAATAGTGCTCTCATCATAAAAGAATTTTCTGGAGATTTTTTTTTCCCTTTTAAATTTTTGAAATTTTTCAACATTTATTAATATTTATTTACATACAAGAACATCTCATAAAAACATTAGAAATAAAAGAATATTTTTACATATTGCATAATTAGTAGATGGTATAAGTTTATTTTAAAGATCTATTGGGAAATAAACTTCAGATTTTGAGCCATCTTTCTCTGTATACAAAAGTTAAATGGATGCTCTATCTTTCTCGGTCAAATCCGGTTCCATAAAGATTTCCACTAGAACAGAAATTTTTTTATCACTTTAATGGAATCATTCAAAAATTTTAATGACATATGATGAGAATAGTAATTATACTTATTATTTAACATCATTAAAGTTGTTTTTATGATAATTTAACTGTTGAAAAATTAAATTATGACTGATTCATATATCATATGAATAAAAAATTATTTAATGCTGAAAAATTATTATTATTTTAAAAAAAGATGTTTATAAATTTTTAATTAATTAAATATTAATTTTAAAAAAATATTTTCAAAAAAGAAAACGGAGGCGGTATCGAATCCTGGGCAAAAGGTTAGCATGCTAGTACTATACTGACAATGCTATTCGCTCTTCAACAATGGTGACTACTTACTGGTATATAAGCTGTGGCAAAAGTCTCAGGGCAATTTTCTCCCAATAGGCTGGCCATTGCACTTTAGCATATTAATGGTTGAAGACCCTAAAGGTATACTATTAATATACCAAGTCTCACCCTGAACTGAATGTCCCAAGTCGTGCCCTCCCCTTGTAAGAGAAGCAAAATGATGAGGGTTTTTCCACAAATTGATGTTTTTTAAACTTGAATCTTTGAATGGTTTTATTGAATCGTATAATGATCAATACAAATGTATACTCATAAATTAAGTACATAATTTATATAATAGTTTGACAATTACTATTTGAAGATTCTAGTTTAAATAATATGAATTTGTGGGAAACACCCGTCATCATTTAGCTTCTCTTAGAAAACAGTTGAAATTCAGCTTGCTATAATGTCAATATCTTTCTAAATTTTAAAAGCAATCAACTGGAATTTTTTTATAAGCTGCCCTATATATCTGGTTTTGAAATTAGAAAGAAAAATTATACTATGTTTCGAACATGTGTTGTTAAAAATCATTTATTATGAATACTCATATTTACTTGAATATACAACGCATTTACCAGCAATTTTAATATAATTCTTCAATAGTATATTGTCACCTAATCTGAAAGTTCAATGTAATTTGGTTGAAAACTCTGCATGTTACAGAGTCCCTACTCTTATTGAAGAAAAAAAATTCAATGACTTTCCAAGGACTTCTAAGGAACTTTTTTAGAAAAGTCAAGGACCATAAAATTACATATTTTAGACATAAAAATGCACATGGCAAATTAAAATTAATCATTTGCAATCTTATTTTTGAAATAAAAAATTTGATATGAATGTACAATTCAAAAGATAAAACTGTGTACCAAATTTTATCCATCTAGCTATTTGTGTTTGAGTTATTGGGTTCACATGAACACAGACTTACCAAATTAAATAGCATACTTTTTGAAAACAGATTTCATTGCAGAGAAAATTGGTTATTGGTATTTAAAACAAAATGATGTTTCAAATACATTAGTTACTTTCAAAATACGTTAGGATAATTGCAGGACTATTTTACTCGACGGAGAAATACCCCCTGTAGTTTTTACTGTATTGTCAAATTAAGCTGTCTTTGAATATACTAAAGAGAGAAAAGATTGAAGATTGACAGCATTTCCCATACAAATATCCTTTTTTTGGTGATGGAATTCTCAAGCCAAAACCAAGTCACAAACTGGCTTTCTCTTCTGTCCCCAAACAATAATGGATGGACAATTTGCTTATTTTTCAAAGACCCAACAAAAAATCAAGTTTTTTTCCAGGGCCCCGAGTAAAGCAAATAAAAGTCAAGAAGTTTTTAAGGATTTTCAAGGACTGTGGGAACCCTATATAAGCAAAAAACATACAGGAAAAATTTTGTATTTTTTTAAAACTTTATATCTTATCGAATATGAGTGCCATTCTTAAGAAAATGCATATAAATTTTGCGCACAGAGAATAAAACCATGCACGAGTTACAAATTAATATTAGCTTTCTGTTAAATGCAGTGAGCCCAAATCATAGGCTTTTTCATCAATTTCTGGCCAGTTCCCTAAATGCTCTTGCGATGAAACCTTCCCCATAAAATACGAGTTCAAGCCTGTTTTTTTTACATAATCGAAGTTCAATAGCAGCTCATCCAACCTCTCTGTAGAAATTTGAAAAAATTCTTAAATCTGAAAGTGTCCTTTTGACCATATGGTGCATGAAAGAGCCAAGTATAATTACTGAATAAAAATTGTTGAATAACTGTCAACCATCTTGGCGACAGAACAACCAACTCTAAAGCAATAATGCAGTTTTAGGGGTTTATTTTTAAGAGCATCATAAAAAAAATTCATTTCTTCGATTACTTTGTCATTTCTTTCATATAAATCTTTTCACTAACTATTTTAAGCTTATTTCGTGACATATTAAAATTTTTTGCCATTCAGAATAATCTGAAACAGGAAGCCAAATAACCATAGAACTTAATATAAATCTGAACAAAAATTATTTTCAGGAAGAACTTTTTAACCTATTTGGTTAAGGACATTTAGAAATTATTTCACTTTAGAATTAAGGAGAGGAAAACCTTTGCAGTTGTATTCTTCCAAGTTTTAAAAGCATCATAACAACCATCAACTGCTTCATTTGTTTCCTCAATTCCACAATCAGGTACATTAGCAACAGTTTCACCATTGGCAGGATTAAATACCTACATAAATATAACAAAGAAAAAACATTATTTTTCTTTTTTTTAACTAAATACTTACTAATACTTTTTATAAATTAATAAAATTTCTCAAAAAAGCATTAAAAACTTATATGAGACTTTAACTCTTGTACAATCTTAGTAATGATTACCATATGATTACCTCCAAAGATAAATTAAAACAACATTATAATAAGATACTTTATCAATAAAATAGACAAAAACACTAAAAATTTAAAAGCTTAAAATGTAGATGATATATGGCCACTGGAGTTTCAAACCAATACAAAATATATATATTATAATTTCAAAGTTAATACTCATTTCATTTGAGGATGCTAACAAAGGCAATAATTCAAGACTTCAATACTGGTAGCATTCATTATCATCGAAATTTCATTTTTAAAAAAAATTTGCTGCATCCGACGTTCTAATAACACTATTATTTTCAATTTTTTTTCAGCTTATAACTGGAACGGTTCTGTCGGATTTAAAACAAGAACGGTTAAAATATCTTTTTCTGTTGTTGTTTTTTTAATTAATTTTTTCCTGGTCAGTTGAAAGATATTTTTCTCTGGCGATTATTCTCCCGCAAAGTTTTTCCGGAGCCTTCCCAACATGCATTTTTGCAATTTCATTGGCTGGCGGTGCAGAGCGCAGGATACGTCATAACCTTCAACTGAATGACTTTGATTATTATTTTTGGCAGTGTCTTAACGTGTTTATGTCTTGCATATTTTACTTGCTGTATAATAATCATTGAAAAAGAATATGGCGGCCTTTCTAGGAGGGCGCCATTTTTTTTCTCTCTTGACCGAATGAGATCAGCAATAATTAGCCCATCTTTTGATGGCAATTTTCGCTTCTTTTTTGATTACGGATTGAAAAGAACTTTGGAACGAATAGGGGATAATAGCCTTTGTAGCTGAAAATCCCCCCAGAAAAACCTTTTTAAATCAAATAATAATCATCTTCACATTGTAATTTTTAAAAATTGTATCGGATTAACATACTCTGTATTGTTTTTCTACAGTTGAAATGTCATTATCGTGAAGAAAAATAAGCGGTAAAAGCAATAATGTGTATCTTTCGTTTTGTTTTCAGAAATTTTTATGTCGTTGTGAACATTTTTTTTTTCCCCATCTTATTGAAGTCCTGATTCCACTGGCAATGCCGTGCGCGTACTGCTAGAACTATATAAAAACTAGTGTTTAAATAAAAATATTAAAGAAACCTGAAAATTAATGAAACAATAGTTAATAAGTACTTTTAGGCCAAACAAATTCATTCTTTAGAAAAGAAATGAATCACGAAAAAGATTTGTCAAATTTTCAGAAATTGGATGCTAGCTCTTTGGTTGAAATTAAGATAAATCAATTCAATTGCTTATTATTTACATAATTCAAAAGTGGAATCTAAATAAATGAATGCATATAAAAATATATCTGTGTCATTCAACAAAGAGAATTCAAAAAGATAATTTTCATGGGTTGAAGTACATCCCCCCATAAAAAAAAAGCATTTTTTAAACTTTTATTAATCTAAAAGTGTTACATTCAGTGTCAGAGGTAAAATTTTCTACATTTGACAGAATGAAATCTAATTATATTAAAACATTATATTTCAGTGAGTGAGTATCAATAATAACTATTTTGCAGGTGCAAATAAAAGTGTAAGAAGTCTACACCCAGTTAATGTTGGAGTACAGATCTAAATATGTATAGTAACATCAGCTTTTTTTCTCTTAATGAATAATATTTTATCTTTAAATGAATAATAAAAAGAGAGAGAGAAAACAGGAATTTCAATGACACATATAAAGTCTTAAAATTATATTTTTCCTCTCAAATCAGGAGAACAATTCATGGATTATTTTCTGTTTGAAAAATTTGGTGAATATCAACCATTAGCGAGTATAAAGAATTCTTGACTATTCTTTAAATTTAACTGGCATCCTGTTAATTTGTTAAAAGCACTAGCATATAAAATAAAGACAAGGAAATAGTTTGCAGTGTATAATTTGAAATAACTTTCAACTAAAAAAAAAATCCAACCAGAGTTGTAGTGACAATATGTAGAAGATAACAAATATAATTCATAAAAAGTCAAATTTTAAAAATGGATGCATATTCTCAGAAAAGTATTTGCTAATTCATCTTAACCATAACTAACCAAAAGCTTAATATGAGATGAAAAAATAACAAAGATATGGTTTGATTCATTTTCCCTTCTCTAAACTGAACTTTCATAACTGTAAATCACAAATAATTTAAGTAAAAATAATATGACAGTTAACATATAGAAAATAAACAGTTTTTATATATTGCAGATAGGGAATTCCCTCACTGAATTGCCAAAAGTCATGGGATGCCTCTTAATACCATGTGGGACTTCGATTTGCCTGGGAAGTGCAGCAACTCGATGTGGCATTGACTCGACAAATTGTGGGAAGTACAATCATAGGAACTCACATTTTACAGTGAAGATTTGGTCACGAGGGTACAGACCAGAAAGTGATGAAGAAAATGATTTGGGATCAACCCCCTTTCACAGAAAGATAATAATGATTTACAACTTGCATCAATGGTTTTGTTTCCTGTGCTCAACACTTACATATATTTTGTTAAAAATAGTATGCATATTGTGACAAATTCGTCTTGTGAGTGTACGTGAATGCAGTCCAATAAGCAGGATTACAAAAATAAAGCTCTTTATTTTACAAATATTTCCAAGCAAAGAAACGTAGCACAAGTATTAACACAGCACTAGTAAAAATTCACAACAGAGACTACCAATAAATCTCAACACAATGCTCAAAGGTTTCTTGTTAACTCACCAGCTTGCTTGCAGGTCAAATTCCAACTAACTCTTCTTGGCTTGAGAGCTTGCCTTTATATACTTTTCAACAGGAAGTGACTTCATTATACAGGAAGTGACATAATCTCTAGAAAGTACACGAAATCAGTAGAAATATGTTGAAAGTTCGAGGTCCTTGTAGAGAATTCCACTTGTCGCCAAAGTCGCCAACTTTGTCGCCAAAATGCTCGCCAAATTTGTCGCCAAATTTATCGCCAAGTCGCCAAGTTTGTCGCCAATATTAGCATCTCAGGGAAACAAATTTATAGCTTTGTAACAATATACAGTAAGATATAAAGATTTTCTTTAAAAAATCACAAATTTTTTCACGTTTTGCACTCATAACATACAGAATTTTCAACCAAATTATATGAAACTTACAGAATACTTGACAATATGCTAGAGAAGTATTGTATCACAATTTGAAGTTAATATTTTGTATATTAGAGGAAATATGAGTATTTGCAGTAAATAATTTTTTACCGTGCATGTGCAAAACATAGTTTAATTCTTTTATAATTTTGAAGCCAGATACCTAGGGCAGCGTATATAAAAATTCCAGTCAAATACGATTAAAATTAAGAAAGATATCGGCACTGTAGAGAGTAGAATTTCTGTTGGTGTCTAAGAGAAACAAAATGATGAGGGTTTTTCCACTAACTGATATTTTGCAAACGTGAATCTTTGAATAATAATTGTCGAACTGCAATTTAAATTATGTATTTTATTTATAAGTATGTATGGTATTCAGCATATTCAACCTTTATAAAATTAAATAAAAGTATTTGAAGATTCAAGTTTAACCCTCTGAGCAGATAGCTATTTTGATCCACTAGCTTTAAAGTCTTAAAAATTTGCTTTTAAAGTGAATAATTGGACCTTTATTGCATTTAATCCAGTCTCTGAAATCTTAAGAATATTTTATCCATGGTAGTTTAAGATATTACACATATAAACATGAATTATTTGCTTTTCAACTCAATATGAGAAAAGGAAAAATATGTGCAAAATGCTTAGAGGGTTAAAAAATATCAAGTGGTGGAAAAACCCTCTTCATTTTGTTTCTCTTAGAGGCCAACAGAAATTCTACTCACTGCAATGCGGATATCTTTCTAACTCTGTTAGATAAATTAATTTTTGTTTTGGTCATATTTAAATTAATATACAGGGTGATTATAATTAAAGTTGCACTTTCAAAAGTCTGTAAAAAAAGAACCACTGGTCAGAATGACCTGATATTTCATCTGAGTATACATGAAGCAATAGGAATTTGTTTTGCGAAAGAAAAAAAGTTCAAAAATTGACTGATAGATGGCGCTGTACTCGTGATAAGATGCTAAAAAATGATTGCTTAAAAAGTTATACTAATTTTAAGATGCTAATTAAAAGATGTGACATGAGCACCGCACATTACACTTGTGATAAAAAGGGAGGAAACATGAAGTTGCTGTTATTCTGCGTCTGAGAAGGTAGTCCTGACTCTATCATTGAAGGATTGGGCTCTGCTTGTGAAGCTTTTTTACAAGAATGGCGACTGTGCAGCAATTGCATTGAAGAAATTCCAGACATTAAAGGGTTTTAGCAGCTCTGGTCCGATGACTGCATTCGATCTGCAGATGATGATTGATAAATTCGAAGAGTCGGGTTCATTTGAAGCAGGAATGGCGCTAGAGTGTGCCCAATGGGGGGGGGGGCGGACGAGTGTAATGAAATTGGTCTCAAATTTTCGCCAGATTATTATTTATCAATAACAGTTTTACAAAAATTTTCCCCAAAGGGGGGGGCTGGCTCCCCCTGTGGCGCCACCCCTGATTTGAAGTGAGATGTGGCAGAGGAAAGAAAGCAATTGCTTTGACGTTAGTGGAGGATGTGGCTACAGCATTGCAGGAAGCGTCAAGCACTGCTTTGGGAATGTGCAGTGCACAGGGAATTTCCCGAACTTCAGACATGCGTGTCAGCACGCTTCGTAAAATTTTACGAAACATCCAGCATCCTTATCCATTCAAAATTACGCGTATTCAGGAGTTGGTTCCTGCTGACGTGCCAAAATAAGAAGCTTTCACCCTGCAATTTCTTGTTCAAATGGAAGTGGACAATGCATGGTCATGGAACATTTTGTGGACAGACAAAGCCCATTTCCATCTCCATGGTTCTGTCATTACTCAAAATTGTAGAATATCGACAAGAGAGAATCCATTCCAAATGCAACCACTGCCTCTTCATTCTCAAAGCGTCACGGTGTGGTGCAGGTTTATGGCAGCATTTATAGTTGGCCCTTTTTTTTTCGAGGAGATTGGTCCTTTGGGTCCTGTAACTTGTACAATCAATGGGACACATTACGAATCTCTTTTGCGCAACCAGTTCATTCCAGCACTGCAACAGCACGGATGTGTGGATAGCACAATTTTTATGCAAGATCCCACTCCTTCGCACATTGCAACACCAGTGAAGTAGCTGTTGAATCTGCATTTTGGAAATGACAGAATTATCAGTCACCATTTCCCAACAGCCTGGCCACCACGATCATCTGACCCGAATACCCTTGCGACTTCTGGCTGTGGGGTTACCTAAAAGATGTTGTGGACAGGGGTCCGACCGTTAACTTAGCCGAGTTGAGAAACCACATTAAGCAACACATTCACAATATCACCACTGAAACACTCCGATCTATTGTGGAATATGCTGTTTTGCACTTTCAGCTCATAGGAGAAAACGGTGGACAGCATACTAAACATTTCTTAAGCAAGTCGAAGCCGACTTCCATTTCTTGATGGTTTCATCAGTTTTTGCTTTTTCTACAGTTTTTAGGCTAGGGATAATTAAAAACCAATTTTATTTTTGCTTTTTCTATGGTTTTTGGCCTAGGGACAATTAAAAACTGGTTTTTTCCTATCTGCTGTGGCACCACCTTGTCGTGGTGGATAGGCTTTGAACAAAGAATGCCACAACAACATGTCACGCCTTTTAATTAGCATCTTAAAATTAGCATATCTTTGAAAGCAATCTTTTTTTAGCATCGTATCACGAGTACAGCGCCATCTATCGGTCAAGTTTTGAACTATTTTTTTCTTTCGCAAAACAAATTCCCATTGCTTCACGTATACTCAGATGAAATATCAGGTCATTCTGACCAGTGGTTCTTTTTTTACAGCCTTTTAAAAGTGCAACTTTAATTATAATCACCCTGTATATTAAAATTATAAGTTTAAATGTATGAGTGCTACAAATTATTTTTTGTGTTAATCTAAATTAATTAAACTATCCCCATCTTTATTTGCATCTCAATGTCTGCTGCAAACAAACAGCAGCCATTGAGATGCATTGACCAACATGCTCAGTTAACAGTGGGTGTTCACCCTTGTAGACATGCTCAGAAACTATTGGTGTGTCTAGCTTGGGCATGCTCAATAGTTAGGGGAAGTTTTACTTATATTTTGAAATATTTCCATCTAGTCTTAGATTGTTCATGAATCTCTTAGTAAATGTCTAGTTAAACATCTTGTTGCAATGAATCTAATAGTTTTAAATTATGCTTAATAAAAGCTTGTGTTTTATTTTTAAATTCAGCTTGTTTATTTCATATTTGGGTTTCCACAAACATAAACCCAACAAAATCTTAATGGTATTTGACTGGAATTTTTATAAGCTACCCTGAGTATCTGGCTTCCAAATTATTTTTTTTTTAAATTTTATGTTTCGCACATGCACAGAAAAAATTATTTACTACAAATACTCATATTTCCTCTAATATTCAAAGTATTAACTTCAAATTTTAAAACAATGCTTCTCGAACATATTGTCGAATATTATGTATGAAACCTTTAGATCTTCTCAATATCCATGCTATTTTTTAAAAAAATATCTTTAAATAATGAGCACATCAAACAAAACCATTGATGAAAGTTGCAAATCTTTATTAGCTTTCTATAAAACGGGGCAGGTCCTAAATCATTTTCTTCTTCACTTTCTGGCTGGTTCCCTCTTGATTAAATCTTCACTGTAAAATGCAAGTTTCCAAAAATTATGCTTCCCACATTTTGTGAGTCAATGCCATGTCAAGTTGTTGCCCTTCACTGGGCAAAAGAAGGTACCAAACGATATTAGAAAGTTTCCTATGACTTTTGGCACTTTAATGTATTATTAAGGTGGTCGTCTAAAGGTTATAAATCACCAAAACCATATCAGTACCGCTAATATGTATTGTTGAAGTCTAGAATTTTGTCAAAATGGTCCGACAT
>BGPR01000371.1:302872-322225 GCA_013235015.1 Araneus ventricosus
AAATTGGTCTCAAATTTTCGCCAGATTATTATTTATCAATAACAGTTTTACAAAAATTTTCCCCAAAGGGGGGGGCTGGCTCCCCCTGTGGCGCCACCCCTGATTTGAAGTGAGATGTGGCAGAGGAAAGAAAGCAATTGCTTTGACGTTAGTGGAGGATGTGGCTACAGCATTGCAGGAAGCGTCAAGCACTGCTTTGGGAATGTGCAGTGCACAGGGAATTTCCCGAACTTCAGACATGCGTGTCAGCACGCTTTGTAAAATTTTACGAAACATCCAGCATCCTTATCCATTCAAAATTACGCGTATTCAGGAGTTGGTTCCTGCTGACGTGCCAAAATAAGAAGCTTTCACCCTGCAATTTCTTGTTCAAATGGAAGTGGACAATGCATGGCCATGGAACATTTTGAGGACAGACAAAGCCCATTTCCATCTCCATGGTTCTGTCATTACTCAAAATTGTAGAATATCGACAAGAGAGAATCCATTCCAAATGCAACCACTGCCTCTTCATTCTCAAAGCGTCACGGTGTGGTGCAGGTTTATGGCAGCATTTATAGTTGGCCCTTTTTTTTTCGAGGAGATTGGTCCTTTGGGTCCTGTAACTTGTACAATCAATGGGACACATTACGAATCTCTTTTGCGCAACCAGTTCATTCCAGCACTGCAACAGCACGGATGTGTGGATAGCACAATTTTTATGCAAGATCCCACTCCTTCGCACATTGCAACACCAGTGAAGCAGCTGTTGAATCTGCATTTTGGAAATGACAGAATTATCAGTCACCATTTCCCAACAGCCTGGCCACCACGATCATCTGACCCGAATACCCTTGCGACTTCTGGCTGTGGGGTTACCTAAAAGATGTTGTGGACAGGGGTCCGACCGTTAACTTAGCCGAGTTGAGAAACCACATTAAGCAACACATTCACAATATCACCACTGAAACACTCCGATCTATTGTGGAATATGCTGTTTTGCACTTTCAGCTCATAGGAGAAAACGGTGGACAGCATACTAAACATTTCTTAAGCAAGTCGAAGCCGACTTACATTTCTTGATGGTTTCATCAGTTTTTGCTTTTTCTACAGTTTTTAGGCTAGGGATAATTAAAAACCAATTTTATTTTTGCTTTTTCTATGGTTTTTGGCCTAGGGACAATTAAAAACTGATTTTTTCCTATCTGCTGTGGCACCACCTTGTCGTGGTGGATAGGCTTTGAACAAAGAATGCCACAACAACATGTCACGCCTTTTAATTAGCATCTTAAAATTAGCATATCTTTGAAAGCAATCTTTTTTTAGCATCGTATCACGAGTACAGCGCCATCTATCGGTCAAGTTTTGAACTATTTTTTTCTTTCGCAAAACAAATTCCCATTGCTTCACGTATACTCAGATGAAATATCAGGTCATTCTGACCAGTGGTTCTTTTTTTACAGCCTTTTAAAAGTGCAACTTTAATTATAATCACCCTGTATATTAAAATTATAAGTTTAAATGTATGAGTGCTACAAATTATTTTTTGTGTTAATCTAAATTAATTAAACTTCCCCATCTTTATTTGCATCTCAATGTCTGCTGCAAACAAACAGCAGCCATTGAGATGCATTGACCAACATGCTCAGTTAACAGTGGGTGTTCACCCTTGTAGACATGCTCAGAAACTATTGGTGTGTCTAGCTTGGGCATGCTCAATAGTTAGGGGAAGTTTTACTTATATTTTGAAATATTCTTACTAGTCTTAGATTGTTCATGAATCTCTTAGTAAATGTCTAGTTAAACATCTTGTTGCAATGAATCTAATAGTTTTAAATTATGCTTAATAAAAGCTTGTGTTTTATTTTTAAATTCAGCTTGTTTATTTCATATTTGGGTTTCCACAAACATAAACCCAACAAAATCTTAATGGTATTTGACTGGAATTTTTATAAGCTACCCTGAGTATCTGGCTTCCAAATTATTTTTTAAAAAATTTTATGTTTCGCACATGCACAGAAAAAATTATTTACTACAAATACTCATATTTCCTCTAATATTCAAATTATTAACTTCAAATTTTAAAACAATGCTTCTCGAACATATTGTCGAATATTATGTATGAAACCTTTAGATCTTCTCAATATTCATGCTATTTTTAAAAAAAATATCTTTAAATAATGAGCACATCAAACAAAACCATTGATGAAAGTTGCAAATCTTTATTAGCTTTCTATAAAACGGGGCAGGTCCTAAATCATTTTCTTCTTCACTTTCTGGCTGGTTCCCTCTTGATTAAATCTTCACTGTAAAATGCAAGTTTCCAAAAATTATGCTTCCCACATTTTGTGAGTCAATGCCATGTCAAGTTGTTGCCCTTCACTGGGCAAAAGAAGGTACCAAACGATATTAGAAAGTATCCTATGACTTTTGGCACTTTAATGTATTATTAAGGTGGTCGTCTAAAGGTTATAAATCACCAAAACCATATCAGTACCGCTAATATGTATTGTTGAAGTCTAGAATTTTGTCAAAATGGTCCGACATATCACTATAAGTAATGTGTGAAACTCCAAAATTCTCAAAATGCTCTTAATATTTTTAAAAAATCAAAAAACCCAAAATATTCATTAAATTTCGTTAATTTCTTTTAGTACGTAATGGTGAAGATAGATGGCGCCCAAAGTGCCGATCAGATATGCTTTTGGACTCTTTCATAGTAGTAAAAGCTAATTTTGTTCATTTTTGAAGAAAATAAATATGCATGAAGAGTTTTAATAATAGTTTCTCAACAGTTAAAGATTCTTTTTAATGAAAAAACGTCTAATTTTTTTGAAAACCGATATTTTGTCCTGTGTGTATAGTAATTCGGCAACCCTATGCGGATAATCTTTGAATACAACGATTGGGTCTCTTTAGAACGTGAAGAGTCCCTCTCTCCCTGCTGCCGCGTAATTGCATTCTTATTTCCAAGGTCGAAAGTAAGCTAAACAGTTCCTCTACGGGTGGAAGTTTATTGCAGTTTTTTTTTTTTTTTCCTGCTGTAGAGAAGGGAATTCCTTCGTTTCTGCTGCTGCACTGCGATTAACCAGATTTCTTTGGTAGTGCTCTTATTATATACGTTAGTTAACTCCATCTATCTCGCTGTCTATACTCTTGTAATTATCATCAATAATAAATTTATTGATTTAAACAAGATGTAAAGATTTGATTAAATATAATGTATAGAAGATTATTTTTTATAGTTATTCCAGCATTTGTGGCTACTTATATAAATTATTTTCTTGATTGAAACTAATAATCACATCCCTTTTTCAAAGTTACGATACAATAATGAAAGAAAAAAAGTGCTATTTATTGAAAGGTCAAACGATAACTTTACCCTTGGGTACTAAACTCAAAAGAAAAAGAAAGTAAATATTTATCATCGAAATAAGAATTATGCTTACAAATAAACACAGCGACAGAAACACAAAATTCTTCTCCATGCAAATAAACATTTGATAGAACTTAAAGAACGATTACAATCATACTAAAATTATCAAATACAATTTTTTAAATTCTCCATATTTTTAAATACAGTAAACATTTCTAGAATATTTTTTTCATTTGCTAGAAAACAAAAATATTTACATTTCATTTTTAATATGGGTCATTTGTGGTCATTTGCTGTGTTTAAAAATTAAACATACATCAATTATGCGAATATTTAATTTTCACTTATTTTTTGTGGACTCGAATGAATCTACCAAAACTGAAAGGGGAATAGAATAAGTATACTCTCTCTATTTATATATTTTTAAAGAAAAGCGAAAACCTATGACATTTTTATGAAAAGCATCATAACCGAGCTTATTTTAATTCTTCATTTAATTGTTTGATATCATTATTTTCAGAATTTATCTAATTTCAGCGTAATACTTTTAGAATCTCAAAATTTGATTACATTTTAAAATTTTGAGTCAAAATGTAGCGAAATATTATTTAAACTTTTTGTTGCTGCATATAAACTTAACATCAATGAATCGATGAAATTCGTTCGGATAATATTTTCTGAAGTTGTCACCATAAATAATCGAAATTACAAGATAAACGATTATCAATGTAATAATACTGGAGTTTCTAATTTACTCTGTGTTATACTGTTGTTTCCTATAAAATTGACGTCCAGTTTTTAAGCTACACGAGGGCGGTTTTGGAACGGATTTCGTAATTTTAATCTTTCCATTTTAAATGTGCCATTCTCCAAACTCCCACTCCACACTAACTTGAGGATATTATTTTCTGCTATAACTAGCAAGCATTGACTCTAGAAATAGTTGAAATTTCAAGATAAAGGAACGTCAATGCTAGATTTCCAATTTACTCTTTGTCTACTCTCTGTTACAGCGTTGTTTTATATTAGATTATCATCAAGGTTTTAAGCTATACGAAGGCAGTTTTGGAACATACCTCGTAATTTTGAATGTTGACCAATGACGAGAACAAATGAGTTGTCACGCCATTCTCCAAACTTCCACTCCACACCTACGAATAGTGGACCAGTTTCGGTTTGTAGCGCGACATATATAGAAATTTCGAGGTAGGCAAATGGCTTTAATTTCTTGAGGGTCGGTAGAGAACCGCTTGGGACCCTGAAAGCCATAAATTGTTTTATATAAATACGCAGTCTAAGGAGGGTTCACGGAGGTTAAGGTTGAGTTGGGGAGAATCTTTCGAACACTTGAGTCTCGTTTCTGTGAGACTTCGGATTTCATTCTGTAAAGTCTTAACCCCTTCAGACCTGGTATCCGTTATACCGGACACCAACTTTGAACAGCTCCTATTAATTCAATAATTGACGAAACTGCATGCTGTTTTTTTAATTTGATTCTCGATTTTCTTAGAAATATAATCGTTGCAAGAATTTTTCGTTTTGGCATGGAATCATTTTAGTTTTTTTAGTTTTTCCAAAAAAAAAAATCGAGAAAATCATCGTCCTTCCCAAAATGAAGCTCGGTAGTGAATTTTGTTTCTCAAGTAATTTCTTGTTTTTAATCCTTTTTTACCATTTAAAAGGCTTCTACAATATTTTATTACCCTTTGACAACCATTTTAAAGTGAAATTTGTGTGATTTTTTTTCTTTTTTCAGTTGAAATATTCGGTATTGTCTGGATGCCGCACATGGGATAACTTTTTAAATTTTTCATCTACAGGCCTGAAATTTCATTTATGCTTTAACCTTTGGAGTAGTACACAGTACGCCAAAGGAAGAAAAAAAAATTCTAACTCCATTATTTCTAGAATCTCAAAATTTTGTTACATTTTAAAGTTTTGAACCAACTTTTACATCCATAACTAAAAGTTACTGTATACAAATTTCAAATCAATGAAAATCATTTAAATAAGATCGCTTCTGAAGTTTTCACAAGAAATAATCAAAATTACAAGATAAAAGAACATCAATGTAATCAGGGCTGTCTTATCCAATGGGCTTATTGGGCTAGAGCCCAGAGGCGACAATGATCCAAAGGCGCCAAATTTACTACACTGATTTTATTTAGTATTTTAGTTCTGTACCAGAATTTAGTTTAGTTTAGTTATATTAACATCCCTTTTTGAAGCAACATGATGGCTACTTTGGGATGGACCTGGTCATTTTGAACCGCGGTCAGATAACGAGGACAACACCTGAGCTGGCACCTCCCTCTCCAAACTTCTGCACCAAACCAACGGGATCTGAACTAGAAATTATTCGATTATAATTTTAAATATGAAAAAGTTCGAATTTATATTATATGAACTTTAAGGCGTTAATCAGAGAGAACAAGTGACTTTTTTCTCTCTCTCTTTTTGGTCTCAAATTATTTTATTTGGTAAGTATTTTCTTTATAGGTAGGTATTTTTTATTTTATTTTTTTGAAGGCCTCAGGCGTTCAAATTCGTAGTAACGATTCTGATGGGGCGCCAATTAACTCCAGCCCAGGGCGCTGAGATTTGTTAAGACGGCCCTGAATGTAATAATGTTGGAGTTTCGAACTTAGTCTGTGTCTACTCTCTATTATTGTGTTGTATTATATTAGATTAACGTCAAGTTTTTAAGCTACAAGAAGGCGGTTTCTGAAAGGACCTCGTAATTTTAAATGCTTACCAGATGACGAGAACACCTGAACTGTGACGCAATTCTCCAAACTTTCATTTCACACCAACGCATAGTAGTGCAGTTTTGGTTTGTAGAGCGAGATATATCAAAATTTCAAGCACGGCAAATGGGTATTTTCTTTGGGGGTCGTAGAGAACCATTTGGGACCCTTAAAGCCATAAATTGTTTTTAAACATGCAGTCTAGTTTAAGTGAGCCTTCGGATTTCATTCTGTAAAGTCTTACTTGCTCTTTATCTGTCTGATTTTAGATTTTTTTATGTCTAATTCCATGCCAGGTAAACAACCCCATTTGGTACAGGTTATTTTATTATTTTCCATACTTATACATTATTTTAAACATCCTTTTTTCATTAAATTTTCAACTTGAAAGTGAATTTTAAAAATTTCAACACCTTAAGACTATTTCAAATCATCTCTGCAATCGATTTTCTTCTAAAATTCCTAAAAATTAGCACATATAAGCACTAACATTTTCATTAATTTCATTTTTTAATATCATCTATGTCAGTGAAGAATTTTCACTTTTTTTTTCAATGACGCAAAAATCAATATTAGAGTCGAAAAAAACCTGTTGGAAGATTAAACAAATATTTCGTGTCTCAGATGTGAATTAATAAAACTTTTAATCGACTATAAATTCGAAAATTTTATTAAAAAATCATCGAAGTTAAGAGGGTAGGTACACAATCTAAAATATATTGGAATTGTTAAAGAAGTAAACACTGAATGGCAACATGAGAGCATTATTTTCTGTTATAACTAGCAAGCACTGACGTTTAGTCTACTTGTTTACCAAATAGTTATTAGGGAACCGGAAGCATATGCATCTTCTTAAAATCTATTTTTAAATTTCAGTTTCAAAAAATGAGGACTTCTCATAGTTTACATATATGTATACTATGTACAATCTTGAAAAAAAATCTCATAAACTAACTTTTAAAAAATATAATTAACAGGAGCTCCAATGATAATAAGAAACAGTTTTTTGTCTCTTTCGCAAAACATGTTTTTTCTTTTCAAATTTCGAAATGCATACACAAAATTTTTTAATTGTATTCCTATAAAATTTTATACTACGTCTAATATTTACAAGAATTAATTATATAATTGAAATACGTTTCTTAACTGTTTCTGCTTATTTCATTATTGATAATATTTAATGATATCAATTCAGATATGTGTCATGTTGTTAGCGAATCCTATGAAAATAAAATTATCAGCTTCGGGTTGTACTTGCAAGGAATTCAATTGAATGAAAAGACAGCATTAAAATGATTTGGAATTTAATTTGCTTTTATGTCGTAAATTAATTTTTTTTTGTCAGAGTTAAATATTGTTGCATATTTAAGTCCTTTTTTTTACTCTCATTTATATTACAAGATTTTGAGAAGTACGCAGAACAGAAATACGTTTTAGATGGAAAAAAAATGAAACAGTAATATTTTGGATTTTAGACAGTCATGGTTCTAACTTATCAGAGATTATTCACGTCTCTCCTTATCATCTATGCATCATATTTAATTCGATAGGTTTAGTTTAGTTTAGTTATTTTTGAAGCAACACAAGGGCTATTTTGGGACGGACCTCGTAATTTTGAACCACGGTCAGATGACGAGGACGACACCCGAGCTGGCACCCCCTCTCCAAACTTCCACGCCACACCAACGGGAGGACGTTTGGCCACTACGTATGATTTAGCGTGCAAAAGATGTACATACACGACGGATCTTCAGTGGAATTGGGTTTCTTTATATATATTATGTATGCTAATCCAGAATGAAAACTACACTCTTCTATTTCTTATAGGTTTTACTGACAATGTATGAAACGCCGACATTCTATAGAATGCCGGGCATTTTTAGGCAAAGAATGAAATATGATAATTATTATATACTTTCCATAGGCATTGTATATAATACCTAGCCATTCTATAGAATGACAAATGCTATTTAGGCAAAGTATGAAAAAGATCATAAGGCTCTATTATTTATAAGGCGTGCATTCCTCAAAAATGCAAATGTTATTTTGAAAAAATAAAAATGCCATAAAAAATCTTTTATTCAAAATACTTAAAGTAAATTGAAAGTTACACATATTGAAATTTTTGTCTCTTTTAGTAAAGAAAACAAAATAAAATGTGAACCTACATGTTACATCAAGGAAGGAAATAATTTTATTTTGATTTAATTAATTCACTTAATTTTATTTCTTATAAAATCGAATGGACGATTTCTTTCATAATTTGCCGCTTTGTCACTTGGGTTTCAATAGAATGCCTAGGAAACGTGCATGCCTTCCAGTTTTCTGCATTCTATATTCCGGCAACATGTGGATTGATTTGAACTTCAAATTTTCTTTAAAGTATTTTCTGTAAAGCATGGTTCTTTCAAGGCATAATTGCGACTCTTTTTATGTTGGTAAATAATATACGTATAAAAAAATTTAATTAAATTTAACTACGATAAAAAAGATCTTCACATGGTGTCATGAAAACTTCAATTCAGCAACAAAATCTCATTAGAAACTTGATATTGTTCTTTTTTGTTAAGTATATATTCTAATTTTATTGTTCATACAAATTAAGCATATAAAATATTTGAAGTCCAAGCATACTGCCTGACGAAAGAAAAATGATAATTTATATGTAAGAATGTTTTAAATCACTTATTTTTACTTTAATAATTATATCTTATGATTATAATTACGGCTATTGTAAAATTCAAAATCGATAATTGAATTGCAGTGTATTTTGTTAACTTGAAAAAAGGAAAATTAAATAAATTTTAGCAAAAAAAAAATTTTAGACTCAATTTTCAAAATGCATATTTCACAGTTCGAGTTGCAGACTTCCGGTCTCAAAAATTTTATTTTGATAAATATAATTCTAAAAATGGCTTTTTACAAAAAAAAAGTAGCCGAACCTGCCATAAAGCATCCTACTATCATTTTGTTTGCGATAAGGAAACACGTTTAGTGGTTTGTAACAGGAGCTTATTCACCCACCCACCCCTCTTTGCTTATTCACGCGTAAACGAAATTACCCATATACGATTACAACTACATAGTAATACGCATGTGCTCTGATGATATCGTCAACGTTATGTACAGAGAAAATTTTCCAAGATTCAGTCAGAGCGCATGCGTACAACGTTTTTTCAACTCTGAGAAGGCAATGCAGGGTAACAAGATACATAGGCAAATCGCTTTCGCCGAGTTGCGATCAGCGACATCTAGTGTTGGAAGTCGACCTAAAAAACTTTTAGACGACCATGTTAAGTAATGCCAAACTTTACTTACTGGAAATGTTTTCCCATTTTTGGCAGCAACCCAGCTCCCATTAATGTATGTCTTGCCATCAGGAACAGAGAAGTCATGAATTCTTCTCCATCCTTGTATAATGCACTTGAATCTATTCTAAATATTCAAAATGCAAGAGATGTTAAAAGAATTTTTTAAAGAAGAAAATAAGTATAATGAAGTTAAATTAACTTGAATAGTAAACTTACTAATGAATAATTACTGAATAAGTAAAAATAAAATTACATACTGATGTCCCCATTTTAGATACTTCAATCAGAAATTATTTAGGGTCAGGCAGGGTAAAGTGCTCATACATCAAATAAAATGCTGTAACTTTGTATTGAATATTGGTATGAATGTAATTTTTTTTTATTTTAGCTTTGAATACTTAAGAACTAAGTTTAACATTCAAAATTATACTAATTGCAACACTTTAATAGGAGAAAACACCCATCTTGTTTGTTTATGTAGCAGTTTGAAGTTGGAATACCTAATTTAACTTCTCTCCTACATTTTGTTTAATTAAGTTCTCATTAGATTGACTCTGCAGAAAGCTTCATATAGATCTTAAGAATACTTCCTTATTAACAGATAAGCTTAATTAATTACAGATATTATTTTATAGTAATTTAAGTAAGATGGGGTAAAGTGGTCAAAGGAATAGGCTTAACATGTATCGCTGTTTTAAAATTTCTTAAGCTTAATTTATTAGACAGGTGTTAGTTGAATATTAATTTAAGATATATTACACATTATAATTAAAGATATGAAACTGGGTAACCCCAATTTTTGTACCAAAATCATCACATAACGCATAAAAGAAATCAGCCAATTGCAAAAAAGGATGTGCTTTTTATTGCATCAGCAAATAATTTGATTCTACCTTTAATTTTTTATAAAGGAGCTCATTTATATGAACAATAGACTAAAGGTAGTGCTAAAATAGACTAAAGATAAAGGCTTTATCCAATTTTCTTTAAATTTGAAAAAACCATTCTTTTGATTTATGATGGGCACAGATTTACTTATGGAACAGTAAGAAAGGCCATGCGTAATTGCACTCGAAAAGATTTGACATGAGCTGTACTTACAACTCTATAACTACCTGTTTCATCTATGCATAAAATGGCCATATAGAATTCAAGAGAAAAAAGAAAAGTTCAAAAACAAAAAAGAAGGTTTGACTGAAGAAATTAGTAATAAAACATCTACAAAAAGAAAATGATTCAAGAAAACAGTTAAAAACATACAAAGAAAAACTTGATAAAAAGAAGAAAATGTCTTATTCTGTGAAATGAATCCACAATTGCAGATAATTAATTATCACAGTATTTCTGTGAGATATTGGCAAAATATGAAGGGGGGAATTAATCAAAAAGCTTATTGGACAGGTTTTTGAGAAAATAGCAGATTTTGTCAATAAAATATCGAAAACTTCAGACTATTACACCTTTCCTGAAAATCATAACATTGTTGCAATTGAAGAGTCAGATATCCTTAAAATTCTTGAGCCAACTTTTGATCATAGGTTATTAAAAATGCATTATTTGATCAAATAAACTGATTTTCTTTTAAAGTTGAAACTATATTGAGTTTTGTTAAATATTTTTTAAAAAACTTCTACTTATAATACTTTTTATGCTTATTTTTTAATATGACCACTTTACCCCCACCCCATGGGATAAAGTGGTCATAAAAACATGACAAATAGAAGATGTTATAAAATTGTTCAAATCAATTATTTCCCCCAAAAATTTTAATGCAATGTGTTCTTCAATAATGTAATGTAAAATAACAAACAAAAAAGGTTAAGTATTTCAACAAATTCTCATATTTATAATCCACCCAAGTTAAAAAATGTGGATTTTATGACCACTTTACCCCACCTGACCCTAATCACCTGAAATAAAAAGTTTTGTCCGATAATGCAAAATTTATTTTATTTCCTTACGTTTTATTTCTAAAAAAAATCATTGCTCAACAGAAGAAATTTTTAAATACATATGTCCTGCTTTACCAAATCATTAAATTGCATGATGAGCAATTGAAAGAAAAATGTATGGTGATTTGTATCATTCACAGGAATTATTAATTGCCTGTAAATTAAACTTGGAAGGGGAAAAAATTCATATATTATGCAAATGATATTTAAATCAATATTCTGTGCATAATTTAATAACTTGGATACTGTGTATTATTTATTAACTTAGATATATGTCCATTTTGATATTTTTAATGAATATATCATTTGATAGTTGATTCAATATATACTTTTATTCTTCTACTTTACTAAAACTATAAAAGAGCAACCATATTAAATATTCAACAAATCAATAATTTCCACTTTGGATGATTTTCTGAGATTTACACAAAAATAATGCAAACTATCAAATACAGCAAAATTCCAAATGATTTGATTAGAGATGAAAATCTAAAAATAAGTACAGCTGTTTAAAAAAATGAGCAATTCCTTAAAAATTAGAGGTAGAAATTCACAAACTAAAGTGATAAAAGAGGAAATCTTGCAATCTGTTGAAAGTTAGCATGCCTGAAAACAAAAAGATGGTATATACTTATGAAAATCTAATTTTATTTCAAACATATTTTTAACACATCACATATAAATTTAATACATCAACCTTTTAAAGGGCCATTTTTTTCTAGTAATGGTATAATAAAATAGCTTGGGATTGATATTAGTTTAAGAAAAGGAATTCATTTAACTAAATAGATGGCATTAATTTTTTGTTAATTATTTTATCAATTAATAATTAATTACCAACACTTTTTTATGATTTGAGATTAGAAATTGGAACATCTAGGCTTTTGTTTCATCAAAAAATTTGACTAGAACTTACGCCAACCTTAAAAATTGATGAAGTTGGTGGTAAGTATACTCAACCACAGCCTTATAAAGACTTAAAATGTGTAATTTAACAAAAAATATTAATAATCAAGCCAGTGACAAATAATTATCACTCAAAATTTGGAGCATCAAGTTAGAATAAAATCTCATAAAAAGAAATTTAAAGGTAGAAAAAAAAAAAGAAAGTGATAAAAAAATAAACTTCAGTTTCTATTAGACAGAAACACATCGAATTACTTGAAAAAGAATATTAATGAAATTCAGTTACTCTAATCAGACAAACCTTGTGAAAATAAATTTCAGTGGCAGCTCGTGCTATGTAATCTTGCTGTCCTTCACTGTGCAGCAATGTATATTTGAACCACTTACACTTTTTGGATTTTTTCATTAACTTTAAGTAGTTTTATATTTGATGAATAACTAATAACATCTTTTCTTCAAATTGGTAAGTATTTTAAACTAATTTTAATAAAAAAAATTAAGTTCAAAATTTGTTTTTCAGTTCTGTTTTCTGCATTCCTTACTACATTTAAAAAAATTTACATCAAAATGACAGTATAGTACAGAAATAAAACAACTTTCTTATTAATAAACGAGAAAAATGTTACAATATAACTAATATAAACAGAAGTGTAAGAGAATTCTATTCATTAGTATCATTAAACATTATTTAAAAATAAAATCCATTCTTTTGTTTTCAACGAAAGAACAAAAACATTAACGTTCATGCTTGTACGACAATTACAAAATTTGAAATCCATTGAAATCAAAACAGCTACATGTGATCGTATCCCGATTCATATTGTTTGTGCATCAGAAAACATTTTATTCCTTTTTTAATGTTAGAAAGCTGAGTTCAAGCTCTGTAGCAACGGGAATTGCCTAAATTATCAATATTTCTCAAGAAATTCTGCTCCTTGAAGCAAACCATGTTTTATTCAAAATCGAGGCTTCTTAAACTATGAATCATGATCCCAAATAGAAAGGTACAGAATATTAGGGTTCACAAAAAATTTGAAAACATATTTGTTTAACGAAAAATTTTGATTATGTATTTTATTAGCATTTATAACTAAAAATCATAAAAATTCTTTTGATTGCAAAAATTCCATTACTATATATAAAAAAAATTTCAATTAAATTTTTATTTATCATTAATTATCTTTCATTTATTTTCAAAGTTTTAGCTCGTAAAAAAACGTTTAAAACTCCATTTCTAATGCGACGGGAACTGTTGAATTCTACAGTTCCCTTTAAGCTTAAAAGTATGGTAGAGAAAGGTAGGAAACGCTTGAGCTAGGTGAATGCACATGCGTGAAAGGCCGAATTCAGTGCTGCGTAGGTGTTTCTTCACGTTACATTTGAATATCGTAATCATTTAATACAAAATTGAGTTAGATTGCTGATAAATTTAAATATTAAATGTGAAATAAAATAAATTGATTAAATTTACATCATGGAAAAGGTTGGGGGTGCTGCAGTACCGCAGTCCCTACACACGAGCTACCACTGATAATTTTACTTTCATCATATATTTTACAAGCATCTCTTAGAAACACTGCCATCATGTCTAGGCCTGATACCATTCAGTCAAATGCTATTTATTACATTGCACAAGTTGGAATAGTAAGACTAAAGGAATACATGAAAATGATAAATTATTTTAATAAAGTTAACATTTCAATTATACAAAAAATCATTAAATCAAAAAATAAAAATAATTGCTTCATAAATAAAATTTGGAATGCCGACTTACTAGAATAAGTTTACAATATGTGACTTTTGTTTTGTTTTCTTAGATGTTTCATAGAAAATTCATTGACAATATCACGATTTAGTTTTTTTCGTTAATACCCTATTCGTTAGATAAAAATCAATTGTTTATCACTAATGCTAGATCTCAAGAAATTTTCTATTATTTTCAATCCTGATAAAGGTCTTTTTGCAGATGCAATGTTTATTGGTAAGGTCAATATAACTTTAGAATAAAAGCAAAACTTCGGTAGAATTCAAATAAATAATTTTTTAATGAATATTGTAATATCATGTCCCAGAAAGCAAAACATGACAGCAAATTTTGATTTTGTTAAATAAATCAATGTAATTGATTTTCATTTTGCAAAATCTGTCAGCAGCACAGGACCTTCAGAAATGGGGACCTTGTGCGTTTGCATCGTTTGAAACCCCCTCGGGCTAGCCCTGATTGTAACAGTAAATAGTTCACAAAACGAAATGTAGTAAACCTAGACCTGTTAGTAAAATAGCTATGGTTGATGAATAAGATTAAG
Organism: Araneus ventricosus; assembly: GCA_013235015.1. Taxonomy (NCBI): domain Eukaryota; kingdom Metazoa; phylum Arthropoda; class Arachnida; order Araneae; family Araneidae; genus Araneus; species Araneus ventricosus. Next base: position 317,450 of record BGPR01000371.1, read on the forward strand.
ACAACAATATGTCTCTCTACTAACCTCACATTTTAAATTCAATAGATTTATTTAATAAAAGTTTTTAATATATATGAAAAATTTTATATCAGGTAATACCTTAATAAGAAAAGTATGTTTCAGTAACATCTTCACCTTAATAGATGTAAATCAGTGAATCTAAAATCAAATTTAGGAAATCATTAACACAAAAAATTTTACAGAACTAAGTAACATAGAAAAAAAGAAACCATTCAGGCTTTTCAAAAATACATCAAGTAAATCAGATATACAAAATATAGTTTATGTATTTTACTTTTTCCATAATATGTTGAATTCACTATTTTATAGCATCTGATTTATTTAATAAATTACAAGTCTACAATTTGCATTTGATAAAAATTTGAAATTGATCAAAATTTGACAAAGATGAGACTAACAACTCCTAAAAGAGACATGGGCTAATAAAAGATTTATCTGTACTCAAAAGTTCCAAGTACTCATTGTATATTAAAGAAAAGTTTCTAAGATTAAATATGTATGCAGTTGAAACAATTACTTGATGTTCAAAACGGAAAGAAAAGTGTTGCATAACAAGAAAAGCATAAATGATAGTTCCAGTGATAATTTCAAATTATTAAGGAACATAATACACAATAAATTAAAAGAGTTAAACACTAGAAATACTCAATTACAGAAAACATAAATATTCCTATAATTAGAATTAACTGAAAAAGAAAGGCTTTGATAAAATTAATAAAAATCATTTCAAGGCTAAAAAATAACAATCAAAAATAAAACTGAAGGAAAACATATTCTTAAGGAAATATACCTTTATTTCTTTTTTAAATCTTTCAGTGATTTAAGATGTCAAAAGATAAGAAATGGTATAGCACTTAATTTTTATAACATTGTACCCGACTTCTGTGAAATTACATTACATATCTATTGATATAGGGTAGATGCCCCAGTTTTGGCCACATTGGATCTGTTTTTCCAATAATTAACCAGTAATTTAAAATTAACTAATAAGAAGCATTCCAACACTTTAAACAATCCTTATTTTACTATTTTCAATCTGATTGGTTCATTTTTCTCAAACATGTGACTTGTAAAAAAATTAAATGCATGATCATGTATTGTATACTCACAACTGTTAAGGTTTTTGTTAAGGAACAAGATTTTGCAGTTTTTCATCATCAGGCACTCAGAATTAAATGATGAATCTAAAACTGATTACCCTTAGAGTTTATGAGTTAAGCTTTCTTTTCAATACGATTTCATATCAAAATTAATTATTTTTAAGATGAAATAGGTGGTGACCAAACCTGGTACTTTAAATTTACTATATGTGCCAGTTTTGGCCACATGCTTAATTATTGTGTTTTAAGCCATTAGATAAATTTAAGAATATCTGGACGAAATAAAATCAACTAATTTAGTTTTGTTTCTAAAATAAAAGCAACTAACTTAATTTTATTTCTAAAATAAAAACAACTGATTTAGTTTTGTTTCTAGAATGAAAAGTAACTGATAGCTTTGTTTCTGAAATAAAAGTAACTGATTTAGTCTTGTTTCTAAAATAAAAGTAACTGATCTAGTTTTGTTTCTAAAATAAAATTAACTGTTTTAGTTTTGCTTGTTTTCATTTTACATAGTAATGGCTCCAATTAAAAGTAAGAAGGCAGGTAGCATTTCCATAAAAAAATTTTGCTGCTCACCATCTAAAGTTGGTAATGCAGTTAAGGCCATTCAAAATGGAATGTCAAAAACATCTCCATTTTGAATGTTTACCTCACATTTATGTTAACTTGAGGAACCTGACTCGAGTGATGAGGAATATTCTTTTATATACATGGATTGCTCTAATTTTAAAAATGATTCTGATGAATTTGATTAATGTTGCAATTAAAAATTATAAAAATACATATTTGTGGATATTGTTAGTGAGTATAATAATGCAAATTCTTGATTTGTAAGATTTTTTAAAAAATCTATACTTTTGCAATGCAAGTTTATTCCTCTCCCCATTTTTTGTGTCATATTTTATATAAAAAAACAAAAATATGAGAGTATATATAGTTTGTATTTTATCAACCAAATTAAATTATTGTTTTCTGTATTCCTTTTTTTTTTTTAACTGAAATCTGCAGCTAAAATCAGCTTAGGTAAATTTTATTACATATCTTTACAAATTCCTCAAAAAAATCCCATTTAAAATAACAGAAAATAATGTACTAAAACATATATTGCATAAAAATGATTTATTTTTACTTAAAATTCATTAAAATAACTGTTAAAAAAATGTTAGTGTGGCCGAAACTGGTGCAAATTGGGTTAACTTATTTAAAAATTCATAACTCTAAATCTAAAATATTCTTCAGAAAAATTTTACAACTAGCAGAAAGCCAGTAAAATTTGCTAAAGAATAGTATAAGTATGATTTAATATGCTTTAAAAAGTCATCCACTGTAAAATTTCCATTCCAAATTTTCTCTTAAGGTGGCCAAAACTGGAGCAACTACCCTATATTATACTTTGACAAAATCATAAAAATCACTTCAATATTTAGGATTCATATTTATTCAATCATCAATTTCTAATTCTACAAGAACTGCATGACATGCGATTTTCACAGAACGAATTTAGTGATATATTTAGGAATGAAATACAGTATTTAATCTAGTTGGGATGGCACGGTATTGCGACTAAAAAGGAAAAAAAAAATCATGTCGCTCCTTTGAAATTCCAATATAAAGGAAACAAAAATCGGAAGGAATCATTCATTAGTTGAAACAGACAAATTCTGAATACTCAACAAAAAGGCCTTAAGTTTCTTGGCCAATAAGAAACTAACTTCTTGTAAACAGAAGGTTTAATTTACATGCAGTTTTCCAACAAAGAAAACCCTATTTGCTCCTAAATATTTTTTATTTGTTTTTCTGCATTTGACATTTATAGTAAATAAACAAGTGAAACATTAAGAAAAAAATATAGTGAAAAAAAAACTAACGTTTGGACAATAAAAATCACGCTAAAGTATGTACGAGTTATAAATCAAAACAAATCAGTCCCCGCCATTAGCAGCAAATGTTACTAACTAAATTGCCCTGTAATTTAATTTGAATTAAAGAGTTATGAGATTTGAAACAACAAAGGCTGTTATCCCCAACCTGTTATTTATCTGGGGAAAAAAAATTAACATAGCAGACGGAAATTCTCACGTGCTCTTCCGGCGTGTCTTAAATCAAATCACAATACTGGCGACCAGATCTTCTAAAGACAAGATACCCAAAAAACTCGATTCGAATGAGCTCGTCTGGTAACTTACTGATGCTGTGATTGCAACTTTTTTTCAGAATTATATTTTCAATTATATTTATCACATTTATTTTCTACTTGTGAAGAGATATTTTTTAAGTGGTCCTTTTTATAAGCCTTCTACTAGTTCCAGTGCGAGTTAAAAACACAACCAGCATCGATATAAAGTGAAGTAAGGAATATCCTTCTTTTTACGGAAATAGTGGCATCGTTGAGCGACCGGAAATGAATCTTCTTTGGAGAGACTGGCGACGAAGTCTGTTTGGCGTGAAAGCAAACGACGGATTTGAACCAATTTGGCGAGCATCATATGAGAAGAGAATGAGAAAAATTTTGTTTTCGATGCGGTTTTCATTTGTACGTTTTTTGTGATAAAAATAGTATGTGGTTGAAGAATTGTTTTTATTTCTGAATTATAGCGTTGTATCATATTAAAAACTAAGATCTGTATTGTCATCGGCTCCGTGATTAAATATTAATTAATTTAATTATTGATCAAAAAGTTAAATTTTTATGAGAGCAAGCAGATTTTTGTTTAGCAATATAAATTTTCAGCTTCCCGTGTTTGTGGCAGCAAAACAAAATTGATCATAAGAACTTTGAGTTGTTAATGTCTAACTAGAAATTGCTTGTTTTTTGTTGTTGAGTTTGTTTATTTCTTAGTCTGTCTGCTGATTTCTGTGGGCAATAAATGAAGGATTGCAAAAATGAAATTAACATCTTCAGAGGTAAGGATTTAATGTTCAGCTTGTTTGATCTTAAAAGCTTCTGAGTTTTCTCCTATTCCAGCTCAAATACTATGTTTTGTAGTTCTGAAAAATGGAGTTGTACAAAGTTCTGTATGTAGCTAAGTATCAGCATATTGTTGTTCTGTGAAAGAGACAGAATGCTGCCTTATGCCAGTGCCCTCTAGAGAGAACAAACCAGTCTTATGGGCCTGGATCAGCAACCGATTTTGCCATTACCATCTGACGCTAAGCAATGGGCCGTTTTGAGTGTGGTCAGTTGTTTACCATCGCCTTTAGTGTCCACTCCTCGTGATTCTGAAGATTTGTGAGCTATTTTTGCACTTAAATTGTTGATTTTACCATTGGATTACCAAATACGGAACACAATATCATCCCTGAACGTCAGTATTTAAGATGATTTATTATTATTTACCTATTAATGTGAGTATTTAAGATGATTTATTATTATTTACCTATTAATGTGTGTATTTAAGACGATTTATTTTTCACAATTGACAGTATTTTCCGAGTTGTAACTTTTTAATGTTAAGTATACATGAAGCCTAAGATTCCCACACGTTTCTTAGCATTAGATTTACTTTATTCATTTAGAGTGCAGACACGCGTGGTTTAATGATTCAAATCATTCGACTTATGTATTATTAAAATAAGAATTATTTGTTTATTTTATATTTCTTTGATATTTTCATGGGAAAAAAACCCTCTATATTTGTGTTCTTGCTTTTTG
>BGPR01000371.1:345286-419831 GCA_013235015.1 Araneus ventricosus
CATTGGTTTCCACTTTTGTTTCTATAAACGTTAAAATTCCGCAACATTAAGGAAAAGGGATATAGTTTTTTAGTGCGAGTAAGAGGTTATATTTAGTAAAAAAAAGATGGAAAATGTTTCCAAACATTTTTTTTAAAAAAAGTTATTTTTTACAAATTCATCACTTACTTTATTGAATTACATAAAAAAATAGCTGATCTTATCCAGGAGGGCTATTAAAATCGATGTCTTTTTTTTATAACAGAGACAAAGAGATAATTGTATTTTCTGTCTTGCATTCTTAATGTTTGGTTAAACTATAGCAGCAAATTCCAGAATTGAAAGAGAGTGGTTCGCTGAATCCGTTGAACTTGCTTTGTGCTACAGTTCGCTCGTTTGACGCCGTCAAATCTGCGGATGCAATTGCGTAATATGCAGTCAAAATCAAACTTGTTTGCAAACTTACGTGCTATCTCTCACTAGCAACGTCCACTTTTTATAGACATGATGTATATTATATTGCATTTATCGTATTAGTAGTTTTCAGAAACTACTGATCTTCATTAGATTAAAGATGGGTAAACATATTCAGCCATTTCCAAAATGGAACACTATTCTATGCAAAAATTTACTTTATTTTGAGAAATCGAGAGCAAATATTATTACACCGAGTGAAGTCTGTGCATAAAATCTGCATTCTGAAGTGTTATTCTTGTTTGGATATTCAATATATTGTTAGAAGATGATGTAAAAATATCCATCGATGGAAAAGTAACATCTTAAATAATAATTAATAAGTCATAAAGCAAGAAACAATTAAAATGTTAACCAAGTTTTATTATGCATCTATCAGCTTTGTAGTGTACTTCCTGTATTATTGTGCAATAAAAATAACATCTCTTTCATTTACGGTATTCTTTTCTTCTATTTATTTGTGTCCTTTTCATTGTAAAAAAAAAGTTATCACTATATTATTCACTCACATCCGGTGTTTAATTTATAATCTTATATCTTCAATCTATTTCAGAAGTTAAAACTAATAGTTTAATGTAGAAATCCTCCCCCCCTCCTCCTTTTTTAACTTTAACTTTTCCTTGCAGCGAAAATTGAAGTTATGCGCTCTTTGGAGGTGTACCAGAACGGGAAGACACTGTTTCAAAAATCGTTTTTTTTTGTGTGTGAGATGTGCGGCCTTATTCACCATCCATTGTTAAACCATGATCAGCGGTTAAATGATGGTTCTGCTATAATAATGCGAAAGGGACCGAAATGCATTGCCAAATGTATACTTTATTGGGTTGCTATGTTGGCATGGTATCTCAATTTCTCTGTTGTTGGCGATTTTTAAAATTACCCTCAGCCTTCGAGCCAAACGAGTTTCTCGCCAACTCGCCAGTTAGGGGATACATCCAGCCGATGATTTCGGTCAGCATTCGCTTGTTCGTGTAAATTCCCTTTTAACCGCTGATCAGGATTTAACCATGGATGGTGAATAAGGCCGGTGATAACTTTTACTTGTCGCCAATTCTCTAGCTAAAGAAGTTCTTTTAATTTTATAAGTCGCCAATATTTAAGAAATTGATAAACGATGCCAAAATAGCAACCTGTCGAGGTGCATTTTCTGCTGTTCAAAGATGTCAGTTTTCGCATCATTGTGGCAGACCCACTATTTACATTTCGTATAACTAAACTACATTATTAGCAGAGAATTTGAGAAACCCGCTATCACGGTTCTTTGCAGTGGGTGGGGAATTCGAAATATGAGCCGCTCATTGGCTTAGGGATGTCAGTTACTGAAGAATGTCATCGAAAACTCCGTGTCAAGCGTCTGTCTCCATCTCCACAGCAGTACAAAACTTCCTAGCGATAACACTACTCCAACGAACTTGAATATAAGAAAAGAAAGAGCAAGAGCAGAAAATTTTATCAACACTTTTAAATTAGGAAAAGACGATAGTTTTGTAATTTTAGTGAAATTAAATATATATTTATATAGCTGATAAAAGCAATCGCACCATCTGCTTGCTTTTTTTTTCGAAACGAAAAATATTTCGGAAGTTACTTACAAAAAATATTTTTTGGATGTTTGTATAAGTATTTTTATTTATTGTATCTCAGTCAATCATAGATTAAAAGGTAGGGGATAACAACCTTTGTTGTTTCAAATCTCATAACTCTTTAATTAAAATTCAATAGATTAAAAGTGAATACAGCCCAAGAACACATAATTTATATCGGAACTGCTGAGCTTGTTTATAATTCTCTATTACCCTTGATAAAAAATAAAAAAAAAATATTATTATTTTTTTTCCGACTGTGGACTTCAAGATAAATACTGAAGAGGTAGTTAATCGTTTTGACTGTTAATTCTGTGTTAATGTTATTTTGTCAGCCCTGAACTTAGAGATCTTGAAATTATTACATTTTCTAGAAGTGTTTAATCTGGGCTTGAAATTTTATTTTCTACAAACTAGATTCAAGTTGATTATCAAACTCTTTTATTCACTGTTTTAATTTTGAGGTATGTACAACTTTTCATTAATTTTTCTTTGTCATTTAAGAAATGTTCCTGGAGTAAAATCTTGTTCTTGGTTTTGCAGGTAAAGATGAGTGAATATGATTTAGATTTAGATGAAGAAAATAGTGACTATGAATTGAATGAAAAAAATGAGAATGAGTCTGATGAAGGTATACTTTCTGATTTGTTAGATACTGAGTAGTATGACCAAATTATTTTCAGTAATTTAAATATAATGTATTGTAAATTTTACTATCATTCTGTAATTACAAATTAATAATAAATAAGATAGTTGCATTAAATGAATTATGTAAAATAATGAATTAATTCTGAGTAACACTTAAGTGGTATGTTAGTAACATATAGTTCTAAGAAGGTGATATATATTTTGGCTTGAAATATTCATATAGGAGTAACATTTAATAGCATATGCAAATTTGCTGCTTGTGTAGTCTTGCATCATCCCATGTAATATTATTGTAGTTATTTTATCTTTATCGTCATCCATTGATAAATTGATGCAAATATTATTTTAAATGTTTTTGTAAACTAAGCAAAACATTAAAAGTCATATTACTAAAGCAAAAAGTATAATTGAGGAATTGGCAGATTTGTTTTCATTTATTTTTTTTATTAAATGTTGCATGAGTATCAGAAAAAGCATCATAATTAGCTAAGTGTTAGTAGAATATTCATTTTATACAACAAGGAACAAAAATAATACTCAATTAAAGCATTAATTTCAATGAATATTTCAGATACTGAAGATGCCAGTGAAACGGATATGGTTAAACAAGAAGAGGAATACACAGAAATTAAAGAGCAGTAAGTAATGCATTTTTAGTATAATCAAAAGAATAACAAATTGATACAGATCCATGCAGCTGCTTCAGTACTGATTAGTATTTTGTATATATAATTTATTTTCCATTGAAGAGTCTAGAATTCTAAATTATTGTGAATTTTATTCCATTATACAATGTCTTTATATGAGAATTTATGATTATTCTATTATATTCATTAATTTTATATTCAAGATGTATTCATGACCAATTTGGCGGGAGAGTAAAAATTAAGTTTCTGATTAACAGTAAGGAATACAGCAAAAAAGAGCCAATTTCTCCTTAGTTTTAATGCATGATTGAGTCTAATTTGCTTTTATCTTCAAATTCAGCTAACACATTGAGGTGGAATACGATTTAGGTCACTACTTGGTAAAAAATTTATTCTGAGCAATAAATGTGCCATTAGGGCAATTTAGCAACTTGAATAAATAAGCTTAATGGGTTAGTGCAACAATTTTTGTCTTGATTGCTAACATAGTTGTTAGTGTTTTTTGTTATTGAATTTGTGTCATTATAGCAATAGACCTATTAGGTTCTTACTTCAATAGCTAGTAAAGCTCTAAGATAATTTTTAAGATTTAGAGGGGGAAAAATCTGCTTAATGTTCATTTCAAATGCTACAGGCTTTGTGCATACGCTTTATCCTACACTGTTTTCATGTTTTAAAAGAAAGAAGATTCCTTATTTTCACCATCCCCATGGAACTACCGGGTTCCCACTCCTGCCGCAAGTGAAGCTGCAAGATGATTTTTAAAATATTGATGCTAGAAATTTTCCGATGGGGGGGGGGGCAAGCAATGCTTTTCTAATGTAGGTAACTTCAAAATAACAGATAATTTTATATTTGATTATAATAATTAATTATTTGGAATAATTAACTATTTGTATAATGTCGGTGCAGTAAGAATTGTCTGACCGAACGAAAAGCAATAATAGAAAATGAAGAATTATGAACATAAATCTCTTAGGAAATGAAATATTGATATTGGAAAAAATTTGCAGATTATTATCTAAGTTTCATAACAAAATAAAAGGGAAATATATAATTGCACTTCAATTTAGATAGTATGAACTATAATTCGAATACTTTGCACTATAATTCAAATACTTTGCACTATAAATTTTATACTTTACACTTGATACATGGAACTATAATTCGAATACCTTGCACTATAAATTTGATATTTTGCCCTATAAATTTTTCACTTTGTACACGGAACTATAAATTGAATACTTTGCACTCAAACTCAATTTTTAAGACATAGTTTCAAAAATTTTAAATTGGGCAGATTGCTAACTCAAAAAAAGGAAATAAAAAATATAGATATTATAAAAAAGTTTATTACAAAAAATGAAAAAAGTTTTAAAATGTATAAAGCACGAGTAAAAGTTACTTTTAGCACAAAGTAAACAAACATAATTGAGAATAAATATATTATAAAAAATAATACAATACTAAACAATACTAATTGTATTAAAAGAGCATTTTTGGCTCTAATGGGCCGACCTCTCTTACGTTTCTGCCCAAGAGGTAAGCATTTAGCTCGTTTGGCACTTTCTCCTGCCCTATAAATATTAACATGCCTAAGCTATGTTTACAAATATATTTTTTTTGTAAAAACAGGACACGAGTATGTGGAAACAGAAACGTTACTGCCAGAGGCAGATACTGTCACTTTCCATACACAGTTATTATATTCAGTTTTATATTAATAAAAAAAGCTCCATATGAGATATGCCCTTTCATATGAATTTCTTCACTTCTGCATTTATATTCTGTTTCACCTGTAAAAATAGTAAATAAAACGCAGATTGGTTTGAGTTTCTTTCTAATAAAATTTCGACTTCTAATTTTGCCCACTGATTTGGTTTTGTCCAAATCTTTGTAGGGACATGCAAACCATTTTACATGCGGTTTCATTTAAAATGGTTTGTAATTTGGGTTAACTGGATCACGTTCATTTGACAATTTTTTCACAATCGCATTTTCACACATTTCAAGGAACTGACTAACAGGGAGACGCTCATGAAATGTATGTTCCTTTTTTTTTATCAGCGCATTGGTTGCCTCTAATCCATTATTGGTGATAGGAAAATAATTCTGAGCATCAGTAACGATTTCTGGTAAGCTATTCGATTTAAAGTATTCTGTGAATGTTGTGATATTCACATCATTTTTTTTCCTACTATCTCTTTAAAACTAATACACTAACTGTGTTAAGGGTATCGTCATTAGAGCATAAATGAAGACATTCAATATCATTTCTTATTTCATCTTTGTCTTTAATGCCACACAGTTTGCCATCATTTTTTTTACTACATGGAAATAGCACGTCAATCGTTGCGAGAGAAGTCCAAAACAGCTCTGAAGCCATTAGTTATCACACTGCTGGTATCAGCCAATAAAATTTTCGGATTCCACTCAGTTTCATTTATTTATAGCATGAGTTTTTCACACGATTAAATGGTTCTTCCTTCTGTGTGGTGCGGAAGTTTGGAGAGGGGCTTGCAAGCTCAGCTATCGTTCTCGTCATCTGACCGCGGTTGAAAGCTAGTAGGTCCGTCCAAAAGTAGTCGTATTGCTTCAAAACGGGACGTTAATATAACTTAATTAAACTAAACACAAATGGCGTATATTCTTTGACAGGAACATTCCATCTGGCATTACACCAATTAAAGACATCTTTCACAGATATAGTTAGTTGGCGGTTCAAATGTTTCTTGTCTAAGTTTTGCCACAACATTTTAATTAACAGAATTTTAAATTTTTCTGGTTCTTTCAAACCACGATTTTGGAATGCAGCTATTATTGCATTCAGTTTTTTGCCACCATCTTCATATGGCTGGCGCACCATTTTTGTCGCCACTATGGACAGGCCTCGATTTCCATCCACGTGATTACTGTGTTTCATATAATGAAGCAGCAGAACTTTCAGAATGGAACTATATTCCATTAATTCTTTTCCACTATACTATTCCATTAATTCTTTTCCACTATACTATTCCATTAATTCTTTACTACTAATACTTTCTATTACGACATTAATTCTTTCTATATTCACCAGCTATATGGCGATAAGTGATTTTGCATCCACCTGAGCTATTGTATCATGTAATTGTCTTCCACGTTTTAATTACCACAAATTATTTACATAGTTTATTATCAATTCTGCTGTTTCGTATTCCTTAGATTTAATCCAAAGTCGTTTTTTCTGTTCCTTGTGTTTTTTTCATTTATTTCCTCGTCACTCTCAGAATGATACTTCGAGATAAATTCCAGTAAATTGCTTATATTTTATATGACTTCAGTTCTAAAGCAAAAATATTTTATTTTATTAAGATTTACAACATTTTTTATAATTTAAATCAACTCACTCGCCAGGTCTCAAAATATATCGGATGATCACATGAATAGGGTAAAAATAGTAAAGTTCAGTTTGATTATATTAACGTCCGCTTTAAAGCATCCCAAGGGCTAGTTTGGGATGGACCTCATCATTTTGAACTGCCGTCAGATGACGAGGACGACATCTGAGCTGGCAACCCTCCTCTCCAAGCTTCCGCACCACACTCTCCCTAAGTATTATTTAACGTGCAACAGGCCCAATATACGACGGATCTTCAGTGGAATCGGGTTTCGAACCTGGAGCCCTCCGGCTCTGAGGCCGACACCTTATCACTAGGCCACCGCGGCCTCAGTTCAGTTTGAAAAGATACATAAAAGAGGTATAGAAGCAGTGATGTAGTAACAGAATAAGCAGTGCCAAGGCGCTCTAACCTGGGTGACAAAAATTGCGCTGTTTTAAGGACATTTTCACAATTTTCTCCTGAAAAAAAGCAGTGCCAGAACGGGGTTCCAGCTTGGACTGGGCGATGTATCAATTTATCGATTAAGCTTATGCCGATTCCCTCCCGCGGGCGTGAGCACGTGCCCTCCTTTCATTGATCGTGGATGAAACATTAGCGCATGCATCATATCAATAGACCTTCGACCACGACTGATAAAAAGTGGACATAGATTTAGCTTGATTGCCGACGTGCTCGCCATTTGCACGCAGTGGCGGACTGGGTCTGAAAATAGTGGTTGCCAGGAGTCAGTGAGGGCCCACACATATCTACAATCATAATATGAATTCATATATATATATTATTTTTTATTTAATTATTTTATGTTTAATTATATTAATTTAAATCTATAATGTTTAATAATAATATATTCAATTTAATTTTTTGAAAATATTGCGAAAAAGCGCCAAAATCTTGCTTAATTTTTAAGTAACTAAAATTTTAATTTACTTCTGGATGAAAGACTTAGAATGAAATTTAAATGTTTGACTTGTTTATATTTGTTGTTTCTTAAAAACACTTTATTTCTATTTTTTTTTCAGAATATTAATTTCCATCAAAATAAAATACTTTTGAAAAACAATTTTCTAAAATGTTTTTATTTTAAGCATACTATAATGATATATGTAATTACATCTCAAAACAAGCTTAAAAAATTATCAAAGTGTAATTTTCTAATATCGATATATCGCTAAATCACGATATAAAGCTGGTTATGTATCGCGATGTAAGATTTTCAACATCGCCCAGTCCTAGTTCCAGCTCCACTACACCCCTGTAGCGCAGAAACGCTGCACACGCACAAGTCGCGGCAAAGTACAGCGCACAGCCATATTATAAATTAACCTGTGTTGCTAATTTGGCGGATAAAATTTCTGGCTTTAGCTTATTCTAGGACTTTTTCCCTTCTGAGAGTAGTAAATTCCCATAAACAAGGATGATTCCCCCTATTGGCAACACCCCAACTATTGCAATGCTACACGACTGCAAAAAATATGTTTATTTAGTTTATTCAACGTGGAAACATCCGTTTTACAGACATGACACATTTCCGCGGAAACGCGGATTTCCACTTTTTCGGCATCAAATTTAATCATTCTTGGGATCAATGCAAATCTGCATTAAAATTTTGGTTAATGTGTTGGGGGGGGGGGTTGCTCACGCAAACAAAAACTGTGCCATGTGTAAATTTTGCTTATGGCTCTAAGGCGAAATATTTTCGAATTCGTAGGATATTGCGTAATTCTGCCGAAAGCCGTTCATCGTCCGAGTGATATACCGCCGTTTTGATGCGCTTTGGGTCAAAGTTCAGCATTGGGAGGAATGCCCTGAAATTTGTATTCTTTTCTTTTTCGTTCCGTCCAATCATCTTTCGTTCTATTAAATCAGAATTGGAAATGAATCATCCATGAATTTCTTCCGATCCGAATTTCGTAAGAAAAAGATCGTTAGCTCTCTGTGAAGGAAGCCATTTTATTTTCGCGTTCTTTTTAACATTCTTTTCTTCGTTTCTGTTAATTATTTTGATTTAATTTTTGTTAGTTTTCATTCCCTAACGTGTGTCTACCAACAAGATGGCTACTATGTTTCCGATAGTCCGAAATTGCGGGATATTGATAAAAAGGAAAATAACAAATTCCGGTGTGACTGGTTAGAAAAAAAATTAACTTAAAACTTGGCGAAAAGGAAACTGATGTATCTGTTGGAGAAAGTTTTAAAAATGTTGATGTCAGTGGTAAAGTGTTGTGCATTCTTTATAATGACTCAGACATGACATGATTTCAGCGTTTACGGCATCAGATTTTACCATTCTTGGGATCGATGCAAGTCTGCATTAAATTTTTTGCTAATGTGTCGGGAGGTGGGGATACGCACGCAAAAGACGCGAGTAGCACGCAAACAAAAACCACATGCCTTGTGCACATTCAACATAATGTCAGATTTGTTAGATAAAAGATAAGGAAGAATGCATATTGAAACATATTCTTCAATTCACAATGTTAAATACAAAATGATGAGCAAAGAGCAGTCTGCTGTTGAGTATTTTCGAAAATTTAGAATTGATTGTTTTAGATTTGGCGTGATGCTATTGATAGTAACATGTGAAAAAATTTAAGGTCATCAAGCAAATGTTGCCAGGTGGAACTTGATAGTTAGAAAATAACATTTGAGGAAAAAATAAAGACAAAGCCCCAACCAAAGAAAGACAGCATTAAAAAAATCGTGGAAAATAGCAGAGTGGAGCATAAAAGAAAGCTTGATCTGTTAGCTCAAAAAATAAAAAAAGGATTTAAAATAATGTATAAATTAAAAAAAAAAGGTTTTGCATAGCCATATTTTTTTAGTGAGATCATTTTTCTCATAGTTTTTAACAAAACTTTCTATTTTATTCATTTTTAATCCAGTAATTTTCTTCATACTTATAATAATTCTACAACATTTTTAATATCTCATTTTTTGTATAAATTTATTCATTTTATTGTTCAATTAATCATACTTATTTTAATTTTTGGTGTTTATGTTTGGCACGATAATTTTTTTATGAAGTTCAGCTTTTTTTGTTCCAAGCCTGTGTCATGTCTGGTTTTATAGTGGAAAGTAATTTAATGCAAGTGATAATATTTTTTTGTCAGTACATCATATTTGTTCAAAGTTGAAATATTTTTTTTCATGCTGAATAAATTTAATTCTAGCAGAATAATTTTTTTTCGCGTGCAGTATATTTGTTATGAGTGCAAAATATTTTTATCAAAGTGAATTTGATCCAAATTAAAGTGCAAATAATTCCCACCCAAAATAAAATAGCCGAAACAAGTGAAAATAATTAACAAATTTTAAACCTATAAAGGCATATTTTCATATCTCTAATAATAATAAAGGAGAATGTGAGTGTTTGTGTGTGTATTGGTTCTCTACAGGGCAGACCGCTAGATCTAGAGCTACGAAATTTGGCACAAATCTACTTTGGAGAGTGGGAATGTGCACCTCTGAGCCCTTTTTTGAAATTTTGTTTAGAATTTTAACTAATTAAAAATTAAGCGAAATTTTGGCGTTTTCCATTAATAACTTCCGAAAATATTACGGCACGAAAATCATTTTTACACCATTGGAAAGTTCAAAAAATTACCTTTTCATTGTTATCAATTAAGTTGCCTTACAAGTTTTCCTCTATTTTACAATACTTTTCATTGTTGCAACGCAATTCAAACCGATTTCATTGTTTAAACAAATATTTAATTGTTTGTTTCTCTTTCATTGTTGAAAGATGAAGTAATATCCTAATACATTTTGCTTTCGTATTTTATTTCATGAACATTTTTGTGGAATCCGTAAACCAAGCTCTCTGAGATATTACGAATGTTAAGAAATATATCCATTAACCTGAATGATTATGGTTGCTATCTTTTCATTCTTTTTTGGCATGTTTTAATCCAACTGTCTTGCCACTAGTCATAAAATATGCTGCATCATTTTAATGTTGAAATGAAATGCAGATTTTACAAGGGGAATAAGAAAGTGAAGATAGTGCCGACAACATGGAATTAGATGTTGCATGACATGGTCAGTTATTTGACTCCACTAGGATTTATGTAGACAATGAACAGAAGAGATCCAAGGTCACTAATATAATATAGGTTAAATATCTACCACAATCTGAAGATTAAAATTACGTTGTTAAGAGAACCATGAATATAAAATGATGCAAGATTTAAGTGAATTCATATTCCTGGCGAACAAACTGGTCGCTGAAGGCGGCTAGTTTAAAATAATTGGCAAAACCAGTGGACCAGTCCCTCAGTCCCAATCATGGACTGATGTCGATAATTTTTATTTCATACGGAAACTTATGACGTTTAGATATGCCATCAATGGTCTTCTGCCAGCCACCACCTTCCATTTTCGAAATATATTGCAAAATAAAACATTGGCATAGTCCCTCAGCCTCTACAACCGCCCATTCGCCACTTTATTTAACAAAGTTGCAAGCTACTAGATATTAATATTACGAGCGAACAGTTGGTTGCCGAATGCGGCTAGTCTGTATATTTAAAGTAATTTGAAAAACCAAGGGACCAATCCCCAGCACTAACCAATGGACCGAGTTAGACAATTTTTATTTCATATTACAGCTTATGACCCCTAGAAATGTCATCAAAGATTGCCTATCCCTCATCACCCGCCATTTTCGAGAGATATTGAGAAAACACTACTTCACTGCACATTCTTGATGGGAAAAACTCTTGAGAAAGTCCCCCAACCACTGGATTGATTTCGCCATTTTTTATTTTATATGAAAGCTCACGACCCTACATACATCGTCAATGGTCGCTTCCATCTCAGTTCTACATTTTCGAGAAAAATTTCAAAAACATTACGTCATTGTACATTCTCTAGGAGGGGAAACCTTGACTGTGTTCCCAGTCTCAACAACTGGATCGATTTTACCAATTCATCTCACTTTGCAAGCACAGCCAACAAATCAGAATGCTCCACTTTTATTGTGCAAGTTTAAAATAGTATTTTTGATCAGTACCAGCCACCATCTGAAAATTTAAAAGCTCGTCTTTTTAATGACATCAATGAAGTTGCATTCTTTTTTCCTCTAATTTTAATAAATTTGTAATAACATTTTTAGGCATAATTTAAAACAATACTTTTTATTGCTGTATTCTGATTCAAACCGTTGCCAGTGTCTACACAAATAATATTTAATTTCGTGTTTCACTTCCATTACTGAAAGCTAAGGTAATGTCCTTAAGGATTTTACTTTATATTTGTTTCATCATTTTTTTCTGTGAAATCTGTGAATGAAGTCCTCTAAGGTAATAATTATATTTGGAAACATATTTAGTAAGCTCAATGATTATGGTTGTTGTGTTTTAATTCTTTCTAGGAGAATGTTTTAATCCAACTAGCATGCTTCAAAACAAAATGTGTCACGCCATTCTCATACTAAATCAAATGCATATTTTGCATAAGGAATAAGAAAGGTGCCGATGACGTGCAATTAGATGTTACATGACACATGCAGTTATTCGACTCCATTAGGGACATTCATGTAGACAATGAACAGAACGGATGCAAAGCTACTAAAAGAACACGGGTTAAGTGTCTATAACAATTTGAAGTTTAAAATTGCTTTTTTAAGAGAACTGTGAAAATCAAATTATGCACATGAGATTCAATTGAACTTTTACTTCCGACGAACAAGTTAGTCGAAGAGGGTGGCTAGTATGTAATACACCGAAATCTCTCTACAGTGGTCACCCACCATTCCAAGGAAAATTGACCGATCTAGTTTATTATGTTTGGGAGTGGGAGTATAAAATATTTAAATACCAGCAGTACACGCACGGTGTTGCCCGTAGAATCAGGACTTCAACAAAATGGGAAAAAAAAACCCCCAACTACAATTTACATGAAAAATTTCTGAACAAAAACAAAATAAAAGATGCACATTATTGATTTTCCAGCTTATTTTTCTTCACAATAATGACATTTCAACTGTAGAAAAACAATACGGAGTACGTTAATCTGAAACAATATTAAAAAGTTGCAACTTGAAAATGATTTTTATCGGCAAGTAAAATATGCGAGACATAAACACGTTAAGACACTCCCGAAAATAATAATCTAAGTCATTCAGTTGAAGGTTATGACGTATCCTGTGCTCTGCACCGTCAGCCAATGAAATTGCAACAATGCATGTTGGGAAGGCTCCAGAGAAACTTTCGCGGGAGTATGCTCGCTAGAGAAAAATATCTTTCAACTGACTAGGAAAAAATTAATTTAAAAAAAAAAAGATATTTTAACCGTTCTTGCTTTAAATCCGACAGAACCGTTCCAGTTATAAGCTGAAAAAAATTGAAAATGATAGTGTTATTAGAATGTCGGATGCAGCGAATTTATAAACAAAAATAAAATTTTGATTGCAAAACTGACTATTTTTTTAAAAAAAATTTCAAAATTCACAAAATTACATTTGAAGCTCAAAACAAACTTCATTAGAACAAAAATTGTTTGTTCTATCCGATGCTGCATTGATTGTTTTTCAGCGATCATTAGAAAAGATACTACAGCCGTAAACGTACCAAAAATTACCGAAAACAACAGAAAACACTAAATAAAAAATTTTCTAGCAGTAAGCGTACAGCATTGCCCGTGGAATCAGAACTTCAACAAAATAAAAAAAAGCCTACATATAATTACATAAATGAAAGTTTAAAAAACGAATTCAAAACAGAAATATACATTATTGAGTTGTCCGCTTCTTTTTCCTCTCGATAATGACATTTAAAACTGTAGGAAAACAGTACTGACTACGGTAAACCAAAACAATGTTAAAAAATTACAATGTGGTATTTATTACACTGCAAGCAAAGTATGAAAGGCAAAGAAATAAGTTAAGACACACTTAAAAATAATAATCGAAGTCATCCAGTGAATAAATAATCTCCTCGCAGATTGTGAAAGTAATGATGTCACCTGCCGCGAGGAAGGTCACGTAACCAGCCAATGAAATTGCAACAATGCAGTCGGGGAATCTCCAGAGAATGTCTCGTTGGGAAAAGTCACTAACAAAAAAACTGTTTCAACTGGTCAGGGAAAAATTAATTTAAAAAGAATGGGAAAAGGTATTGTAACGGTTCTTGTTTTAATTCCGACAGAAACGTTCCAGTTTTAAGCTGAAAAAAAATTGAAAATGATAGCGTTATTAGAAAAGTGGATGCTGGAAGTTAAAGAAAACCAATTGAAAAATTAACATAAAAGTGACTATTTTTCAAAATTCAGTAAATTACGTTAGACGTACAAAGCAAACTTCATTAGAACAGAAATCATTTGTTCTTTCTGATGGTGTATCTATTTTTTTCGTACAGTTATCCGAAACCATGCTATTGAGAAATTAGTGCGAAAAATCACCCAAAACATTAAATAAAAGATTTTCTAGATTAAATTTTAAGATTTCGGCTTCAAGGTACGTCGAGTCACCATTACGACTACCTGTGTGCCAAATTTCATGGCTATAAGTGTGATAGATTCGTCTGGACATTGCGCACACACACATACAAATATTGCCTGTTATAAGTATAGAATACCTAATTAGTCATTTCTGATAAATCTAATTTTAAAAATTATCCAAATAAAAAAGTATTTTCTATAGAAAATTTATCTCTATGTATTTTCTTTCTTTTTTTTTGTTGGTAGAAAAAAGATAACACTTGTGTTTACTTGGATCTTTCAGAGGTCACTTTTTCAATTTTTTTTAATTGTAAAAATATATCTATAATTGTTTCGTCGGTAGTTCTTGCGGAAAGGCAATAATATTGTCTATTTTTCCTAAAGTCGTTGAGCTGAAAGTTTCATTCACTGATGGACACAACCATATTAACAAATTTTTTGTCAGTGTTTGAATCAACACCTGAAAGGCACAGATGAACTCTTTAATGTCCAAATCTGGCAGAACCAGAAATTCATTTTTCTCTTCACATTGGGAAAGGAATGATTAATTTCTATCTGAATTCCGGTGTTGTTTTTGAGTATATGAATTTGTTGTTGTTTCTTTCCTCCATTTTCTTTTTATAAAATGTCCATGGTCCGAGAGACGAAAGGAAAGTATTTCATTCATTGCAGTTGAACACGCGACAATCCGACTGTATAGAGGGGTTTGAGTGGTCGTTAATAGATTTTATTTTGGCATTATGTCTATGGGACGAAAAATTCCACGCCGAACATAAATGGCCGTTGAGAGGAATGATCACTATGTATAGCCACACTCTTGTGCATTACAGATACTTTAGTTTTACCTAATAATTCCGCCGAAAAGTGATTGAAACAGTCGATAGAAAAACAAAACAAACTTTATCCCTTATCCGACCGACTGAAAACAGTCGGCAAAATGCGACATTTGATTCACTTGCCGGTTATTTTGTCAAATGTGGTGTGAATTACAGGCTGAAAAGGATGTCAGTCATTCTGTTGACTTTACCGTTAATCAGTCCTCAAATTCAGACACAAATTGCTTATCCTGACCGATATGATATATATATATCCGTATATGATAAAGGATTAAAATTATTAGATTCCTTGATACCCTGCTCTCAACATCTCCCAAAATCGCGAAGATTTTTGCCGACAAAAGTCTTAATTTCTCGTTGACGGGGTAATTGTACCACATGCCGCCCCTGATCTTACTCCAGTAGCTAGTAAAGCTCTAAGATAATTTTTAAGATTTAGAGGGAAAAAATCTGCTTAATGCTCTTCAAATGCTACAGGCAGTGTACGCAAACAGGTTTTTGCGTACACTGTTTTTATTGTTTAAAAGAAAGAAGATTCCTTATTTTCACCATCCCCATGAAACTACCGGGTTCCCACTCCTGCCGCAAGTGTAGCTGAAGATGATTCTTAAAATATTGCCCCATTGCATGTACAATTTCTGCTCCGGAACTAAATATCAACCATCTAGCTTATGATACTGAAAGAGAAAAATGTCAATTTGTTGATTTTGGATATCCTACTGAAGAGTGGCCTAAAACACATTTTCACTACTCATTAACTATCTGTTTTGCATTAAAATATTTTGTACCTCTTGAAAAGAAGAATTTTGTTTTTATCATTAGACCAGATTTTGAGAGCATTCTAACGATTTGAAGGGGTTACTTGTTTTTCAAATGTTTTGCCTCTATCTGTATACTTAAGAACTGTTTGTGAAAACCCTGTAATTATGAAATTAGCTGCACTGCACTTCAGTATTCAGAGATTGTGCATTAATGCAAAAATATTAAAGCATACATTATACATTTTATTGCCAGAGCTTTTATTTACTTTTTAAAACAAGGATGATATATTATAGCTTCCAAGATCAAAATGACTGAACTTTAATTTTTTGTAGAACTGAACTGGACTTGGATTTTTTTTTCATGCATTTCATTCACAGACCTGTTACAATATATTAAGTTATGTGCTATTACCTTCTTTTTCTGTTCATCCCAGACATTATTAATTGAATTATGTGTAGGCATTTAATAATTTGTAATTTTTTTCAACTTATTCTAAATGGAATTGCCTGCTGTAGTGATTCTGTTTTACTAGTTTTTTTTGTTGTCGAAATTTTAGATTGCCATATTTTATTGACATTACCTTTGATGAAAAATATATTCTGGTGTGTATTTATGAATGCAGTGAATGTCTATCTAAAGGCTTATATTGAGAGACCATGTGTGATTAATTAAAAATTTCTGTTGCAATAAAAAGGATTACTGCTCAAGTTTTTTTTTTTTTCATGTGCCTGGAAGTCAATGTGAGCACTATGCAGATGTCTGAAAGATGAATTATCTCTTTCTAATTTTCCTGGAGCATTTGAATTATTAAATCAGTGGTTGTTGACACATTGTTTCAAGTTATCCAAATTATGAACTTTTTATTGATATACAATAACTATGGGTATTACTTTGTGTTAACTGAGAATTTGCATTCACTCTTTCTATTAATTTTTTGTTTTATTTTTAGAATGTATCAAGATAAACTTGCCAACCTGAAAAAGCAGTTAAAGCAGCTTGAAGAAGGCGTCCATCCGGACTATCTGAAGCGTTTAAAAAAATTAGAACAAAATTACCAAAATCGTCAGTTGTTAAACCAGGTTTTTGAGAGGGTGGAAGTAAGTTTTTAAATTTGTGTCTTTTGTATCACTGCTATCTAATTTTTCTCAGTTTAACACAAATATATTTAATGAAAAGAAATGAAGTCTCAATTATGGTTACTTAAATTTAAAGATTCATTCAGTTATCTTACAATTCTGAAAAAAAATTTCAATGTATAGCATTGTTTCTGTCAAACATAATTGATAGCATTATGTTCTACAATAATGAATATCACTATACTTTTTTGTTTGTGTATTTCTGTCGACTAATAAAATTTTATTTTTCCTTGGTTGGGTTTAAGTAGAAGCCAAATTTTTGGCTGTTGTAAAATACTGAAAATCTCTGCATCATCAGTTATATACTTTTTTTTTTTAATCTTGTGGCCAATAAATGCTAAATTTTAATTTATCTAATTATTCTTTAGTTGACTTGGCTAAAAGTATGCTTAAGTTTGTTGAAAGTCGCTTTAGTAGGTTGAAAAAGTAGTTGCTTTAGTAGGTTGAAAAAGTAGTATGTCCTGAACAAGCATGACTGTTGTTGGGAAGAAAGATATCTTGATTCTTTGATGTCATAATTTCTCCAAAATGATTGCTCTGGAGAGCTTGAAATTGGGGAATTCTATAATGGAATAAAAGGTAGTATGATTGCATAAAATGCAATGAGGAAAGAATGTTATAATAACAGTATGCCTCTGACTGTTTTTAATGGAGTCAATTCATGGTCATGGGATACATGTCAAATATGGCATGCCGGATTATTTTGAAATCCATTATTTGCAGGAAGAAAAAGGGTGTGATATTACAGGTAAGTGCGAAATAATGTGCAGTTAGATGTTAGACGACATGTAATTATATGTTTGTGACATAATGTGAATTGACTCCATTGTTTAATATTGGTTTTTTTTCTTCAATTCCTAGGTAATTTATAGTCATTTGATGAAGTGGCACTGAAACAAGTATTCAGTTCGCAAAGAAGTTTTGTTAAAAGATTTTCTGACTTATACCTTGGCTTGCTATCTATATTTGCTATCGAGTTTCACAAACTGAAATAATCAACGAAATTAAATTGCCATTGAAGTAAATGGAGGCTACATTTTAAAAGTAAGATATCTTAGAGACAAAGAAAGAGAAGGCAAAATATGGTATTCCTTACTGATGTTTCCAGTCTGCATAGAATGTGAAAAATTTATTCTCCATGTTGAATCCTTAAATTGTTTTTGTTTAAAAATCCTTGTATGATCTACTCAAAAATAAGTATTGTTTGCTTAGCAAAATAATTACTTAATTCTTGCGAATCATCTTTTGTTTTCTACTCAAAGGTGAGCCGTCCCCCCCCCCCCAATACAAATTTTAGAAAAAGTAAAGGAAACATCATCTTTTTGATAATCAACTATACTTTGATTCTTTATTCATAATTGCTGTGTTGAAATATAAAGTGAAAAACCTAGAGCTCTATAGTATCCCACATCATTGATTACAATCTAAACTTATTTTAATCCATTGTAAATGTGTAACATATTGAAGTAAGTTTTTTCTTTCTTTTTCTACCCAGTTCTTTAATCAGCATATACTAACTCATTTTTAAAAGATGCTTCATTTGAAAATTGAGCATTATAATATCAAATTATGTTTAACGAGAAATTTTGACTCATAATTTTTGATTCTCTGCATCATTGCTAGTTATTTGCTTAGTTACTCTAGTCTAATATACCAATAAATCACAATTCCAGGGTTTGTACGCTCCTTGACAACTCTTTTCATTTTCACAGGGATGAGATTCTTCCGCTTTTTGGTGGATTTCTGCTTTTTTGTTATTTTGGAAAAATTCCACATTTTTGTATTTTTTTGCTCTCAAAATTCAAATTTTTGGGGGGAGATTTCCGTTTTTTCCCACTGCAAAAATTTGCTTTTTTTCCGAAAATTCCGCTTTTACACAAAGAAAAGAAACCTTCCTATCTTCCATTTTCAAAAGAAAATTCTGGGGAAATATGCTCGACCGTGTGGCTTAACTCCACCGGCTAGGAAACTAGCTGATTCATCTTCTACTGACGAATCAACATTATATCAGCAAGCTCTACAAGGATGAGCATTCCAACATTCAGTGTCATTCAAAGTATTAAGTACCACCTTTTTTGCAGAAAACAAAACTTCTGTGGCATATTTTGCAAAAAAAAAATGCATAAACATGTTGAAAAAAAATTAGTTGAAAACTTAAGGTCATCTTGTAGGGTGATGAAGAAATAGAAAAAAAGGAACAAAAACAAATAAATAAACTACATAAAAAAAAAAGAAAAACCCCTGTCAAAAGAGGCAGCTAAAACGCTATGTGCAAATGCAGCAAATAAGCAGAGAATAAGACTTAAAAAAATAAAACAGATGATTTACCTAGGCATTCTAGAGTTAATGTAGTCCCGACAACTATGCCAGTAATTAAACAGATAGATACTAATGAAGACTGTGCAAAAACTTGAGCCTTTATTGAAAATAAACTTGCAGAGGATGCGAACACATCCTTTATTAAAGAAAAATTGTCAAAGATAGGAGGCCTCCAAAACAAGGGGTGAAGCGTGTTAATGGAGATCTGTTACCAACAAAAGCCACACAATTAAAAAAACGAAAGAAAACCACTTCTTTAACAATTAAGGAAACGTTTCAAATAACAGTAATGCTAAATGAATCTGTCATTGTATCAGTACAATTTCTCGACCCCTCTCACTTTATAAGGTGCAAAATCATTGTGCTGTTATTTTTGCAAAAATGTATGGAAATAAAACAGAAATCAGTATATGATACATTATTATAATTTATAAAGAGCTAATAAACTTTACACAATTGCTTGAAGCAAAAGAAATTATTTGAAATTATTTTTATTTATTTTTTATTTAACTTTTATCAAAGGGCTATTAAATATAATTCTTCTCAGACTTCTGTTGGGTGTATGTTGCATTTCAATGATGTACAGGTGGTAAATATGTTTTAATGTCTAATTTTGTATTTTCGGATGCCCCTGATGATGTGTTAAGTTTGTTTGTTAACTTTTAATGTGAATGATTTAATATTCTTTTTCTTATTTGTACATACTGAATTATAAATAATTAAGTTATTAATTATTATAATATAATATTTTCATCATGTTGCATGTTTTACTTCTTAAAACCTATTTCGCGTATAAATTATGTTACAAATTTTTTGCTCGCGTATGATTTCAGTCTTTTTGCTTTTTTGCCAATCTCATTCCTGTTTTCAAGCACTATGGAAACTTCTTGAATTTGGGTTTTACTCCGTATAAACTCCTTGATTTTCAATTTTTAACATTTCTTTTATTAAATGTGTACTACGTCTGACCGATAAAAAGGATTCTAAATCACCGCCATATCAATTACCAAGTATATTGTGTTGCTCTTTCCACAATTTGATGTTCATCTCCTAGCAGTATCCAAAATTTAATAATTTGTTTTGAGTGCCAATCATTAATAACTAAAACAGTAGAATGGTGCAAATTGAGAATGTTATTTCTCTTGGATTATTTCGAAAAATTAACTGTATTTCTTAAAATTGTAACGTATGGTTTTTTGTAAAGGACATATATTGTGATGCTGGAGTTAATAGACATTATTAATCAATTTTAGATAAATTTTTTTTAATAATCAAGAAATTTTGTTAATTTTATTTTCTTCATATACTATTTTATAAGCAACGAAAATTCCAAAAAACAGTTTCTAGTATCTAAAATCTATGTCTCTTTTTGCACCTCTATATTTTAAATACTGGATCACTGTGCACTAAATAAGGTGGACAGAGAGGCATGGAAATTATTTCTAAAAAAAATTAATGGAAATAGTTTTTTATTTAAAACATGGTAAATCATGGTATGTTATGAACTATTTGAACTTTTGGTGTAGTTGTATAATTTTATAAATCAGCGGGACTGGCCTCCCTGAAACTTTCTTGCATACGGCCAGTAATGTGGGGTGGGTAAACCCCCAGTGGGTAGGTAAATATTTTGGAGTATTTACCCAAGGCCAGGTTATTTTGAGAAAAAATTATGAATAGTGATTTACAATGAAACATATAAAATTTATGAATTCCCCAAAACTTAATATTTAAAAAAAAAAAAATTGCGTATGTTTGCAATTTTTACGCGCGCTGAGGTACCACAACTTTATTTAACGTTTTTGAGTACAAAATCTTACTACAGATATCACACAAGATTTCACCATACCTCTGTTTAATCACAGGCATTCATCTGGAGAATGTCAGAACGAAGTTTTGTTTTAAGGGGTTGCCATAATTTCTGAAGCATGTGTTTGCGACTCGCTACAATTTCCTTCGTAAACCGCACTAACTTGAGTAAAATAAGCGAAACGCTTGCCAACACACAGTCACCACATACCAAATTTCATATATCTAAGTCATTATCTCAAAGAGTTATTGTGTTCACAGGTTTGCAATTATACAGACTGACAGACAGTCAAACCTTCAATGGATTTGGCCCAAAATTTTATACGGACCTACCTTCATGATGATAAAACTGAGTACCAAATTTTATCTATCTAGCTATTCAAGTTTTTGAGTTACAGTGTTCACATGAAAGTGGACAGACTTTCCGTGGACGGATTTTGTTCAAAATTTGATAGAAACCTGCAAATGATGTGTCAAGATCACATACCAAATTTCATCCCCGTAGCTTTAATAGTTTTTGAGTTATCATGTTCATAGACAGACATAATTCCAAAATTGTGTTTTTCGGACCTGGGGAGGTCTAAAACGTAGAGATTCGTCAAAATCTCGAGTTCAGATATTTTGACGGTTACAATACTTTCTCTTTGTATACTTCGTATACGAGAAAGTAAAAATTGTGTGTCTAAGCGGCACCACTCTACTTTCATATAAATAGGTTTTACATGGCATTCTTGGATAAATCAGCTTAGTAAAATCTTATAAAAAAGAAATAAATATAACCACATTTATTTGAGTTATTAGCAATGTTTCAAATACTCTTATATAAATTTTGTGTACTTTAAAAAGGGAACCCTTTTTCATGCGTAAATATTGACTCCTTGAAAATTTTGAAAATATTCCTTGAAAACTGCTTAAATACTCCTTGATTTTTAATTTAAAAAATCAGTAAGAACCTGCAAGTCTGATTTTAGTATTGTCTATAAAAGAATGTTTGTTGACAGTAAATTTAGTGAAATGTATTGGATTGAAAGGAAAAAAATCCTAATTTTTAAAAATTGTGTTCAATATTCTTTGCATAGATTGAAAGAGTTGAGCGTGATTATATTCTTGAAAAAGAAGCTGCACATAAAGAATATGAGGAGAAAAAAATAGAATTAAGGGAAACTCTTATATCTGATTTAGAAGAAAAGAAGAGGATGATTGAAGCAGAGCGAAGCAGCATGGAGCTTACTAGTGGTATGAAAAGTTTTCTGTTAAAAACTTGCATTTTGATAATAAATTATTGTTATTTATTTTATCAAAATATTTCATTTGTTTACAATAAACAAAGAGAATGTAGTAGAAGGCAAGTTAATTTGATACTGAAGAGAAAGCCTTCATATTATGCCCAAATGATTATATAAGTTGGTTGGAGGTGTAGGCATTATTTAAAGGAATTGCAATCATTTTAATCCAATTGGGTTTTATTTGATATCTACAATTCCTTCTTATTATTCATTAAAAAGTGCTTTTTAATTCTTCAGAAGATATTTTAAGTAAGTCTAAGGTGTGCAAAGCGATGTGGATTGTTGAAAATTCCTCAAAAGAGGGAACTGTGGTCACAGCTTTAATTCTTTTGGAATCATAAACAGGAAATCATTCAAATTTTTGCTAATTCAGCAGCTAAGTGAAGATTTCTGCAACTCATTAAAGTAAAAGTGCTTTTTTTGAAATTAAGTGATGTGGGAAAGAACTAGTTTTAAAGATGTTGATAAAGTGGATTTACCACATATTTTATGCATATGTTGAGTGTCGCAGAAAATTTTTGCATTTTTAATAGCTATTACATCAACAATTAATAATATGCATCAAAGTTTTGTAACACAATTTATACAGATATAGAATCTTGTCATATATTAGACATGTTCAAATTGTTGATTGTTAGTGTTGTTGCATGGTTGATAAAATTGACCGATTTAACTGCAAATGACGATAAGTATGTCCATTTGCATTTGGGCTCCTGCTCTCAACTGGTCTTCAACTATAGTCCAAGACAACTCAAGAATGTTATACAGTGGAAGCTATGGATGGTATTCTTCCGCTGAGTGAAATAGTCCTGCAATTATCCTAATGTATTTTAAAAGTAATTGACATATTTGAACAGAATTTTGCTTTAAATAACAAAAACCGATATTCTCTGCAATAAAAATCTATTTTCAAAACATATGTTATTTAATTTCATAAATCTTTCTTGTTTCTGAAGTTACGTGGAACGAAAATGACCTTGAACAATTTTGGGGGGGAGGGGAGGGCTTTTCCCCCCTGTCTCTTCGGAGTTCACATTTGGCAAGTAAATGATAAATGAAATATGAAGGCGATGCAAAAAACTCAAAGAAATCAAATGAAAATAAAAATATAATAAAAAGAGTACAAATGAAACAAAATATTGAAAAAGAGGAAAAGTAAAACAAAAGTTTGCGTTATTGTCATTTTCTCCAATATTAAATATTTTTCCCACCGTTAAAAAAAATGCTGAAACAAATTTCCTTTAAGCTTATTATTCCCGCCAAAATTGTGTTGATTAATCAGTTCCAAAATGTAGGAATTTGTTTTGTTTATGATTCAGTTGCTTTTAAGATATGAGATTGGGATGGATTTCTGTACATCTAATTTATTTACATTCTTGGTTAGAATACGATATTATATGCACACATTATTAATTATGTACATAAAGAAATTTTCAAAATCATCATCTGCTGCTCTTTTACCTCACAGTCCTGATCGACCATGGCCTTGGGCTCTCTCCATGGTCATTCACTCAACCTTTTATGTCAACTCACTCTCTTTTGCACCCGTCTTTCCCTAGTCTTACAGTTGGAGAGGATGGTATTAAATACAACGGACCTCTTTTGATTTTAATAATATGATTTATTTTTCTCCGCTGAATGGGAGTTGATTTGTTCGCACATGGGCGAAGCTGTTGACAAGATCAGTATTTCATTGATACTGCAAGGTTCTTACATTCGGCCACTTGAGGGTGCTACAATTGGTAGGCGGGGAATTGTGCTTACGTAACATACTCCCGCCTTGAAATTACACAATTTCAATACAATTATACAGTATAAAATTTTAACACATTACTTATCACAGTAGTATACAAAAATATTACATACTTAAAATTTCAAAAAAACATATATACGAATTAATACTGGAAAGGAAATATACGAGATATTTCAATATAGAACTTTAAAATATACAATTATGCAAATAAGTTAAATTCTATATAGAAATACTATTTACAATATCACAGATGTATATACTTTTAATTAATTCATTGGGAGTAAACATATTTGACTAATATCTCTTTTAACAATACCATTTGAAACTTTGACTATCACAACTCTTACATAACCATCTGAGCCTTGAATTATTTCTTGGATTCTGCCCAATCTCCATTTATATGGAGGTAAATCCGAGTCTTTAAGTATAACCATATCATTTGGGCTTACATTATTCTTGGCAAACTGCCATTTGTTTCTAAGATGTAGATTATTGAGATAGTCTCGTTTCCAATTTTTCCAAACTTGTTGGAGTAGTTTTGTTATTTTTTGCCACCTTGACAAATAATTATCTGATTTCTCAATTAATTGTGGCTCTGCAATTGAAGTTATTGGACGGCCAATTAAGAAATGTCCTGGAGTTAAGGCGGTATAATCATGAGGATCTGTAGATAAGGGTACAATAGGTCTGCTATTTAAAATACCTTCTATTTCTGCTGTTAAAATTAGAAATTCTTC
Organism: Araneus ventricosus; assembly: GCA_013235015.1. Classification (NCBI taxonomy): domain Eukaryota; kingdom Metazoa; phylum Arthropoda; class Arachnida; order Araneae; family Araneidae; genus Araneus; species Araneus ventricosus. The sequence goes on from BGPR01000371.1 coordinate 370,070, forward strand.
AAATGTGAGTTTAACTGAACCTACAGCTCTCTTTAAATGGTATTTAAAGGATTTGACTCCCGACTCCCACAAGCCTCCAAAATTTGGAGATCTTGGTGGAATAAATTTCCAGTTAATACTTTCTGTAGTTAAATAATTAGTTAATTTGTCATCAGGATTACTCATCAGTTTTTGCAATCTTTTTAATTCTGAATTTGTCCCTACAAAATTTCCTGCGTTATCCGAAAAAATGCATGTACATTTACCTCGTCGGGCAAAGAAGCGTTTTAAAGTTGCAATTAATGCATTAGATGTTAAATCTGTAATTATTTCAAGATGTATAGCCTTTGTGGCAAAACAAATGAAGACTGCTATATAAACCTTTTGAAAAGTACCTTTCCGTTGGCCCTTATATTTAATTAAGAAGGGTCCACAGAAATCAATCCCACAGTTTGAAAATGTTGGGCTGGGAGTGACTCTTTCGGCTGGCAAATTTCCTAATAATTGATTACAACTTACTGGTTTGTTTTTGAAACAAACAATACATTCATTAACTATTTTCCTAGCCAAATTCCTACCTCCAACTGGCCAAAATTCTTGTCTGACAAGATGAAGTAAGGTTTGGGGGCCGACATGTAAATACCTTTTGTGAAAAGATTCCATTATTATTTTTGTAAGTCTATGTTTAGCAGGAAGAAGCTTAGGATGTTTTTCATCCTGGGTTAATCTAGTTTTTTGCAAACGACCACCTACCCGAAGAATATTATCCTCATCTAAAAATGGTGCTAAATTTTTAATTTTACTTTGTTTGATATCAAGACCCTTTGACAAACCTTTAATTTCTTCAGAAAATGCAGAAAGTTGTACCTGTTTTACCATGAAGTTAGAAGCTTCTTTGATTTCACTTATGTTTAACTTACCTTTCTTCCATTCAGTAGGATTCTTCAAATTATGAATAAATCTGAAAATATAACTTACAATTCGGCAAAGTTTAGTAAAACTGTTACTCAAATTTAAAATATCACTAATAAAATCATTAGAAGAATTATATATCAACACTGATGCACAGGATGTTTTAACTTCATTGAGAAACTCATTATTATTCAACTCAATAGTTTCTATTAGTAAAGAAATATCTGATTTTATGAAAGTTGGTCCATGAAACCACAGTGAATTGTTCACTAAATTTGTGGCTGACGTACCCCTGGAGATTAAGTCTGCTGGATTGTCTGCTGAATTTACATGTCTCCAGTCAAATTTGGGACACAAGGTGTTTATTGTCTTTACACGATTAGATACATAAGTTTTCAGCTTTTCATGAGTTTTTATCCATGCCAAAGCGATAGTAGAGTCACTCCACATGTAAATGTGATTAATTGGTACCTGAATAATAGAAATCACTTTGGAAACAAGATGAACCAACAGCAATGCTGCTGACAGTTCCAAACGAGGAGTAGTAGTAGCCTTAATTGGACACACTCTTGATTTGCTGCACAAAATATTGGTTTGCACTTCACCTGATTTATTTTTGGAGCAGAGATATAATACGGCGTCATAGGCCTTATCCGAAGCATTGCAAAAACAATGCAAGTCTATGGCTACTGGATTAGTGATTATTGCACACCTCGGAATTTCTAGCTTGTTCACTGCTGGTAAGTCCTTTAAAAACTTTAACCAGTCATTCAGATCATTGAGTGGAACTGTATCATTCCAATTTAACTTTTGCAGCCAAAGTCTCTGAAGAAATATCTTAGCACTTGTTATTACAGGACCAATAAGACCCAAAGGATCAAACAGTCTTGCTATGTTTGACAGAACTTCTCGTTTTGAGAAATTGTCCTTTAGCTTTACAGCCACTTGAAAGGTGAAAATGTCCAATGTTGGACGCCACTGCATTCCAAGTGTTTTCACACTGTTGGAGTTTGATGGAAATACATAATCTAGATTTTTGTTGTCATACAAAAGTTCAGGATGGTTTGAAACCCATTTGTGGAGTTCCATGCCTCCTTTCTTTAAGAGTTGAATTAACTGATGTTGTAATGCTTTAGTTTCTTCTAAATTATTTGACCCACTTAATATGTCATGAACATAAACATCAGTAAGAAGTATTGCAGCTGCTTGGGGAAATTCACTTTGTTCCTCCTCAGTTAGAGCTTTTAACGCTCTAGTCGCTAAAAACAGTGCGCATGTTGTTCCATATGTAACTGTCCGTAGCGTATATGTCTCTACAGGAGCAAATTGATTAGGCTTCCACAGGATTCTTTGTAGATCTCTATCTGATTCATCGACCAAAATCTGTCGATACATTTTTTGAATGTTGGCACTAAATGCATACTTATAAGTTCTGAATCTCGAAATGATAGAAAATAGTTCTTGTTGAACTGTTCCTCCATTTAATAATATGGAATTCAGCGAAACTCCATTACTAGAATTTGCAGATGCATCGAAAACAACGTGCAAAGGTGTTGACGTACTTTCTGGGCGAAAGACAGCATGATGAGGAATGTAATATTCACTACTTTTTGGATCAACAGAATCTAAAATTCTTTCCATATGATTAAGCTGGAAATATTCATCTATGAACACCTTATATTGAGTTGCCATTGTTTTATTTTTATCTAATCTTTTCCAAAGTAAATTTAAACGTCTTTCAGCAATTTCTTTTGAATCACCTAATGCTGAACATTTGCCTTCGATTATTGGCAGTTTAACAATGTACCTGCCTGTTTCATCTCTCTTTTGAGAGAAAATGTTCTTCACAGTATTGTTTTTCAAATGTTTTTGATTCATCTAGATCACATATGCTATCACCCGGAAATGATTCAATTTTAAAGAAATCTTTTACAGAATTTTCTAGGTTATCCTTTTCTAAAATTAACCCAGAAAAGAAATAAGAATCGGTACCTTTAAGTGTTCCTGTAACGAGATATCCAAACACACTGTTTTGCAATACTAATGAATTATCATAAGACCTAAATTTTTCAGTCTTCAATAATTCAAAGAATAATTCACATCCCAGTAGGGCATGAATTTTGCTAGGAATGTGAAATGTATTATCCGTAAGTTTAATTTCACTCGGGAAGTTTATTTTAGAAATATCAATTTCATTTGAAGGCGTTAAATCTGTTATCTTAGGAAGAATTAAAAAAGATACAGTTCTTGAAAAATCATTACTGTCATTGAAAATATTAGTAGTTATTTTGTTTTTAACTAAGAATTTGCCACCGGAAATACCAGAGATGGTAGAATTAATTCTTTCCTTTTTTAATCCTAGAGAATTTGCAACTTCCGCTGTTAAAATGTTAACACAAGAACCAGAGTCTAAGATTGCTTTTATTTTTATTTTCTGACCGTATTCATTTTCAATCAGTAATTGCGCAGTACACAAAATGTTTGACGATACTTTCGTATTGCTAGTCAAGGTCACGCCAACATTAGTCATACTTTGGGTTTCAGAAGAAGAATATCTTTCACTGTTTACGTTATAGCTGGTATTGCTTTCCAATGGAACGAAGTTCGCATTTGATTGCGTAATGTTACTTGGTGTAATACTGCTTTGGTTTTTAGATTCCAAGTGGATTAAAGAGTTATGACCCGATTTATGGCATTCTCGACAGAGAAAAGTTGACTTACATGGTGCGTTATGCATCTTTAAACAATTTTTACACAAATGATGTTTTTCTATGAATTCAATCCTTTTGGCAATACTCAACTTTAAAAATTCGTAACATTTGTGCAAAGAATGATCAATCTTACATAATATACATTTTTTGATAACATGATTGCCTTTATTAGAGTTGACAAAGAAATTTTTTGATTTATATGCTGAGCATTGAAATTCCTTTTTGAATTTATTATTAGACGGGGTGTTTCTGAGTTGATCAATAACCATTGCTCTTGACTCTAAAAACTTGAAGAGCTCATTTAACGAATGAATTTCTTTAGTCTGAATAGATAGTTCATATGCCTTTCTTGTATCTTTGTCAAGCCTTTCTAATATTATCAGGGATGAGATTCTTCCGCTTTTTCGCGAATTTCCGTTTTTTTGTTATTTTGAAGAAATTCCGCTTTTTTTGTCTTTTTCTCTCAAAATTCCGTTTTTATTTATTTTTTTTTTACCTCAAAAATTTGCTTTTTCTTCCGAAAATTCCGCTTTCACACAAAGAAAAGAAACCTTCCTATCTTCCGTTTTCAAAAGAAAATTCTGGGAAAATATGCTCGACCGTGCGGCTTAACTCCACCGGCTAGGAAACTAGCTGATTCATCTTCTACTGACGAATCAACATTATATCAGCAAGCTCTACAAGGATGAACATTCCAACATTCAGTGCCATTCAATTATTAAATACCACCTTTTTGCTGAAAACAAAACCTCTGTGGCATATTTTGCAAAAAAAAAAAAAATTGCATGAACATGTTGAAAAAAAAAATTAGTTGGAAACTTAAGGTCATCTTATAGGGCGTTCCAAGATAAAGAAATAAAATTGCAGTGATGTACAGTTGGTAAATATGTTTTAATGTCTAATTTTGTATTTTCTGATGCACCTGATGATGTGTTAAACTTGTTTCTTAACTTTTAATGTGAATGATTTAATAATAATTTAATATTCTTTTTCTTATTTATACATACTGAATTATAAATAATTAAGTTATTAATTATTATAGTGTAATATTTTCATCATATTGCGTGTTCTGATGTTTTACTTCTTAAAACATCTTTCGTATATAAATTATGGTACAAATGTTTTGCTTGCGTATGATTTCAGTCTTTTTGCTTTTTTGCCAATCTCATCCCTGTATTATGTTAACCAAAATAGCATTTGTCAAGTTATTACAGTCTAGTTTAAAACTTTTTAATGCTCTCAAGCTTTTATTTATAGTGTCTGCAATATTTCTTAAACCTTTAGAAGATTCAAAGTTTAACCTTTCAATTTTTAGCATATTTTGGATATGTATATCCACAACTGCTCTCTTATTTTCGAAGCGTTCTTCGAGAGCTGAGAACAGTGACTCGAATGTATCATCACTTGTTTCAATTAATTTAGCTTCTCCACGGAGGGCAGCTTTTAAATAAAATAGTTTTTGATCATTTGTTAACTCTTTGTTATCAGATAGTAGACTGACAAATTGATTTTTAAAATTGGAGAATTCTTCTATTTTACCATAAAAGATTGGTAAAGGAATTTCTGGCAGTTTCGATTTCAACTCAATATGATCTATATATGATTTTAAATCTGAATCATGATTACTTTTGTTTTCAATCATTGCAACGTCATTAGCATTGTACTTAGAGAGTAAGCATTTCAGACTTACCTCTATTTCATCTCTTTCTTCTAGTAGTTCCAACATTTCTTCGTCAGATTTGTTACTGGATTTTTCATCTTCTTCAATGTCCAGATACTGCTTGAATAGAGTCTCTAGTTCTTCCACTACTTTAACGCCATTTAGCTTCTGCTGTGCTGTTATAACGATTTGAGTTTTATCCGTTATCGTATTTTCACAGCTATCAATAAATTTTTTAATGTTAGTCAGTTTTAATTTTACTCTCTCACGCATTCGATTTAAATCCTTGGCAGTGAGAGGTTTTGATTGTTTATCCATAGTTCGCTAATCCGTCTCCGGCTCGACGGACCAACAGTGGTGGCCAGAGAAAAGTTTGGGGTGGTTGTCCGTATTTTGCATTTTATATGTTTGGCTTAATCTGTTTATCTGTAAAAACTAAATATTAAACTCTAGATTTAACGGATTCATTTGTGTGAAAGTTTATCCGATAAATATTTGCATACAATGAAAAATATTATCAGCATGCTAAGAAAAATATTTACAATAAAATATGAAGATTTCAGTTATGCTGTATAATTCAAAACATTCAATGTACATTACGGCGGTGCGGAAAAGTTGTGAACTCCCATCATTAAAAAGTGTGCAAAATCTTATAATTCTGAATTGATATCTTCTGTCACCTCAATGGGCAGAAAGTTGTGAAAATTGGACTAAAAATGGTCAAAATTCAAAAATGAATTAAAAAATCACAGATTTCATTGATCTGTTTGCGGTAGTGCTTAAATGTTACTATTTATTATCAACAACATCTTTACAAAATTTTAAATTATAAGTTAATATCTTCTGCTGCTTTAACGGCCCTGAATTTTGGAAACTGAAGACGAATTTTTAAATAAATGCAAGTTTTACTTACCTCATTATAATGCGAATAGAAACATTATTCAACCTTTAAAACATGCAAAATTACAAAAGCACTATTTTTTGTAATCTTTTTTGGACTCAAATTGTGACATTTGTTTTCTGGATTTTAGTGTAGCTTTTATAAATCCATCCCCGTTCTGCGGTCCAACTCTTTTTCTGGAGGCTTCAGTGATGAGTTTCACAATTCGCTCAACTGCTTGCGTGTGTGAAGGAAATTTAATAAAGTCACTGCCGTCCATTGGCACATCGTTCTGTATCATCTTCAGAAGTTCATGAGAACTTATATGTCTGAGAACTGTAGGCAGTGTGAAATTACAAGCCGGCCAGTCAATGAGATCTACGTAGTATGTAGCTCGAAAGTCAACAGCAGGAATAATGAATCTATGAACACAATTACCATCTGTGCCAATTTCCCTTGCTTTGATAATTCGCCGAGCTGCAAGGGTTCTAATATGGCATCTCTCGTCAGTTAACATAGCGAAAAGCATGTTTTCTGGAGCCGCAAAGTAAGCGTTGCAAAAAATAACTGTTTCAATTATATCACGATACTTCTTAGGCAAGTATTGAGATGTGCTGATGAAATGCCACAAGTGTCTAGCATCATCCTTTATGGAATGATGAACCTTAATTCAGAACCATGAGGGTGCGTAAACTCTTAGAATGAATACAACCAAAGTTATCAACTCATTTGATGGCTTTGATGTTGATATATAAAGCCTCAATATTCGATTTGCAGTTGTTAGCTAGCAGGCCTAATTCAGCGTGCCCGGTTGACACTTCGCTAGATCTGAAGAACCAACACCAGAACTAATGGCTGTGCAAATGTTTAATAAGTATTTCTGATCACAACTTAGGTTGTCGGGATCAATGCCTGGCAATTCATATTCAATACTATTAAAAGCAACAAGTGGCAGCTTCTCACATCCTTTCAGGTTTCATCCAATGTCTCCGGTGTAAGACGAGGAACCAGAATAGGGAAGAACCAGAATAGACTTGCACTCAAATAGGTGTCATAATGGAAACTCGTTGAAATGAAGTAAGCAGATAATCCATTGAATTGGTCGATGAAGTTTCAAATTAAGCCTGTGAATTACACCGTTAAACACTCCAGTGTTCATGACTGTGCCGTCACATCCCAGAAAAATAAGGTTGCTAAAATCATCCAATAGTGCATTCGTTAAATATTCATAAATGCTGAAATTGGCCCAGAAGGAATTTGTGTTCATAGATTTGTTATTCCTGTTGTTAACAGTGGAGCAACAGACTACGCAGATCTCATTGACTGGCAAGCTTTTTATGTCACACTGCCTCCAGTTCTCAGACACATCAGTTCTCATGAACTTCTGAAGAATGATAGAGGACGATGTGCCAATGAATGGCTGGGACTTTATTAAATTTCCTTCACACACGCAAGCAGTTGAGCAAATTGTGAAACTTGTCACTGAAGCCTCCAGAAAAAGAGTTGGACCGCAGAACAGGGATGGATTTATCAGAGATACTAGAATCCAGAAAAGAAATGTCAAAATTTGAGTCCAAAAAAGATTACAAAAAATAGTGCTTTTGTAATTTTGTATGTTTCAAAGGTTGAATAATGTTTCTATTCGCATTATAATGAGGTAAGTAAAACTTGCATTTGTTTAAAAATTCGTCTTTAGTTTCGAAAATTCAATGCCGTTGCGGCTGCAAAAGATATTAACCTATAATTCTAAAATTTTATAAAGATGTTGTTGTTAATAAATAGTAACTTTTAAAAACTACCACAAAACGATCAACAAAATCTGTGATTTTTTTATTAATTTTTTAATTTTGACCATTTATTCCAATTTTCACAACTTTCTGCCCATTGAGGCGACAGAAGATATCATTTCAGAGTTATAAGATTTTGCACACGTTTTAATAATGTGTCTTCGCAACTTTTCTGTACTACCACAAAAAGACGAAAGACACTTCGACTTTTTCGGCCCGCCCTAATGTACATACCTTAAAACTTCTCAAAACTCCGTATTAGAAGAGTGAAAAAAAAGTTTTACTGAGTTGTAATTCGATTATTATTCAAGCATTATTCATTGTAAATATTTTAGTTTTTTTTTATTAAATTTCCTTTTAATTATTAAAAAATTTATGCATCCTTTATTTCAAGATAACATGAAAGCATGGTTGGTGTAATCAATTATTATTTTTTTTTTTTGCATAGAATCTTCTGCTGTATACAATTTTAAATATAGTGTCAAGTTTCTACTATTGATATTTCTCAGGCTTCCTTTAATTAATATTGCACAAATTATGTACTTAAAAACAACTTATGTACTTAATAAAAAAAGAATCCATCCAAACAACTTTCTCTGTTTGCTTTGAGAATGAAACGTTGGCGCTCACAAAGCAAAACAATTCTACTTCTGGTTGTTAGCGAATTCTAATAGAAAGTAACCCCAAGTTGTGTAGAAACATGAACTGCATCATTCATCAGTTCAGCGCTGGAAGTATAGCATAATCTCTGTTAGCTTCTTAACCTGTTCTTTGAGTGTATAAACATTGTTTTGTGTATCCTCTCAAAAAGAAATCCTTCATTTTAAGATCCAATAAGTGTGGAGGAGTTTAAGTCTAATTTAAAAACTGAGAAATTATGGTATTATTTGGAATTGTGAAAGGTCCAATACCTGTCAAGTTTCTATGTTTGGATAAATTAATTTTAGGTATGAAATATAATTAATCATTAATTTATGTATTATTTAATTGTATAGTTATTCAAAGTATGCCTGCATTTTTGGGCATTGTGTGTGGGTGCGTGTGAAACAGATGGGCCCAAATCTGTTACATTTTAATGAAATGCTTTATACTGGATCCTACACATGAATTATCATTATTTTCAGAATTTTATTGTATTTTAAAATTGTAAGGTAAAATTTACAGATTGTATATAGGTTCGCATTTCTCATCCATAAATGGCTGCATGAGGGATCTGTAAATAGCTTCAAAAATGTAACTTTTAATTTAAGGCTGACAAAGTAGCTGTTGCCCAGTGGGGTTATGCCACTTAGGTGGACAGGAGGTGGAGTTTCCATGTTATACAGTGAAACCCTCCACAGTGGCTACTCTCCATTCCAAGGAAAGTTGGCCGCTCTAAAGCGGTTCATGCTTGGAAGTACAAAATGCGTATTTAATTATTATACATAATCGGACATGACAAATTTCCACGGAAACACGGATTTCAGCATTTTTATCATTCTTAGTTTTCTTTTATATAATAACTAGAGGGTTACACCCCCTACTCGCTCTGCTCGTCAACCCCCAAGAATCACGTTGTGATTCTTTTGGGATCACTACTTGATCCCAGCTCGCTTGCCTTGCTGTTATGACTGTCTTCTAGTAAAAGGAAATTATAAATACATTAATTACTAAAAGTAAATTTAAATTATTTGAAATAGCATAAACTTCTAACATTTTTTCAGCAATTACTAATAAACTAAATCATCAAATTTCTAAAATTAACATTTGCTAGTAGCATATATATGTAAATGTTTCAAAGAAATTTGAATGCTAAAATGTATAATTATAAAATGTTTACAAATAGAAATTATTTACATCAATCAGAAATCAGGCATTTAAAACTTCTTGGTATACAAAATTGAATATTTTTTCAACAGTTTCATTAGCCCTAACTTTATTCCAACAAACTTCTAAATTTCCTCTCTTCTCAATGAATTATTGCTCAAAAAAGCTTCGTCACATGTATACACACTCACTGCAATAATTATTTAGCCAAGGAAGTTATAACTTTTATCTCTGGGTAGTTATTTATGTGTTAAAACCTCAGAAAGTTTGAGTTACAAAAGATTATTTAACCCATTTCACAAACTTTTAGCTTAAAAAGCACAGTTTAACGTGGCAAATGGCTTTAAACATGTTAAGATTCACTATTCAGAATTAAAAACCATAATAAATATTTACTTTTACATTTTTAAAAATTAACAAAATAGCCTTTTTTGGAAATTTTTAAAAATTTCTAAAATTCTTTCTTTTTACACCAAAATTTTAAGCATGCTCTTTTTTTCACTGATATTTTGATCAGAAAAGCTTCGCCACCTGTATAAAAGAACAGACTCCCACTAAAGTCCCACAACTATATTCCTGTAGCTCGGCAACTTCGCTCTGTACACAAAAACGCTTGATTCTATTTTGTTCATTTCGATTGGATCGTATTATGAAAGATTCCTCAATAGTTTCATTAGACCTATCTTGACGATTTCGATTTATAATCGAAACTGCCCAAGTTAAACTCATTTTGAAAAATTTTGATGTCCCAGATCAAATCAATCGCTAATTCGAATGTGAGCAATCTAATCTCGTGAGCTGTTGCCAAATGGCGATTAAGAAATTCGACCCTTGTTTGTCGCCACGTAAGAGAATTATATATATAGATTCTACAATAATTATAATATCTCAGGTACTTTTTGTATAAATTTATTTACTTTATTGTTCAATTAGTCATACTTATTTTACTTCTGGGTATTCATGTTTGGCACGATTCATTATTTATGAAGTTCAGCTTTTTTTGTTCCAAGCTTGTGTCATGTCTGATAATTCATTATTTCTGATGAAGTGAATTTTAAGAATCATCTAAAAAAAAGTGCTTTATTCAAAATTTTCTAATTATTTTTGAAAAATAATACAAATTGTGTTTGCTTGAATCTTTCAGCTTTTTGGAGGTAATTGTTTTTTATTAGAAAATACAGTAGTTGTTAATGAATAGGCAATGATATCTATTTTTTTCTTGAAGTCTGTTGAGCTGAAAGTTTCATATGCTGATGGTTGCAACCCGTATCAGCAGCTTTTTTTGTCGGAGTCCGAATCGGCAACTGAAAGGCTCAGATGAACTCTTGAATGCCCAACCCCAGTAGATGCCGAAAGTTCACTTTTCTACAGATTGGGAAAGAAATTATTGATTTCAATCTAATTTCTGTTCTTTCTTTACTCTTAACACTCCATTGGGCACGTTGATCTGACAGATACAGGCGTGTCAATATCTCTGTATTTTTCCCCCTAAAACTTTTTCTTACGACCTTGACCTTATCAGTATCTGGCCACCTGCTCCTTTGGAATGCTGTAAAGACCCGTTTCATGAAGGAGTATTTCCCGCTTTGAATCTTGTTTGAAATTTTGTATATGTTAGATACACGTGCCCGATAACGTTTGTCTCTTGAAGCTTTACGGAAGTATCGAGATTCCCTGTACGTTTTTGATTTATTTTTTCCCATGATGAGTGTTAAACGCTTTTTAGATTTGAATAATCAAAAAGACCTTGAACTAGTTAATAGTATTCTATTTAGTGATGGAAATGAGGAATTAAATGCTGAAGAATTTGATGAAAGTGATGATGTCCAAGGAGATATTTTAGAAATATGTGAAGTTGATTTTGATAGCAGTGAAAGTGATTATAATGACTCGGAACTTGATGATGATGCTAATAATGATGATTTTTATGTAGGAAAAGACAACAAAACTAAATGAGCAAAATGGATCGGAAGAAAAAATGTCAAGCTAGATCGCAGAATATTATCACAAAATTACCTGGGGTAATCGGAAGTGCGAAAGGTATAAAAACTATATACGGCTCTTGGAACTGTTTTTTTTTTCTGACGAAATGTTAGAAATAATTGTGAAATGCACTAACAAATACATTTCTACAGTTTCTAATCTATTTAGTAGAAAAAGAGATGCAAGACTAACAGATAATATTGAAATAAAAGCATTTATCAGTTTACTTCTATTAGCTGGTGTTTTGCGAAGTAATCGACAAATTTTGGAAGAACTGTGGGCTACTGATAGAATGGGTATTCAGATGTTTAGAACGGTAATGAATCTGAAATGATTTAAATTTCTTCTAAGATGCTGTACATTTGATGATAAAAGAGATGAGGAACGAGAGAAGGAAAACAGATAAATTAGCACCTATTAGAGAAATTTGTGGAAAAATGTAATAGTAATTATTGCCTGGGACAAAATGTTACGATAGATGAGAAATTAGAAGGCTTTTGAGGAAGATGCCCTTTCCGCCAATACATTCCATCAGAACCAAATAAATATGGCATTAAAATATTTGCAACAGTTGATGCTAAAACTCTGTATACTTTAAATTTAGAAATATATGCCAAAAAACAGCCCGAAAGTCCATTTAGTGTCAGTAATTCCCCACTAGATATTGTTCTGCAATTATCAAAACCAATTTTCAATAGCGGTCGCAATGTAATAGCAGATATTGGCTTACCTCTATTAATGTTATAAAAGCTCTAAAAGATAAAAAACTTTCTTACGTTAGAACAATAAGAAAGAATAAAAAAGAAATACCCCCTGTTTTGTGAAAGCTAAAGGAAAAGAAATATATTCAAGCTTATTTGGTTTTTCTAAAAACAGCTCTTTAGTTTCATATGTACCGAAAAAAGGCAAGAATGTTTTGCTTGTATCAAGTATGCACTTTGGTGATGCTATAGATGCAGACACTGGAGATAAAAAAAAAAGCCAGAGATCATCACATTTTACAATGATACAAAATATGGTGTTGATGCTCTAGATGAGATGTGTGGAACTTATAATTGCACTCACAATACAAGGAGATGGCCAATGGTCATTTTTTATTCATTGCTAAATATTTCATCTATAAATGGACTAGTTGTATTTTTGGGAAATCAGAATACTATTAAGAACAGGAGAGAGTATTTGAAAATACTGGTGCAGGAATTAGTCAAAGAAGAAGTTACTAGGCGCATGACTAAGCCCAATTTATCTTAAGGATTTGAAAGAGAAACTTCAAACCTACAGACCAACTGCTGGAGAAGAACAAAATGCAAATGTTTCCAGTACCTAAAATAAATGCAAAAGATGTTCTACATGCCAAGCAAATAAGAAAGGTAGATTGACCCAATGTTCCTGCTTAAAATGCAATGAATATTTTTGTTTGAAACATGCAGTAATGATGTGTCAAAGATGTTCAGATGAAAGCCGAACTTAAATTTAGAATCGAATTAAAGTATAACTGATTTAATTTGCCACTTTTATATTATGTATTTTTATGTTATATTAATCATTTGTGCACAACTGTCTTTTTTATATTTTTTCAACTGTATTAACATGTTTCATTATGTGTTTTTTAAACAGCATTTATCTTGTGAAATGGTCTTTGTGAATAATAAATAAAAATTATATTAAAAAATAAAAATTAAAAAAAAAAAACTAAAAAAAGGTTCTGGGTGTAAAAAGCCTGGACCTAAAAAGAATAAAAATAGAAGATTTAAAGTAATACAAATTAACAGAAAACACATAAAACTAAGATATATCTGACAGATACACCGCGCCCGATGCCGTAAGTTTCAAGATGCGCCTGATGGAGTGTTAATAAAAGGTTCAGAGGAAGAGAAAAAAAGGCATGTATTTTGTTAAAGTTATCAAACCTGGCCACTTAGAGAGGTTCGAGTAGTCATTCCTAGAGGTTATTTTAGCATTAGTTTATGGGCTAAAAATTCTGTGGCAAACAAAAGTGTCCATTTCGAGGGGTAGCCACTTAGAGAAGTCTTACTATATTTTAAATATATATAAATTATCTTACTTCTTTCTTGGGGAAAACAGCAAAAATTTGGCTTATTGTTTTTTCTTTCCTGAAGAACACAATCATCAAACATTGGGTTTATTCATGAATAAAAATGGGTTTTATTGTTTCAACTTTTCCGTTTAGTGCTTTAACATTAAAATGACAAAAAAAAGTATTTTTATCTTTTCGTAGTTCAGAATATCTGTCAGTCCTTGCTCACCATCATTAGTTCCAGAAACTTTTCATTAGTTTTATTTTTTCTTAATTCCGTTTTTATTGTCATTTTCATGAATACATTTATTTTTAATGCAATGTATATTAAGTTTTTATTTGTTATATCAAGAGTAGCTGAAGATTTAACATCAAATACTTCATAGTTGTATGCTGTTTTAAAAATTTGGCAAAGCTAAATAGTTAAAAGATCAGCTTAGAAAAGTACCCTGAATCCTTTAACAATTAGTACCACACACAGAGAAACCACTATTGTAGTGTGAATTGCTTCAATAAAACTAATTGGAATATTGTAATTTTTTATGATTGGAGAAACAAAAAAACAATTGTTTAATGAATTCCAAAACTCCAACCCTCACACATAAAAAAAAGAGATATAAAAACATGATGTTCAATCTGCCATATTTTTACTAGAAGTAAAAATATTATTGTCTGAACATTGTGTTCTGCTTTCATGACTGTTCATCATAAAATCATAGAAGTAAAATGCATCCATTTTACAATAGAGCAATAGGATTACAATGCAGAAAAAAAAATATTGAACAGAGCAATGATAAACTTTTATTTATGAGCAAAACAAAGTTGATTCATTGAAAAATTTTCTTTCTTCATTTTGATAGCTGGATGTTGCAAATACGTTGGTGAGTATTAAATGCTCCAAAATTTTTGTTGAACCTGGAAAGAGAATTCCTGAAAATTACAGAAGCATGCATAACATCATGCAACAGTGATGTGACTGCCTTTAGCTTTCTCTTTGGTAACAGATTAAGTTGTTTTTACTATGGCTAGTTTACATGCTTTATAAACTAGAACCCTTATATTCGAGTACCTAAGAAAAGAAATAATGCCAGAATGTTTTTGTTGCAGTAAATTTTAATGATAAACTCGTCCTTTAATTTTTAATTATTACCTGCAGTATTCTATATTTGTAGTGTCTTAATTTAAAGGACCAATATTTACACTTAAAAATTTATTAAAAGCAAGAGTTAAAAAGAAAAAGATATATCTTTTGACCACTGAAATGGGTGTTAATTTTTTTTTCGGGTTATTTCCTGTGTGCATGTATGATAAGAACCTGTTATAACTGGGCCGTTGATGGGGGGGGGGGATTATTTAGCAGATTCCTTGAATATTTTAAGTATTTTTGCAAACATTAATAAAGTTGCAAATCCCTTAATTTTGCAGAGATCCACTGCTAGATAAGAGAGTTCAATACTTATTCATAAATAATATCAAGCATATGGTTTACATGGAAATCACTAATTGTTGATGAATTTAGGCACTTGTTACTAACTATTTCCTTATGGGTCCTGCGAAATACCTGCTTAAAAGAGAAAGAATTTCCTGAATATATAGAGATAAAATGTGCCTCTAAGCCTATGTAATTTCAGAAGTTTTCTTAATGTTCATTGATTTCTTGCATAAAAAAAGTGTATGTACGTGTTTCTAATTAATGAACAATTAAATGTTTCTTAGAGTATCATGGACCCTAAACAAGTGCCATTGTGTTGCTGAAAAATGAGAACTTTAATAACATTGAAAAACTAGCTACTAATAATTTAAATGGTCGTACCATACATATTGCGCAAAAAAAAGAAGAAAAAAAATGTAAATTGATGACTCAGTATTTAAAACTCTTTCTGTTAGGGTTGATTTAAAAAGCAGGTGCAAACATTACTAGCAATGTGTTGAATCTTATCTTAAACTAGTATTAAGTTTCTCAACTTTTCTAGAATAAGGATCTTTGTTCATGATTAAAGTCTTCAGATCCATGTTACTAATTCCATCTAAAAAATAGCATTGTATTATATAAGTATATAATATTTACTTTGCAATGTAAGGTTTTGTTTGAAAAAAGCTCTTGAACTAAATTTTTATTTTATTTTAATATGCCTGTGATTGAATGTAAGAAATTTTCAGCATTTAGTTCATAAAAACAGGCCAGAAATTTTAATATTTTCAGATTGTTATTTCTTTTAATAAATACTGTTTGATAAAATTATCAAATTACTTCTTTAAAAACCAGAAAGAAAAGTTTTGTTACAACTGTTTTAATTTCCTTAATTTTGGTGCATGCTTTTTTCCCCCCTGCTTTGCATGAAATTACTGTGGAAGTTAATTAGCAGGCAGCCATTATAGGTTATTGTTTGAAAGCAACCGGACTTGTTTTTAGATCAACAAAATTGCAAATTTGTTCTTATAAATGCATTAAAATATGTTTAAATTCTTCATGATTTATTCTGCTGTATGATAGCTGAGCATTAAATAGATTCTTTAAAAATCAAGAATATTGAAAACTATTAGAATTAACTAAGTAATCCATTGTATAATCGTTAGTTAGTATTTGAAGGAAATTTCTAGAAGTATTCTTTGGACGCTACATTTAAAAGATGTATATTTAAACACTTATCTCAGAAAAATTACATTATTTAAACAAGCTAAGTTTAATAATGTAAAATGCTACTGAAAGAAAATAAAATCAGTTTATTCATCAATTTCAAGAAATATGATGGTATACTGATGTGAATGGTGCCAGTTATTAAAAAAGAAACAGAATTGTACATATTGAATGCAACACACTGCTAAATATTCATGCTGTGAGCTTACATTATTGTGACTCTGATGTCATAGCGACTAAGTGGATTGCTTTTCAATTGAAGCATCATCTTTTATAATAAATCTGTAAGAATGCAGATTGGAGGCATAAAGTAGTCATATGGCTGGAGGTCTGCTATAAACAGAATACTGGTTTTTTTTTTTTTTGTAAATGTTTTTGAAAAATATTATATTATAGATAAAAAAATTTTAGTTAAAATTATTTTCTTTCCTTCTAAATTCACATTGAAGATTGCTGCCTGAAGGCTTCTGGTATTTTAAAAACACATATATTTATACAAATGCATCATTAAGCTGGACATTCACGGTGAAACCGCTCCATGCAAAAGCTGTGATAGCATTCCACACCATTCCAATTTTCAGCCCATCCATTTAGGTGAGTCATGCACGAAGGCCACATGCAGCCCACACAAGCTGTCGCTGATCCCCTAGCGCTACTGTGCCTACTCCTCCCATTTTCAAAATGGAACACCTGCGCCGTTTTCACTAGAGAGCCTTACTCCCCGTTCCCACGGTCAAATTTCAGTTTTATGACCCAACACTCTAATTCGATTACGAAAAAAGATGAAAATCCAAACTTTTTGACCATACCATGCCAATTCTCTTCGGATTTTTACAAGATGACAGGTTTCTGAGTGACATGACCGAAACTGCAGGGAACGGTCTCACTATGAATGTCCAGCTGTACTGTGTTATGTAGGCATATTCCGTTTCAACTGGTTGGCTGCTGCTTTAGTTTTCGTTACTTTGAAAAAAATTTCTTTTTTACTTTCTTTTTAGGTAACTTATACTTTTATTACAAGATTTTGATGATTTGAAGAACAGATTTTTGTCATTGTTTATTTAATTATTAATAATGCATGATTTTCTAGAGGTTGATTTCACAATTGCACAGAATTTCAAAATGGTCATTTGAAAAATGAGAATATAAATTTTTAGACAGCTAGTGCAGTATCATGTTATTTAGCTAGGCTAGAAACTAAAATTAAGCCAGGAATTTTTTATTAATGTCGGGTATATACATATATGTATATCTGATTTCTGAAGGGGGTGAGCAAATGTTAAAGGTTTTTTTTTCTTTTTTATTTCTCCATTGGAGATAGAGATAATATTTGATATTTTTTATAAATTTAAATGCCCTTGCTTCGTTCAAAACAATCCAATTTGTATGTATGTTAATTAATTTCTTATGTTGCAAGTGTAAAAAGAATTTGCCACAATGGGATAGATAAGCCTTGCAGTTTTCCTGGCTATCTTTAAAAAAATTAGGACATTAAAAAAGTATTTCCAATATTTATCCTAGATTTAAATATTTTACTGATAGTAGGAAAAAATATGATTTAAACAATTTAGACTAGCATTGGTTCAGTTCTTATTCTTTTTTAAATATGAACAATTTAAAAATATATATATTATTATATGTGTGGTTAGCAGTAATTTATACAATCAGTGTCTTAAGAATTAATATGCAAAACAGTTCCATGTTATTAAAAGTAGAATTGTTGTTTGCTTTACTGATTTCCCCTTTTTCTTTCACATTAGTATAGGAGATTTTTAATAAACACATAAACATTTTATATTTATGTATATATCCACCTTTCTAACAAACAAATCGAATGATTTGGGAATAAGTTTTTCTAGGAATTTTAAACTAAAAATAGCCTGGGAATAATGTAAATCCCAAATTTCTCATTTTAAGTTTTGAAACAGAATTTTCATATTGAAATTTCAGGACATCAAATTCCTTGAAAAGTGCTTGAATTTTTATTTTGCTTTCTAGGAGCTCTGCAAACACATGAAAAATATACTAAGTCAGCAATTTTTCTCTCCTTCAGGATAGCTGTTTGTCTAATCTAATAAATTTGGAAATTCTTAACATTTGTTGTGTGTTCTGCAAGTTTATAATTGCATGATAATCTGTCCCTGTTTTAATTATTAAATTAATAATTTGATAAATTATACAGTTATGGTGCTGGATCGATGTGCTTCCCTTGCATGTATATACTGCCTTTTCTGAAATGCATACAATTATTCCTCTGCGGCGTATTATAAAAAGGAAAATTACATTTTTTTTTTTTTTTTTTTTACTAATGAATTGTCATACTGTTCATTAGTAAATTCATAGCAACTCGTAATCTCTCAACTTGGGTACTCATTCTTGCATTGATATCACTCAAAATTCTGCTCTTTTTGGTTCTTAAGTAATTTGTGATGAAAATAATAAGATGTGTTGATTAAAATTATGTTCACAAGTGTAATTTGCATTTTAAAAAATTTATAGCTTTAACTTTGGTCCAAATTTGACCTCTACTTGGAAATGATTTTACTTTTAACTATTTGTTTGGTGTGAATGATAAGATATAAAGCTTTAAGTGTGCCATAATTCTGTTGATTGAAAGAATTCTACCTTAAAATTTTTTTTAACCATTGAGTTAAATACCAGAGAAACGACTTGGGAAGTGTACAAATGTGTTGCTTCCCATTTTAGAATTAGTCTGATTATTCATTGATTACTTTTAATGCTTATAATTCTTATTATGTAATAAATATTTTGAAAAAATTCTTTTAACGATGGAAATTATCTAATATTCTTTAATAAATAGTGTCATTTATTTATCAGTGAAAGTTGTGAAGCTTCTTTTTTTTTTTTAAATCTGTGAACTTTTAAAAATGGGGCTTCTGTTATATGACGTGTGGCCAGAAGTATCCATACATATGCACTTACTGTTATGGTGTTATGCAAAAATTAATACAATTAATGTCATTATATGATTGTAGCATGTACATGTAATTATTATCCTTCACTTTTAAAATATTTTTCATTAGTTTTATTAAGTACTGACCTTGATTTTTTTCCTACTGTTCTGGGAGAAAGTTTTGAACTGACCATAGCTATATTTAATTTCATTGGTGACTAATCAAATTATTGTTAAATCCTGTATTGCTAATGTTTTCTAGTTAACAATAGCAGTAGACATCATTTTGTGAACAAGGCTACCAGTTGATTTAAGAAGTCCCAGATTTGCTGACTTAAGTGTTTAACTCATAATTTCTAGTTTTTTGTTAAAATTATGTTAGAATTCAATACTTTAAAAGTCATTAAACTCCTTTTGGAATTTCAAACAGGAGAACCACTTTATATTATTGACAGAATTGTCAGGGTTAGTAGTAGGAATAAGAGAATTGATTTCCCCTTGCTAGAACGAAAACTATTGATGTGTGTGTGTATTTTTCTTGTCGGTGATGCTCAGAAATTGTTATTGAAGTGTTATTCCATATTTTATGCAGATAAGAGCTCACTGCAGGTAGCAGATCATGCAATCGCCAGAAGACTTATCCTTGAAGGTACATCTAAAAAATATAGCATGTTTTTCTTTTTCACACTTAACTGAATTCCATCCATGAGTACCAATGTTTATCAATTACAGGGTGCTCTTAATTGAAGTATACAACTTCCATATTGTAGTTATCTGGAAATAAATTATCAGAGATAAAAGCTTGCAATCATTTTAATTTTGCTTGGCAGTTGTATTTTTTTTTTTTTCATTGCATTTATTTGCTTGTCTTAAGTTATGTGGTGAATATCTTTGTGATAGTTAATGGAATCTAAATACATCAAAAATTTGGGTCATATTGGAGATTAAGTGCTGGTAGCATTTTTGTTCAGCTCAATAAAAACTTACTTATTTAATAATTAATGGTTTTAGTATGCTTTGAATATAAAGAATGGTAGTGAATAGCATGGATAAAAGCGATTAAAGAGGTGCATTTGAATTTTTAGTTCTTTAGCTTTGGAAGTGCTTGTCTGAAAAATGGCTAGTGTTTCATGAATTACGGGGTTCTTTCTTTTAAGTAATTGCCAAGAATTAAATATATATCTAGGTTTATATATTCACTAACAAAAGTTCATCCATTAATTCAGAGACAAAGTAGTGATTATTAGATATATACTATACAGGCAAAATTGCAATAAAATATTATCTCTTACTGTTAAAACATTACTAACAACTGAAGTTATATACTTCATTTATGAATGTCCTGGGTATTTATATTTCTTTGACTGAGGGATCAACATTAAATTTTAAACTATGACCTGATTTGAAGTGCATTATTGCTTTTTTCCCCCACTGTTTCTTTTCCCCTTACAAGATACAAGAAACTTTTTCAAATAATATTTTTTTGATTAGTTTAGATATATCATCACTTACATGTAAATGATCTATAAAGTTTGTATATAATTAATTCTGAAACATTGTTTTTTATCATACATTAAGTTATACTTTTAATAACTGTAATGTTATATTTTAATATTAAAATGCACATAGTAAATTGATTGAGAAGAAGTGTGTTGTATGACATTCACCTTTTTCTGACTGTTTCAGAGTTTCGAGAAATAAATCTTTAGATAAAGTATGTATCTAACTTATATGTTTTCCTAGTTTTTTTTATCTGACAGCTTATGTTTATATGTGTTTGTATATTTCTAAAGGAACAAATAAATGAAGAAGCAATGGCTTAAAATTAATCTTTGTGATTGAATGTGTTAGATAACTGAAAGGCTTATATTCTATAAAGGATTTAATTAATAAAATATAATGACAGAATAGGATATTTTGTATTAAACTACTATGTTTTGATGTTCTTCAATAGATCAAAATCGAAAGTGAGTGAAGAGTTTGGCTTGGAAATAAATGCTAATGTTCATTACTGTCTGTTTTCACATACGGAAACCTTCAACACTTTTGTGTGTGTGCCAGTCGGCTTTAATTTCACCAAAAAAGGATGGGAAGTGGACATGTGTACTTTTCATTAAACAATACACAAGTTTTGAATTAAAACAAAATAGTATGATTAAAAAAATTAATGTGCACATTGGAAAAGAATAGCTAAAAGAAAAATGCAACTAACAAAGAATTCTAAAAAAGCTTTCTTCTGATTCACTGCATATCAGCCCTTTGTGCAGTTAAATCAACCAAATATGATAGGTGTGGATTTCTGAAACGAAAAGTAATTTGTAATGACTTGGAGTTTGAAAAAATATTATTTGTGATTTGGAATTCTTGGTAAATAGGAAAAACCCAAGACTGATTTTAATGAAGTAGGAGTAAATATGGAAGAATTTCATGTCTGAAATTAAATTAGCCTATTATATTTGAGCCTATGGCATTGAAAAGTTATGTTTTATAAGTCTTCTTTCAGTATTGTAAGCATAAATTGTTTTTGTCATTGCAACCTTGTAGAAATTGCTGTCTTTCACATGAAAAAATGTTACATCTTAGAACATTATTCCAAATTGTTTATTTTATGCTTTATAAAAAATTCAAAATTTGCATGATTCTATTCAGTTTTAGATTATCATCAGCTTCTTACAGCTTTTGTCATAACAATGTTGTAAAATTCTTAAGGCTATTATTGCTGGAAGAATTTACTACTAAAAAAATTCTTAGATAAAAAATTGAAGTTATTTATCAGCATTTTTAAAAATGCATCTTTCAGTCCTGATATAATAACCCAAAGGAAAATTATCAGTTTTTGAAAAATACCTTTTGTTGCTTTTATTCAAAACTGTATTTAATAATTTCTCATAATTATCATTATAATAGTGTATTGAGTTTTATTTCCTCAACTTTTTCATTCTGCTTACCGTTATAAATCTTATTTTTTTTAAATGGTTATTTTATTTTTTGAACAATATCAACAATTATCTGCATATTTTTCATATAAGCTATCTATTTATATTATGTTGTTGATGCTGTGTATTAAACCTGGGACAAGCAAGATTCATATGAAAAAGCATTATTTCTAAAGCATAATTTCATAATGTGGATTCCACTATTCATCTTATAGTTATTCTTGATTTTATTGTATTCAATATTCAAATAAAATTGTGTGAATTTTTATCATGGTTTCAAGGTTATCAGATGCCTTAGTAGCTATAGAAAACTTTCTTTGTAGCAATAATATTACTAGGAATATCTATTTTTACAAATAAATTGTAAAATTGTTTGTTGTAATTGCTTGCAAAATCGATAATTGTTTGACTTAAATATCATATTAAAATTTTTGCCTTCAATTGCTGTTGAATTAACCTAGGGATTGTTTTTTACTTGGATTTTTTTTCTTCTAAAAAAAATGCTGAAATTATTCATCTGTTTTTTAGAATTTTAAATTGATCCTAGTAGCTTTGTTGGCATTTTCTTAATAGCTTGATAAAACTAACTAGTTCATTTTAAAAATATTACCAAATACTTTAAAATTATTGTTATATGTATACGTTAAATAACTACTTCTCCAAAGGCAGATACTACCTTATAATTCTCTACCTGGGAATGAGTGGGAGAAGAGAATGAAAGTTATTTAGATTTATAGCATCCTGATAATAGTAATGAAATCCTTTTGATAGTCAGTTTCTCTTCCTTATTTAGTAAATGCTTTGTTCATCCTTCTATCCACATAAAAATTCCTTAGGCTCCGGTTTCTTTGTTTTGTCAGTATTCACATACAGTCTGGATTGGGAATGGTGTTTAGATTATTTACATCACTAGAAGGTTCTCTTTGTCTGGGTGTATTTTCTTACCTTGCTGAAAATGAAAGAATGGTCATGTTTCTCTTTATCTCTTCAAGTTAACTTTCATTGTTGTGTAATATTGCATTAAAGCTGAATTTTTATTATTGCACTATTTACTAGAAACTAATTTTGAAATACTTATTTTAGTGAACAATATTATTTTAGATTCTATGGAAGTAAAGCCTGTTACTACTAGAAAACTTCGCCGACGACCGAATGATCCTTTGCCAGTACCTGAAAAGAGACGCAAGACTTTGCCAAATATCCTTTTTATTGCTCCTTTTTAATTTCTCGTATACAAAGAGAAAGTATTGTAATCGCAAAAAAATTCGAACTCGCGATTTTGACGAATCTCCACGTTTTAGACCTCCCTGAGTCCGAAAAACACAATTTTGGAATTATGTTTGTCTGTCTGTGAATACGATAACTCGTAAACTATTAGAGCTACGGGGATGAAATTTGGTATGTGGTCTTTAAACATAATTTGTATGTTTCTATCAAATTTTGGACAAAATCCGCCAACGGAAAGTCTGTCTGTCTGTATGTTCGAGGTCATGCGAATGCTATAACTCAAAAACTTGAAAAACCAGATGGATAAAATTTTATACACAGTTTTATCGTCATGAATGTAGGTCCATATAAAATTTTGGGCCAAATCTATCAAAGGGTTGACTGTCTGTCGGTCCGTATAATTTACTTTTGAAGAGAATCCGTTATCTCCACGTGCATGCACACTGGAAGAACGGAGAGGAATTTCATTACAGAGTAGCGAATTACGTCAGTTTGTCCTTGAGCCGGTAAGAGAGGAAAATCGTTACACATCTCTTTGAATTTCATTCTTTGCGTAGATATTTTTCAATCACTATAATGAAAAACCTTCTGATAGTCATTGGATTCTGGGTAACAATAGGTTCGAATTTTTTTAGCCACACGGGGGAAGGGGAAACAGCACTTTTTGGGATATACAAGAAAGTTTAGGGGAGAACATTCCCGCTGGTTTTTTCCTTAATAGCTTATTAATTTTTTGTTTATTCATTTGAATAAGTAATTTTTAATAGCTTCATTTTGATTCCTTAATTTTTTCTACCTTTAAATTTCCTTTTGGATGATAGTGAAATTATTGAAGACCTGAGACTAATGAATAAGGTAAATATATTCTGATTTTAAGTTTCAAATTCTCTAACTTTTGCTAATTAATATTGTTATAAGTGCATCTTGTGTATTTGTATTTTGCACAATAATGATTTATAATGTTAAGTTAATAAATAGTAAGTGTATAATTTGATTTGACTGAGCATTGTAGCCTCTATTGAAAATTTCTTAGAAATTACATTCTGAACCTAACCTTTACTAAGCTTTAGCTAATATTCAACTAAATTATTGCAAATAAAATCATTTGTCATATTAAATCATAATTTTTTTAAAATGTATTTAGTTCCACACCAGGGGTGGGGAACCTTTTTGCACTGAAATGCTTCATTGAATTTTGGCAGTTGGGCAAAAGCAGAACACAAGCAGAATCTTAAGGGTTATCGTTCCATAATTATTAATATATTATTTTTTAAATAGACTTATTGTATTATGAAAGTACAAAAAATATAAGTATTTAAACTGTGCATTAGTAAATGAAAGTAGCAGGTAATTGGTAACAATTGTTTTATTTACAAAAGTACATATAATTGTAAATACATGGTTTCCGTGCACCTGGGAAGTCGGGTAAAGTCATGAATTTGGATAATGACTTTACCCGATGTCATGAAAAGATGATTACCCGATGTCATGAATTTTGTCATGAAAAGTCATGATTTTCAGAAAAAATTGAGTAAAAGTCATGAAAAACTATAGGCTGTCATGGATTCGCTAGGCTTTAATCGCCTAATAATAAATTTAAGAAATTTACATTATTTATTTAAGGATTCTCCAGCTAGAAGAGCAGATTTTACTAGAATTGCAGGTTGTTCTATTTTTCCGAAAAAATTTTGTGCTGTTTGATGGCTAGAAAACAGTGATTGCATAGCAAGAGCCATTGAAATAGTTGAGCTAGTCACAAAGTATCTATCACAATTAAAACATACTGGTAGCAAATTTAAGGCCTCTTTGAAAACGTCTATGAAAGATCCTTTCATAATATACAAACTTGCTTTTGTTAGATCATTGTCACTACAATGTGAAACTTTTTTGACAAATTTTCAAAGTGAAAAAGTGTGTGTGTCCTACTTGTATGCAGAATCGTCTCAGCTGAAGGATCATAAAAAAATTTGTCAAGTTCATAATGCAAACCAAATCACCGAGATAGTGGCAGAAAGAGGAAAAGACCAATATGTATCCTTTTGCTCTGTTGTCAAAGAAAGACATCAGGATGAGTTTGAAAACTTTTTGTCTGATGAGTGCAATCTAGAGCTCGATAACTTTTACTATGGATTATTGTCAAAGAAAAAAAAAAAAAAGGAAGATCTGTGGCAGGTTGTAAAATTATGCTTTATATTCTCCCATGGAAATGCTTCAGTGGAATGGGGCTTCTCTGTCAGTAAAACAATGCTTGTTGAAAACTTGAAAAAGCAAGGTTTGATTAATCATAGACGAGCATATGATGGAATTAAATCTCTTGGGGGAAAATGTCTATATTACTAAAAGAATGTTGGGAATGTTGAGAAAGAATGTTTAGTTGTTCATGGTGAGAAGCATCGGTCTAGAGCAGGTTTAGTGAGGAAGAAAGAATATTTAGATAAAAAAGCATCAAAGACACAAGAAAAGAGAAAATTAGGAAATGAATTGCAACAGTTTTATATAAACAGAAAAAGAAAATTCGATAGGAAAAAGAGAAGGAAGAATTGAAGGTTGAATTTGAAGAAAAAATTCAAATTTTGGAAGAAAAGAGAAAATCCTTACTGTGAAGATTCAAATTAAGTTTAAATATAAGAACTTTATATTGAGACATTAATTTTTGGGATTAATACAGAAATGTAAATAATCATTATTGTGATACATTAAAATATTTTTGAAAAATCATCACAGTTGCATTATTTACTGCTAATATTACTTTCTTATCATTTGACTAAAGTTAATGAATTCAAATTGAATTAGAAAAATTTTGTTTGCACTTACAAAACTGCTATATGATGAAACTTAATGGAAATACAGTAATTTATTTCTACGTACACGAGTTTGTAAACATTTATAAGTACTTTTTCTATCCCAAAATTCCTGTATTATTTCCAAACGCATAACTTTTGTTTGCATTTACATAAGACGTTTAATTTGTATATACTTTAACTAAAGCATTTCTAAGTCATGGAAAATTATTGGCTGTAATCAGAGAAAGTCATGGAAATTCATGATTTTGTAACACTGTATTTTGGCAGATACCCTGTAAATAACTGGTAAGGGCACAAAAGAAACTCAAGAAGGCCGTTGGTTCCTCATCCCTGCTCTATGCATTATTAATATTGACATTTCACAGTCACATAAAAATATTTAATTTGAAGCATAAACTTCTATAAACTGAGAAATGAATAAAGAATCTCTTTAAGTTAATACAATATTATTGCATATAGGTTATATCTTTCATATCATTTTATGTTTTGGGCATAACACTTTTCTCTTTTATTGATAGCAGTGGCATTATAGGGTGTCAAATTAAGATGTTGATATGGCACATTCTGTTTGAGGCACATCTGACTTATTAGTTTTGCATCATGGTTTCTGACTAGTTAATTTTCTTAATTAAAAATCTCAAAATCAAATTGTTAGTTTATGTGAATAAATTAACAATTGGATTTAGGTCCTATTACTTTAGAGTGCAGGAATAGCAATAGTATGCAGTACCCTGAAAATGTTTCTGTATCTATGAACCCAATTAAATATTAATATTTTAAAAATTGTTGAGATACAATGTCTGAAACATTTCTAAATCTTGTACTCCTTTGTGAAGAGTGAAAAAGTCCCCTTCCTGATAGAAAAACTTTTGCATATGAAATGCATGATGTTAAACACAACATGTATATTGCTCATGTCATTCAAACTGTGTCTGCTCATATTGGAAGCAAAAAATAAAGATTTGTTTTTTTATATACATTTTTTGTAAGCAGTTTTTTTCTTGTGACTGAAACTGAAAACTGAATTAACCTGTATCTGAAAGCAAAGTGCATTATTGCAAATGCTGTAAGCAACTCATAAGTATAAATTTTAAAATATTTTGCATTGTTTTATTTAAAAAATAGACATCAATGTCGCATTAAGGGGGGAGCATCAAAATTATTATGAGTTATTTCCTCTTGTTTCAAAGAAATTTTATTGCTATAAATGCCTAATGAACAAAGCTGATTTTCTTGACCTTTACTTTACACTAAACAGTTTGCCTTACTTTCTATTTAGTTGAATTTATAAATTTTTTAAAAATAAAATCATGTTATTTTATGGAATAAGCATCAAAATCGTGTAAAGCCATTTTACTTGCAGATTGTACCTTCAAAACAATATGTAACATTAAGTGCTTATAACTTGTGTAATAATTTGTAATTCTTGCCTGAAATGAGCAAAAAATAGATTCTTAATTTTATTTATAATAGTTGTGGACACAGAAGACTTTTTATGTGTTGGATTTCCTTGTTTAGCAGCGAAGTCTGTTTATCTGTTTGAAACTGTGAATTGTTTTTAAGCTAAAACTAATTTTGTTCTTTTTCTGTCTTATCTAGAATAAGACTTCATCTTCAAGTAAAAGACATGACAGTATGTATTTTTTTTATTTCATTTATAATTTATAAAATATTCATATATGTTTTGATATATTTAATTTATTTTTGTATATTTTTCTTTTTACTTACTACAATGTGTTAGTGATCAAATATCAGTTTAAAAATATGATGTTTTTATGATGTACTGCTTTTGCAGCACAACCATAAGTAACATGAATATTCAACATTTATTGAATCTGTGTAAATTAGTACCAAAGTATTTATATTGAATTACGATTTTGTATAATGCATTTATTTTGTCATTACTTTAATCTTAGGTTGTGAGGGATCGTCAAGTGATCAGCGAGGAACTTCAATAGAAGTTAAAGTTGAAGATGGAAAATTATATTATGATAAGAAATGGTATGATTTTAAAATTGCATTTTCTTTAGATCAGTTTTCATTTAATTTATTTGTGAGACTTTTAGTGTAAAATTGCCATGACATATACGGATGTAGTAAACTAAGCATTCTGATTATAGGGAAACATATAAACACAACATAAAGAAATATGATAGGTTTACAATTCAAATTTTAATTCATTGAAGGCATACAATATGAAATCCATACAATAATGCACAGTTAATTTGTTGATGTGATTATTGGTAAATGTATATTTCTACCTTCTATAAAGAGCAATTTAAATTTCCCTCTATTATCTGTAGAATCAATGTTTTATTTTATTATTTGTTATAGGGATATTGAAACATTTTATATTCAGGCAATTCTAACAGTAAAAAAATTGACTCTTTTGAAATTCACTACAGATATTTTTTGATTCGTTCAATATTTATAACTTTAATTCTATGAAAATCTTGTATTTTTAAGAAAACTTAATTATTAGTGTTTTTAAATCGATATAACCTGGCTATCATCAGCACGCTTTTTAATCAGCATACAGACGTTGTTATTGTTAAGTATAAAAAAATTATCAAATATTTTGTTATTTTTCCTAGTGTGTGTGTTTTTTTCTCTCTCTCCTCCCCCAAATTTTGTCTGTAATAAACTTTCTGTCATTTGCCTATGTGTTTGAATCTAGGCCAAATCCCTTTCAGTGCAACTTTTGTTTAATCTTTTTTTTATATGTTTATTTTAGGTATCATCGTGGTCAGCAGATATATTATGAAGGAAAAGAAGTTGGGACAAAGAATAGTGGATTGATTTGTACAATTAGTTCATCTGAAGTGAGTGTAATTATATTATATGTTTCAGACACTGCTTGACTTGTACTTTTCGCATGTCTTGCATGTTTTTCTTAATCCATGCAGAGTGAGATCAAAGTAATCAAATTGTAGGTGTTTTTTAAAGGAATACTTTGGTTTTTCTTTTTAAAGAAATGTACTTAATGACAAAAAAAATTTTATGATATAAAACTGACATTGATATGAACACCTCGGCAGAAACTATAGCCTTCAAAATTTGGGGGCGTTGTCACTTCATTGATAGAATTTTGATACTTCCTGAACTTAGAAAAACTGGTGTACAGAATTTTGTGAAAGCTGTGATGCACATATTTAATTTCTTAACTGCATTTTATTTAGTCTTTTCAAGAATTTGTAAATTTTACTAAATTTAACACTATTATAACTGAGGAAATTGAGCAAGGTAGAAATATAGACATTATATTAATGGCGTTTGCTGTGTGTTGTTGCTTATGGCTTGGCTTCTAATGACTTTAGTGAAAATGTAACAAAAGAATCTTTTAATATAATATTTCATTCAAATAAGGTAGGAATTCCAAATGGTTTTTTTAGATTAAAAATGTAGTCTGTTTATAGAAAATAGTACGAATGACAAATCTTTATTCAATATGAGGTATGTTAGAAATGTGTAAGAATATGTAAACTGTAAAGATAGAACAATTAACATATCATTTAGGTAGATTGTATATTTGAATTTTTTTTATTGTGTTGAAAGATGAGCTTCTGTATGCTAGTTGTTTTGCTGCCAACCTAGTCTAATAACCATATGTGTTTAATTAAAATTTCTTCAGCTCCAGAAGAATTCTTTCTAAAACGCTCTATATTCTGGCAAAATGACAATCCCATTTTACAGTCAGTATTCTACTATATGTTTCTACTGTAGCACATGCTTATTATAAAAATTTAATGCAAAATAACAAAATAAATTAGCAGTTATTACTTTAAGACAGTCACTACTATTCTGTACCAAATTAATTGCTCAGTCACTATCTTAATTTATGGAACAATCACATACATTCTATTTTGAATAAATTTGAAAGCATCATTGTTCTTTATGTTTCAGTTTAGCAAAATTCAGGATTATTATTAAAAAAGTTTTCCGATATACGAGTCCTTCGTGATCATACCAATGAAGAAAATGAAATTATTGATGCAGGTATTTTAAGGTGTATACTCTAGAATTAATGTAAAAATGAACAGTTTGACTCTTACAACTATGGTGACAAAATTTCAAATAGTATTTTTTTTTTTAATTATTGGAATGCCATCTTCATAGTCAAAAACCATAAATTACATTAGGTTGATGCCTGCAGCATGAAAAATGCTAGCTCTAGGCAGAAACTAAGAAGATGATGAAAACATTCAATAAGAACAAAGAAGCAAAATGTTTTATTGTGTTTCACAGTTTTTCCACGTGCCCGTCCTCACACACAGACACGACACATTTCCGCGTAAACACGGATTTCCGCTTTTTCGGCATCGAATTTAATCATTCTTGGGATCGATGCAAATCTACATGAAAATTTTTGTTAATGTGTTGGGGGGCGGGCCGCTCACGCAAACAAAAACTGTGCGCCATGTGAAAATTTTGCATATGGCTCTAAAGCGAAAGAGTTTCGAATTCATAAGATATTGCGTAATCCTGCCAAAGGCCGCTCAGCGTTCGAGTTATGTATTGATGTTTTGCCGCGCTTTGGGGTCACAGTTTAGCATTGGGAGGAATGGCTGAAAGTTGTATTATTTTCTTTCATCCAATCGTCTTTCGCTCCATCCAATCAGAATTCATTTTGAATTCTGATTGGATGAACGAAAATTTTCCACGAATTTCTTCCGATCCAAATTTCGTGGAAACAAAAAAAAAAAGATCGTTAACTCTCCGTGAAGAAAGCCATTTTTTATTCGCGTTCTTTATAACATTTGTTTCTTCATTTTTGTTAGTTATTTCGTTTCATTTTTTTTTTTAGTTTTCGTTCTTTAATGTTTGTCTGTAAACACAGACCTGACACATTAGTAAGGAAATGCGGATTTCAGAGTTTTTGGCATCGAATTTTGTCATTCTTGGGATCGATGTAAATTTGCATTAAAAAGTTTTGGTAATGAATTAGGGAAGAATTTTATCACAAATTAATTTTCTTTTAAATAATAATTCTACAATATTTTTAATATCTCAAGCACTTTTTGTGTAAATTTATTCATTTATTGTTCAATTAATCATACTTATTTTACTTCTCGGTGTTTACGTTTGATATGATTCCGTATTTATGAAGTTCAGCTTTTTTTTGTTCCAAGCCTGTGTCATGTCTGCACACATGATAACTTGTCAAGAAAAGTTTCCAATTTTATGAAATTTAATTAGCCTGAAATGGCAACCTCAGTTTTTGTTCATTTTATCTACTTAGTAATTAATAGGCAACTAATACCTCCATTACATTATAGATTCCTTAAATATGTTTGTTTTACTTCATCAACTTAAAAAAAATTATTAGATAAGAATAGAAAACTTGTGTTCCTTGAAGCAGTGATCTAAGATGGTTGACCTTTCTGATTCAAAAGTTGAATTCAAGTTTTAAAAATGCTTTTTATTATGAGCTTCCATTTTTTTTTTTTTTGGTTCAAGACTTTTAAATTTAATTTGAATGAGGCAGAAGTAACAGCATTTGTATTTTGATTTAGTATTTTTTAAATTTAAAATATATGCAAACTTAATTTTAAGGGAGAGTTGCATCTTTTTCTTGTTTTAAAAATGATGCAATTTAACTAGTTGCACTAAATTTTTTTGTTGTGACCTTGTTTATATTTAAAAATGGCATTTTTAATGAAATTTTCCATTGTTATTTAAACTTATTTTATTTACTATGTTTTGTTTTTCTTTTAGATATGGATCAAACGTACTTCTGACAGCAACAAGATCCGAATTTATATCACTCAATTGCAAAAGGGCAAGATAACAATCAGACGGAGATCTGCTTAGTTGGCAATACCTCTTTGTAGAAGAAATACTCAAATCTTTTTCATTTGTTATATGACTGGGGTGGGAAGAATAGTTTGCTATGATAGGATTATTCATCTGTATTTATACTGTCATAATCATAAAAATTGGGTTGTATTTTTTATTTAATATTTGTTAACTCAACATTTGTGACATGGCGCCATTTGTTACATAGGCGATTAATTTATTCTCGTATTTAATACTCAAGACAATAAAAATGTATGTAATATTTCAAATACTCAATTTATATTGTACAAGGATTCCTATGTTGTTATACAGGATGTATCAAAAGAAAATTTTACGTTTTTTGTTATAGATCTATATAAGTGATTTTTCTGCATTTACCCTTATTAAAACGAGAGTTCATAGGCTGATGAATTTAGTGGTTTGTCCTTTGGGACTTAGTCTACCCTTAGTGGATATCTATTTCCTAGGTGGAAATCATTTCTAAATTATTTTTAGGACACTTCGTTATATAAGCAATTAATTTATTCTTGTATTTAATACTCAAGACAGTAAAAATATATACAATATTTCAAATGCTTGATTTTACATTGCAAAAATATTCATCTTTTGTTATACAGGATGTATCAAAAGGATGAACAATGTGATATTTTACATTTTTTTAAAATCTTATATCTATGTAAGTGACTTTTGCATTTACCCTTATTTAATATGAGAATTCATTGGCAGGTGAATTTAGGGGTTCATCTTTCTGTGACTTAGTCTACTCTTGGTGGTTATGTATTTACCAGGTAGAAATCATTTCTTAATTATTTTTAGAACACTTTTTGAAAATAAAAATATTTGTAATATTTTAAATTGATACCAGTGCACTCAATTTACATTGCACAAAGATTCCTATGTTGTTATATAGGAAGTATCAAAAGGATGAACAGTGTGTTTTTATGGTAGAACTACGTAAGTGACTTCTGCATTTAACCATATTAATTTGCGATTTCTTTGGCTGATGAATTTAGTGGTTCTTCCTTTTATCACTTAATGTACCCTTAGTGGTCATGTGTGTAATAGGTGGAAATATCATTTCTAAATATTTTAGGATACTTTTTTGAGCAGGTTTGTTTTATTGAATGTTTCCAAAACTGTTTTACCATCAGATCATTGAAAATATTTTATGACAGAAAAGTTAAAGAACCTTATAGACAGAAAAACTTTCCATGTGCCATTTCCATTTTTATGCGTGTAATAAAGATTAGGATAAAGTCTTATCACAACTGTGTAATATAGTCAACTGTAGATTTATTTTAGACAATTCTTAATTGTCTTATTTTTATTAGTCTCAAGTGTTTACTTCTGCCTTTTTTCTGTACATATGACTGTAGAATATCTCTTGTCACTTCTGCTTCTATGGTGTGCAATATATATAATCATTGTCCTTCTATACCTATAAAAAAAGTTTTTAAAAATGAAAATGCTAGATCTTTATCATTTCTGTATGCATATTAACAGGGGTGTTTGTGTTCCAGATTTATCCACAATTCTGGATTGTTTTACTTTCTCAAATCTAGAATTTTTTCAAATTCTTTATCTCAAATTTTGTTTCAGAACAAATATATATAATAAAAATAAATTCAGGTATGTATGTGTAACACATTAACATTCAAAATTATGTCGGATTTTAACACCACACTAGTTTTCAAGATTTTTGGAATTGAGTCGTAGCCACCCCCGATATTATGCACTTTTGTGTCTAAAGTAATTTTCATAGCCTACGGTTGCTATTACTCATGTACATGCAAATATTTTGATACATCCTGTATTATTAATCTGTATTTTCATATTCAAGATTATAATGAAATGTATTTGGTTGTACAAATTACCTCAAATAGCCTGAAATACTCTAGCAAGACATTTTATTTAATAAAATTAAATGCTAAGATTTCTGTCATTACTTTTTGTCACTTTTTTTATGCATCACTAACTAACATACCTATTTCAGTTTAAGACTGAGTGTATCTATGTTCTGCCACGTGCATTGTCAGGCATGTAAAAGCATGGGAAAAAATTCTCAGGCCAGCGCCAAGCCTAATCGGTGCCGTCATGCAACTACCTAATGAGCAACTTTATGCTGTGGTGATATTAGGAAAAATGGCTTATGGTTAACACTTGACCGGCGCCACACATATTGGCGGCATGGGCCTGAGAATTCCACTGTAGAATTAAAGCTTGGTTTATTTCAAGATCAAACATTTCACTTGAAGAAAGATGGTGTTATTTTAACATCTTGGATGATATTTCCTTGACACAAATCAAGAGAATCGCAGCACGGAAATCAGCGATGTTCAAAACAGATAGAGGAAGATGGCGACATGTCCGAACCTTAAATACTGTTGAAACAGGGATTCCCCTCATTCCGAAACGATTAAAACCGGTTGATTCTGGACTTCTATAGAGGCTTGTGGAAAATGAAGTCTCGTGCGACTCTTTAAATTAAAGTGGTTTTATCGTAAAATTTACCCCCCACAGGGGGCACCGTAAATATAAACATATAAGTAAGCAGTAATTTGCTTCCCCTGTGGGCATAGTAAAGGTGGGGCTACTAAGACTCCAGCCTCAGTACTCGAGCTGTTGTAATGGCCTCTGTCATTCAGAACCTCGGACACTAAGGAAGGGTGGGTGATTTTTTTCCGGTTATCTTAAAATTTAACTAGAGCAGAAAAAAAAAAAAAAAAAAGAATTTTAAAACATGGATGAATCTAATTTAGTACATCTATGGAACATCAATAGTATTACATATGATATGAGTTATATTTTATACCAATCTGCATTGATACTCATGTAATGAAATACAGTAAAACTTGTCTATAACGATAATTGTAGGGACGTAGAAAATATATTATAGACAGTTTGAGGATTTGCAAATCCAATGTTTAT
Source organism: Araneus ventricosus (assembly GCA_013235015.1). NCBI lineage: Eukaryota > Metazoa > Arthropoda > Arachnida > Araneae > Araneidae > Araneus > Araneus ventricosus. The sequence continues at coordinate 405,069 of BGPR01000371.1, forward strand.
GTGCGTGGGCATGTATTTATATAGTAACATATTTTATTACACTTTGATTCATCTTCCAAATATAGAGCTGATATAAAATATACCATTTTATGTTTAAGCTTTTTTAAAGAACTTCAAGTTGAAAACTTGGTCAGCATCGTCATCTATGGTACCTTTGGATCGCTTTCATTTGTTTTATCCACTTTACTTCTTTTCCACAGCATCTTCAAGGCTTTTTATTTCAAAATTGCCTATTGTCAACCGAAAAATTCCATATTTTTTAGTCTATGTTTTACACTGCGCCATCCTAGATTCAAAATTAGAACTTCAAAAATTAGTTAAAAATAAATATTAATAAAACCTTAATAATCCTAGATTCAAGGTATTAACAAATCAAAAGCGAATTTCAAGGAAAAGTGATCAGTCCAATTTGCTAAATGTGAATGAACAAGTTTATGCTCACCAGGAGTCGGAGCAGCAAACATCTGCGCACATTCCAGTGGCTAGCCCCCACCCCATCCTGGATCTCTCTGCCACAAAAGGCTGCGGTTTGTAGCCCCTTCTCCCTCCTATTCAGACGACACATTTCCACGGATTTCGGCATCAGATTTTATACTTCTCAATTTTCTTTTATATAATGATTCTACAATATTTTTAATGTCTTTGGTATAAATTTATTTATTTTTCAATTAATCAATACTTATTTTACTTCTCGGTATTTGTTTGGCAAGATTATTTATGAAGTTCAGCTTTTGTTCCAAGCCTGTGTCATGTCTGCATATTATCCAACATTCTTGACCATACGGTGTCATTTTACCAGTGAAAAAAAATCCGGATTGTACTATCCCAGCTTTCTCAAGAGGCAAAATTTATTGTTATAGACAGGCGAGTCTAAAAGTGATTATCGTTGTAGACTGGTTATAAATACATTGAGTAAGAAATCAGCCTGGACCAAAGAAAATATCGTTATAGGCAGGTTTAATCGTTATATACACAGGTTTCACTGTACCAAGAAATGAATAAAAAAAGTGCCATATGGCAGAGAATATGCAATAACTAAGCAGTAAAATAATCGAGCATGAAATAAATTCATTATATGGTAGAAATCAGCAGAAAGAAACATGTACAAATAAAGGATTTTTGATGCAAGGGGGTGGCAATTTCTTAACATATATCAGCACTTCACAGTGATTGTTAACTTTTCAAATTTTACCTGCAATTGAATAACAGCTACACTTATGAATGATAGACTTGGACACATAGTCCAACCTATTTTTGGGCTTAAGCAGTGGTGTCCATTTAATACATGCACTTTCTCAGAAAAACAAAGACATTATAAAGCTTTTGTTCACCGACACCAGATCTTCCCCTTCTCATTTCTAAATCTAAAACATGCACTTGTCACTTTCAGAAAAGTTATGGAAAACACCAGTAGCTTGTAGGTAGTAGTGAATTAAAATTCACTGTTTTGTTAGAATTGTCTACTCTTCACGCGAAATATTTTGGGTGGAGTACACGAGTTCTTGACTCTCAACCTTTGTTGCATTACAGTTTGTGCTTTAGACCTACTATTTATGTATACCTGAATGATGTGTCTACTGTTTGGTAAAGACAGGAATGCTAGCCAGACAGAGTCAGGGTTCACACATCTAGGAAACCTTTCAAAATCCGTTGGCTCACGAGACAATGGTCCGTTTGGTTTAATGGCACAAGGGCCAATTTGGCCAAATGCTCATTATATTCAAATCACATAAAAATTTTAAAAACATTGAAACTGAAAAAACTAAATCATTTTAATAAGTTGAACTTACCTTAAAAAAGCTAAAACATTGACACAATGATTGGCCCCCAAGAGACAATGGTCGATCATTTGTGTTTATAGCTTCTTTCAGCAATCCGAGAATAGAGTTAAAAGCAGAAATTAGTCTTCAACCAAAAGGTCACCACAAACAGATAACTCTTGATGCTTCTCATAAATGCAGTTTATTTGGTAGGAAAACAAGGACTAGCTGGGCCATGAGTCTTAATTTATCTTTAAATTGGAACAACAATGTTGAGCTTTTTTGCTGCACGATTCATTGCTAGAACATCATTTAAAAATGACTACTGTATTTAAGGATGTGTTCAAACAGAATATAAAACCTCATTAAAGCAGTTGCATCTTCATTGTTGGATACAGTAAAAAAAAAATCCATTTTGGTGGCGAAACTACCGATTTAACCTAATAAATGTCAATTTTCAATTGTGCTTAGATATAGAAAATGATAAAGCCTTCACAGTTCACTTACTTTTCTAGTGTGGTACATTTCAGGCTGTTGTGATCTTTTGCTACACATTAGAGCTTTTCTTCAACTCTGATTTTTCTGCCCAAACCAACACAGACAAAAAGGAAGTAAAAAAGAAGTGTTAAATTTTTAAAAAATACATAATCTAAACAGAAAAAAATTAAAAATAAATCCAAGAACAAACAAGCTTTTGACATTCCAAACCTTTTATTGTATACACATTACATACTGCTCATATATCACATATCAGGCATACAGATAATTCTGCTTTTGATACTTCAACAATACTAACCTTTTCACAGTGACATTTAAAATCTTAGCTATTAGATTTACAAAAGTTTAACACCTATTAAGAAGTTGAAAAGTTTCCAAGTTTTAGTCTATAATTATTTCCAAACTTAAATCTAGAAACTAACAATTTGAATGCAAAAAATTATAACTGAGGAATATGCTTGGTAATTTTAAGCTAAAATATGCATTTCCATCAACAGCAAATCCAACTATTTTGATATACCATTCAACAAGATGAAACCAATACACTGAAAAGTTCTAAAAATTTCGAAGAAGAAACAAATATTATTGCACATGTATAACATTTCGATGAATTTTTCATTTGAGAAAAACACTTAATTCACAAATATTTAAAGAGTAACAGAGTAGAAAAAAAATTCACATTCAGCAATAGTTTATAACTTAAACCAAGATAGGAAATGAGATACAATAACAAGTTGACAGAAAACAAAAATTAAACTGTGAAACTTCATTAACAATTATCTATAAATATATATAGGTATTTGTCAATAAAAAAAAAAACTAATAAAATATCACAAAAAACTGGCTACTATAATTTTAAAAAAATTAGTAACAAAAATGTGCTAAAAATTGAGATTCTACAAGAATAAAGTTATCTATTCGCTAAAAAAAGTTACAATATATCTAAAACAGCACGACCACAGTAATAAGTCTCATGCCAAACGTCATTACAGAGTAAAAATGAAATTAAAAAATACTGTTTTCATATAAAGTTAACAATAAAAGGCATATTTTTAAATGCTGATCACATAAAAGCACCCGATACCGAATAAATGCAATGTTGAGAGAATAAGTTATTTGATTTTAGAATAATCCCTTGAACAAATGACAGTTACACAACCTCACATGGATGGAATTAAAAAATTTCCACGACTGCAATGCATATTTTAATGCACAAGTCCACAGTTATATATACTGCTGCAAATACTTCTATAAAAAAATATGCAGCATTAGAAACATCAAACTTATTTTAAAATAATATCACAATATGCTGACTTCTCATGAAAGAGAAGCTTACAATGTTTGAAAGGAACCACTATTTTTTACATATTCATAAAACATTTGGCATAAATTATATAAACTAGACTTTTCCCAATATCTTTCTTTACATATTATTCATTTTGCACTTCTCACAGCAACTGCAGCTACTAATGCAGCTCCTCGTCCACTTCCATCTTCGGACAGCATAAGATCAAACTATAAAAATATTATAAAAACTGTTATCAAAAATGCAAATGGCTTCAAATCCAAACAAATGACATTGATAAAACTCATACACTTCTAAATTGGCTTTCGGCTAATCATTCTCCCCCCAATAAATAATTCTCTGCATTGCATTTTCTTTTTACCTCAAGTTAACTTTGTTTTTCTGTTTGCTTTAAATTTTTAATAAATTCATCTTTTCTTCTCTGATTTATTAATTATTGGTACATACGTTTTCAATTGGGTCTAATTTCCATTTTTCATTAAGCCATAAACCATATTTTTCATTAAGCCCAATAAACCATAAGTAATCTCATCACTAATGGTTTTAAATTAAATATAACTTTTTTGTTTACACACATATACAAAAAAAAAAAAAAAAAACCCAGTTAAACTGAAAATTACAACAGTATATCCTAGAGTAATTAAACCAGTAAATGCCTACTTTTTAACTTGAACACAGTAAAATATTTCAAGCAGTTCATTAAGTTTTGAACAGGTCAAACATTACTTAAAAATTCACCAAATGTCATAGGGAAAGCAAAGAGCACAACAAATATTTCAATATAAGAAATCACAGGTTTGAAAGAACAATATTCAAAATGAAATCACACTGACAATGAAAACTGTCCTAAACTTCCATTAAGACAAAAAGAAAACAGAGCAGTTACTAAAAAAAGGGGGAAGAGAGGAAGGAGAATATATTAAATTTCCAAAAAGTCAAGTTCAAAAGAAGAAATGAAATTCAATCATTATAGCAAGCACATTTAACCAATTAAATGAACACCAATTCTTAAGTACACAGAAACCTAGACAAGAATCAAGTTCAAAATACCCAAGAATGCTTTTCGGGGGATAGAAGACAGGCATTCAGAGATGGATTATTACTCTTTAAGAAGTTTTAGAGAAATCAGGGCAAAAATATGATCACATGTTTACTTACTGTAAAACACTATAAATTTTGGCATTATTTTAACATAAATCAGTTTATCATTCTGATAGCAAGAAAAACAATCACTTTATAATTATAATGATACAAGACACCATTAAAGTTACTTTTTCATGATTATATTTGTTACAGTGATGTAAAAATGGAGATACAGGCTGTCTTCAGTACAATTTGAAAAGCAAATCACGTCCTTTGTTTTATGATTCAATACTTCTCAACTTATTACTTTTAATTTCAAGGATTCAGTTTCAGACCTAGTATTCTCATCAATGAGTATCAAATAATTCAGGAAAGAAAGAAAATAGAAGAAAAAAATAAAATTAAAGTAAAAATAACACCAAAACTGTATACTACATTTTACAGAAATGCTTATCTGGCATACAATATCAATGTTCATATTGTTTTGCACTTACCTTATAATTAGGGTCAGTCAGTTCTTCAATCTTTTTTTCCATAAGCTCTTTGAAATGTGGATGATACCTGTATACAGATCCGTCAACTCCAACAGTTGTGTAAGGTCGCTTCATCTTATTCAATATTGTTGCTACAGCTAAAAAATAAAATTAACAGACATATTATGAACAAATTTATTAACAACATTTTTTTTTCAATGAACAGGACAAAAGTTAATGAATCAACAAGTAATATGAACACAAGAATTTAAAGTTTTTCAGTGAGTGCAACTTATACAATAAGTTTCAGTGGGAAAATGTTAAATAATTGCTTGGCCAGCTTTCCAATGACTTTTGGAAGTCTTAAGAAGTTAATTATTTTAAGTAGTACATAGCTAACAGCCAATAACCACTTCAACATAAAATGTTAAAATTCTGCTTACTCAGCTCAAGATTACAACTCAATAGCTCTTCTGTTTCTATGATACATTGTGAAACTTTCTAATAAGCAAACTTTAAGTATTTTGTTATTTATTATTCAAGCATTCACATAAACATTCAAAGTATTTAATAAAAAATAAAACAATACAAGAAAATTTCATATTATAATGAGTTTAGTAACTCACTTTATTATGCATTTCTGCTGATACAGATGATTATTCTAAATAAAATAAGTAAACAAAAAAGGATGAAACACTTACCAGCCGAGACCAAATGTGCAGCTCTTGTAGAGACAGCAACACAAACAAGTTTTAAAATTTCACAGTCTTCTTGAGATCCATCAGTTATGCCCATTTTTTGTAAAACAGTCATCGTTTCATTCACTTTATGCTTTGGATCGCTATTAAAAAAAAGGAACATTTTGCATCAATACTTTTCTTCAAAGCAACTTCATGTGAATAAATAAACTACTATCCAGTGACATTTTTAACAGGCTACAACTTTTCACATTGAATGCAATTCTATTTAATTAATTTCCTCTATAAATATCCCAACTCAAAGATCCACCCTGTGAGTAGAATTCCTTACAGGAAATCAATAAACAGCAGTGCATAAATATCATATTTTAACACATTATTGAATAACAGCTTCTAAATAATTTAGGACTTCAACTAAAATTATGTACTGAACACTGTTAGTATGTCAAAGAAAGAACTATCTCCCAGCATTATGATATATATCAAAAAATTCTGTAGTAATACTGGCCCTGTAACTGTTAACCCTTAAAATCCAAGACTACACAAGTTTAGATGAAACCACTGTTAAATATCCAAGGAATATTAGCACCTTTCTGTTGACTGGATCAAGATTCCAAGTTAACATCAAAAGATATGTTACACATTTAATGAAATTTTGAAAGCCTTGATTGTAGCAATATTTTGCAACAGAAGAGTTTCAATGAAAAAATTAGCAAAATTTACAATATGAATAAATATATAAATGTAATAATCTCACTTAATTTTATTTCAAATTCTAATATTATATATTTTAAAATCTTGACGTATTCCAAAATCATTTTTCTAAAACTCCTGTTTCGTTTTTTACCCACACTGGAGGTATATGAAATCTCTCATTTTGGCATATTTATTACTAAAAGAATATTTAATCGCCTTCACGTGCCCACAGAAAATCATGACGGAGTCTCCTTGGCACTAGACTTTTCCCCCAAGACACTTATGTAATTTATTAAAAATAGCCAATATTCCCTTCACTTTGATCATGTGTCAATATGTTATTCCCTTATCCGAGAGAATACAGGGATCTTTCTGTACACTTTTACTGAAAACTTCAACTAGGATGTTTGTATGCCCGTCACTCTCCAAAATATTTTTATAATAAAGGAAAATTAAAATTCAACTCGACCTGTTTAATCATTTCACGTCTACAACAACGAATACGTTATATAAATATCCCCAAGTTCACAATAAAGACAAAAAACTCTGTTGTTACACAGAGTAAAGTAACATTGTAATGCATAAAAAAGATAGCTACAAAAGGATTTTTTAAAATTCACCAGGATTACTAACACTTAATTTTGAATGCAAAATCCTCATAATTAAAAAAAACAAGTTTTAGATAAAAATGACTATTGACAATATCCATAATGGTATTTTTTTCAATCAAAATTTGAGATTTACCTTTCAACATTTGACACATATTTTGTTTTAAATGCATATGGAATCTTGAATTTTTCTGAAAGTTTTCCTTCAAATAGTATACCATCATCTGCAAGTTTTACAAGGATTCTTCGAACTATTTCACCCATGTACATTCCAGATATCATTTTTTCAAACCTGAAAAGAAAATACATTTGTAATCTAAAAAAACATTATTAAAAAGATTTTAGAGCATCCTGTATTCTTTTTAAAAATTTTTTATCCATTATTTCTCATGATTTTGGATTTGAATGATGAATTCTGAAAACAAGAATTTAACATCTATTTAAATAATCTGGGAAAAAATTTAAGATTTTGCATACCTTTGATTTTTTTTAAATCAGAATATTAATTAACTTGAAATTCACTACTGAAATTGACCCATTATAATCAGAATGAAGCAAAATGCCAATAAAATAATTCTAAGTATAGTAAATTAAGCACTGGCAGCAATAAACTAAATACAGTAATATCCCATACTAGTAGTTTTCATATGTGCATCGTTTGCCACAAAAACAATAGTGCATTTAAATGCAAATTATATGTGTAACATGCTTACAGATGCGAGTTTCAAAGACTTAGTTGGTGCCATATGACACTGCCAATATTAACACACATTTGAGAGGGAGGAAAAAGAATTGCCCAACAAATTTTTATTTAAATAAAAACCAAATAACAAAATGATAGAAAGTAGCATCAAAAATATATTGCTTAAATCCTGCATCAATAACCACTTTTGTAGAAACTGATAAACTACATAACATAGCAAAATATGCAAATGCGAGCAAAATCTTTTCCATATAATTTTAAAATTAACGTACCACTTTCTGACAAAAATAGCAAGTAATGAACAAGGAAATGAAGCTTTTGTTAACAGAGTTGCTGCTAACAGGATTAATTTTAAATAATACACAAACTTTAGAGTTTACAGTTGACGAGAACAAAAGTCAAATAACATATGAAAAATAAAGTAGATAAATTAACAGAGATACTAAATCCTGTATTTGTTTCTTTAATATAAATAAAATAAACTAAATCAGTAGCCATGCCATAACTTTTCAAATTTATACGGATAACTTTTGTATACTTACAACTGCTTTCCTTTATTTAGAGACACTTCATCAATTTGGTGATCATATGATGTTCGCAAGAAATCCAAGCAACGATTGTCACCAAACGCACCCCATTCAGTGTTAATTATAACTTGTTTAGGAGGATTATGATTACCAGTCCAGGTTTCAACATTTTCCAATCGCTCCATGTAACAAGCATTTGTTCCAGTACCTTTTCAACGGGGAAAAAAAATTATAACAAAATTTGCATTATCACCAACTTTTTAAAGCGAAAATTTAGAACTAACTTTGCATTTTTTTAAAGACTTATTTCTAAAAATGAAAAGTAAGAGACTTAAAAATAATTCTTGCTCCTTTTTCTTAAAAAAAAAAAGGTTGCAGTGATTATAACATCAAAATAACTGAATAATGAATGCAAAATATTCAAAAGATAATTGTTTTTCCAAAAGATTCTTTACTGATAATTTTACTTATTCAAAACAACCAATATTCAACTTACCAACAATTAATCCTACTCTACATTCCTTGTTCTTATGTGCACATGACATTAAAGTACCAGTGGTATCATTAACTATAGCAACAACATCAATATCAACGTTCTGAAAAGAATGAACAAATTGTAACTTTGGATTTCAAATATTAGCTAATAAAATGAGTAAATCCTATTTTAATATGTTAGGCACCATGTCAGTCAGTCAGTCAGTCACCGTTGACTGACAGTATATATTAAAAAAAAATTATATTTTTCTATTAATAAGTTTAAAATAAAGAGCGTACCTAAATAAATACTTGTTACCAAAATTTTTTAAATGTGCATTAATAAAACATGGTATACTTTCTGTTTGATGTCATCAATGAAATCAGGTATCACAGTCTAAATGAAAGGATGTCAAAACAGATTCGGCACTTAACATGTTAAAAACACAAAAATTACACTGATTTAGAAGAAAGAACATCCATTCCAACAAATAACTTTAATATACAAGATGGCAAAAGATGATAAAATCTGACAGCCAAATTCCCAGACAGATGCACACAAAAAATATGTTTTTGCTCCCTGCACACTAAGGGAAATTACTGTAGCTAATGTTAATAGGGTTCAACTTACTTTTCTACGCTTAACTGCTGCCCGAAGTAACTGAACAACATCTTCACCTTGTACACCAGAGCAGTTGAAACCCTTAGTCCATCCAACAAGTAATGCACTGGTTAAACCTTTCTGTATGCAAGGGAAGCTGAATGTGAATCCAAGAGGTAATGTTCGGTGGGTAAGACCAAGCTGTTCCAGATAATGGGATAAGCATTCTGCTATGTGATCAAAGAGCTGAAAGAATAAAAACAGCAATGTAACAACTGGATTTCATTTTTTGGATATAACATATGCAACAATATCAAAATAAATATTAATTATTCTCAAAAATAAAATATTTTAACAAAGTTCTTACATTTTACCAGCATTATGATGAAAATGTTCAAAAAACACTAATGTTTAGATAGAATTTTCGAGTCTTATAATAAGAAACTTTTTAACACAACAAATATTTCTATGATATTCAGATAAAAGAATGTAATTCCTGGATTAAGAAGGCAAGATAATTTAAGTTTGACAAGGATGTGTTAGCAGTATTAAATAAGTAATAAAAAATTAGAACCAATTTCATAACTCTTGAATCCAATCATATAAGGATAAAATATGCGTTATTATATACCAAAAGCATTTTTTTTGTGCACTGAAAAAAAATAAAAATCAACAAGACGATTTTCATGCTGAAAGTATGCAGTACACTGGTTATTATGAAAAATTCTGGTTTAAGGAGCACTATAATGTCAAATAAAAGTACTGTTATGAAAATGGTTTTTAAAACCATTTATACTTTGATAATGACACCATATAAAGCTTTATTGCAATCATTTATCAATCATAGAATAATCATATTTAAAAAGTTAACATCTGAAAACTCAAATTTTCAGGTAATAAAACAACTTATTTTATAACAAAAATTTTCACTTACTTGCTCACCAGAACCAAGCATTATTGATTGAGGTATTTCATAAATTTCATTCATCATATTGAATTGTTCTCCATCCAAATCAATAGACAGAACTCTAAAATTAGTTCCACCCAAATCTAAAGCAAGGAATTTACCTTTTTCTGAAAATTAAAAACAAAAGAATAATTGCACACAATATCATCAATTTTTAAAAACAATAATGAAACAATTTAAGTATTTCACAGTAAATTTTAGCCACATCTCCAAACTTAAATTAACACTACTGTTAAAAGATTTTTTTTTTCATTTAATCAATTTAGCAATTCTCACTCAATTTATCTTCCAAATTATATTTTTTTAAAACTCATGGTACATATCAGTACCATTCAAGATAACAATTTGTTCAAAAAAGATATTCTATACTTGGATTTCATTGTATTTGGGACATTATAAATCAGCTGGAATTACACATACTAAGATACATACGGGGGGGAGGGGGGGGTGTCAGAATTAGTTTATATTGAACGCTAATATTGAAACTAAGCAAAGCTTAAGAATTATTTTCAAAAGCTTTACTTTGCCATTGTGCACACAAACATTTAAAACACAGAAATGTTTAAGAATATTATATTCAATTGTAACTATTAAAGAAACAATCATTTTTATGGTAATATAAAAGTACAGAATTGCAACAATAATAATGCTCTTGACATATTCCTTTTAATTCATCCCAATACGCCAAACAATTCAATTATAAATTTTTTAAATTACAGTAAACTCTCGATTATCCGGCATTCAAGTATCCGGAAAGCTCAACTAACTGAAAAAATTAGAAAATGAGTTTTTCTAAAAGTTTTACATCCGCGTGCCAAAATTTACATGCGCCGTTCCATTCACGCGGACAATTTATTTTTGGAATGCAATGTCTGCTCCGCACAAAGGGGCATAGAAGGAAAAAAAAGCAATAAAGCAATATACAGTACTGCAACATACACAGGCTTGTTTTTTTTTTAGGGGGGTGGGCGTTCAAAAGCAAAAGTGAGAACAAAAAAAAAATAAATAATAAAATGTCCTCACCTTTCGTCGAAAAACGAGACCTAAAAACGAAATCACCGACCAAGAAAAAGGTAAAGGGATAAAATCGGTAAAAAAAAAAGCTCATGGGGAGTTACTCCAGATTGGTGTCTTTCTTTTCCTTTATTTATTTAATCTCCGAATACCGGCAGATGTTAAATCTGATTACGTAATATTACGTGCAGGAGCGAGTATTGCACAATAACTCTTTCAATTTTTTAAAAGATAATTAGTTTTGATATTCAACCTGGGATTTGTTTATGATCACTTAAAAGAGTTTTATTATTCTTGATGAGTAGAATATTTTTTAGTTTCATCGGCTATTTTTATGTATTTATATTTTTACAATCTATATATTTACGGTAAAAATTCGGCTACAGATCATACTTGTTTTTTCATCAATGTTAAATTAAAATCTTCATAATATGTTTTGTAAATATGTTATGGAAGATACATAAGTATTCTTGAAAATTATATTTAATGCACACTTCAAAATGACAAAAACAAATTATTTGGACAAAAAAAAAATCACTCAACTATCCGGACTTTTCAGTTATCCGGAAATTGGCATTTCCCGAACATGCCGGTTAGTTAAGCTTTTACTGTACTGAAATCTATTGCCTGCAGCAATAATCATGCTCCAAGATTAATACAAATAAAGAAGAATTACTCAAGGGAATAAATACCTTAACAACTAAAATGACAAATTTACATTCAGTTTATTTTGCAGGTTATTTAAAAAGATACGAAAGGAATATCGAACAGATTATGCAGAATAATCTATTTAAAATAGCAAAGTAATATTGTATAATACAGAATCTGTATTAAATAAAATTTTAACACTACCAGCAAGCTAATCAAGCATAATGTACATGACATACCGATCTGATGAAAGTTATCTATGGTTTTCAACAGAATATAAAAAAGATATTATTTGAGGGAATCCTAACATTTTAATAAAATTAGGTTTGTTTTTGAAATCATATTAATAAAAGCATTATATAAAATGCAACATATTTAAGGACAGCAGGTTTCCCAGTTTGTTTTGTCATATTACTTACAATACAAAACAAAAATTATAAATTAAAGATGTATTAGTTTTAATACTTACCACTACCATCTGGCACATCTCTGACAAAGGTAGGGAACATCTTGACGGTAGCGGTTTGGTGAGTATTTGCACCTAAACCATTATTGAATTCTTGCAGCAAGAGAGCAGAAACTTTAAGAAGTGCATCGTTAGATAGCATAAATTCTTTTAGCACAGCTTCAACCTGTAATTTAAAATAAGAACTCTTTAAATTAAAAAAAAAGCATTTTTATTTTAAGAATGGAATGCAACTTTCATACTATAGTTTGTATTAATAAGACAGAATATTTCCGATTGGCTTAATTTTTGAATTAAAGATATGACGAAATAAAATTAACAACATGCAATAATCATTTCAGGCATTATGTAGAAGATGACAGCAACAGAAAATATAAAGAGAAAACATCTGAATGGGAAACATGCATAATGAAACCATGCAAGAGAGAAAAAACAACCAATGTGTTAAATCAGAATTTTCTGAATGGAAGTACTCTAATAATGGCTCATGCACAAATAAGAAGTTTCACCCAATTTTAATGATATGCAGACACTGTTTTCATTATTTAAGAAGCAGGTCTAGTCTAGCACATATTATACGACAGAGGTTAGCAATATTCATATAATTTATTTCATTCTCGATTTTAGTTCATTTCTCTAGTTCCCACAGTAGCTATTAAATACTCATTAGATTTATAAGATAATACTGTTGTCAACTGCAGATAGAACTGTACCCCATAAATTGAAGATATTTCATATATATATATTAAATATGAAATATAGGCTTTTTTCCCCAAAATGTAAGAAGTTCACTGAAGAAAAATACTACAGTCAATGTTAATATACAGGGTGACTTTTAATTAACCTACAAACTTTTAACCGAAATAACTTCTCAGAGTCTCACTAGATGGCACCACGAATGCATGCAATGGCAGAGGGTGTAAAAGGAATTTGTTTCGCATCAGTTCCACGCCAATTTGAAAATGTCTCCCAAAGTGTCATATTCAACCGAAGATCATATATTTATCGTTAAAAATTGGTATTTATGTGGTGAAAATGCCACACCATAGAACAGACAGTGTGTTTGACACCATTAACAGTGTGTTTGGAACCCGAGTTATAGCCTATCAATACCCAAACAGTTATCCTGGTGCACTGCATTGGCCACCTTATTCACCAGATCCGAATCTATGAGATTTCTTTCTTTGGGGGCAAATGAAAGAGTTGGTGTACAAGAAGAAGCCGACAGACCTTATTAGCCTCAAAAGGTCCATAACTGACTCATTTGCAAGCATTAAAAGAAAAACTCTTGAACTTGTAACTGACAACTTTGTGACTAGGTTACGCTATTGACCTCTGACGGTTCCAACTTTGAAAACATTCTGCATTAAAATCCTTTTCAACATTCTTTTCAATAAAAAAAATGTTTGTAGTGCTATCTGCAACGACTTAAGAGTTATTTCAGTTGAAAGTTGTAGGTTAATTAAAAGTCACCCTGTATATGCCAGTCTAAAAATACAGAAAAATAATATTCTAAACAAGCTGTTAATTTTTTTATTTAATTTGAATGGCTCACATTCTAACTATTTAACTGAAGAATTAATCAAAATAAAAAAAAGTAAGGTAGAATTTTATGCAATACTCAGTTTACAGGTCAGGGCATTTAAAGCCACAATATAAAACTATAAAAATGCAGATCTCCATCATTTTAAAATGGAAAAATTAAAAAAAATATTAAAAAGGAAACAAGCATGTAATGAAAAAACATTTAGAATGACACACTCAACTGAGAACCAAGATCATCTATCTTCTTTGGTCCTGCTGAATACAGAAATTAAAGTTATTCATAATATAAGGGTTCGAAGTAATTATTAAAAAGTTAGCAAAAACGGAAGCCATGTCACTGTTTTAAAAAGATAAAATTTTTAATATTTAATTCTATAACATAATGTGTTAGCATTCAGTTTTGTCCTTTGTTTACCCTTATGTTATTCTTTCTTGCTTTATACTGAGCCAAGACTTTATGTGACACCGAGAGGAAATGTTGGTAAAAAGAATGAAGACAATAAACCCATTCCGTGAAACTTGAAAAAAGATTTAGCACTAAAAATATTTGTAATTTTTTGAAGAGCTATTAGAAAAACAGAAACAAAATCCACTAAAACACAGGGGGCCGTTCAAATATTACGTAAGCATGTTTTTGATATTTTTTGACTCCCCCTCCCCCCTTGTCAGCAAAAATAAGCAAATCGCAAACCCCCC
>BGPR01000371.1:422343-432395 GCA_013235015.1 Araneus ventricosus
ACAAGTAACGAACCCCTCCTTATAATTACGCTAAACGCACCCCTCCGCTCTTTTTTTTTACAAAACGATACAGTAATAATCTAATTTTAAAACTCTAACTCGCTTAAAATGAAAAAAAAAAAAAAAAAAAATGTAAGAATTTTTTTAGCTTTAAGAAAATTCAGTTTAATTTCTTTTACAATTTAACTTTTTTTCAAATTTAATTTTTAATTAAATTATTTGTGCAAGCATAAGAGATTGTTACAAAGTGATTTTAATGCCCTTAATTTAATGTCAGTCACCCATATCTCCCCTGTCAGCAAAAATAAGCAAATAAAACCCTCCCCTTGGGTGCTATTAATATTTGAACTGCCCCACTTGCTATACATAGGAAGTACAAAAAGAAAGATTAGTGAATATTTAAATATAAATGCATGAATTATTTGGGAGAAATAGCAGTTCAGATATATTATGAAATGATACACAAATGGTTAATTATAGATTTCCAAATATCTAAATAATCAGACAGCAAACTGTACTGATGCTAACTAATGATTACCAATAATAAATCCTTTAATTGTATATATATATATAGTAATAAAAGAACCAAATAATCAAAAGATACAAATCTTAAACTAAAAATACTATACATAAATACAACAAATTATTAGTTATACCAGTAAATATTACAAAAACCACTATAAACTAAATGAATTCCAAAAAAAATAAATAAAGCTTACCAAATATATAAGAGCATACTCACTCTTAAACATCATTTATATATATTGCATATACAATTATTATATATAATATACACCATATGCTCATATTTATATAATGTGTGTATATTTTAAATTTGCTGAATATTACTTTCTTAAAATATTTAAAAAATAATTTCTTAAAAGTTTCAAAATTCTCTCTTATTCATCGTGCATAAAAATGCAAATATGATTACTACCACTAGATGGCACCACTGCCATTTTATAACAGCATTTAATGGAACATTTCTTGAATAAGAGTTATATTATTTTGATACACACATACTAAATTACTTACTGTACAGCAAAATGTTTTACAATTTTATTATTATTTTGCATTAATCCAAAATGTGAAAAATCTAAAAACACGAATCTGGATTTCTATCAGTTTTTATAAACTTGTAATCCTTGCAATAAAAGTTTCACTAAAAGATAGCCAATATATAATGGTGAAGTGAAAATAAGGAACTTTCCCTGTTCCTTATACTCCTGTTTATATACTTATGACTTATTAACAGCATTTTTCAATAAGAGATCAGTATAAAAGTCTAACTTTTTATTTTTATATATGTAAAATTCTTGTTAAGATACGTTATATATTGAACGTACTTCAAAACTTGATATCTTAAATATCAATTTTAAACCATACTCTGCATATGCTTAGCTCTAAACTCATTCATATAATACAACATTATATTACCAGTCACTAGACAGCATTAAAAAATGCTACCTTCATGTCAGCCAGAAATCAAGTTGAGTTGTGGTGAACAGCATGCACCATTTCTTAAAAATTATGATATCATCAAATGATCTCGCTTTATAACATAAAGAGAAAGCTTCCTTCACAAAGAAAAAGAAACATTTATTGTAATAAAAAATTTACGTTGATTTATGACATGAAAAAATTAAAAACAAAACTCTTTTCTCTGAAATGAATTTTTCACGACCCCTTTCTATAAAAACTTTCAAATTTTTATTCATATTGGCCAGATGTTAAAATGACTGGTAATTCGGAGTGAAAAAAATTAAATATACAGATACACAAATATGTACTATTTGTTTACCAACAACAATGCATGAAAGATATATGAAAAATATGAATTCGAGATTAAAAAAAACACCTTAGAAACGATAAAAAAATAACTGCATCACAAGGTCATTTTGAATTTTATACTGAAATAGAATAAATTTCATAGAAAGTATAGGAAAAATTGTACTAACATAAAATATTTTGGTTTATGTGGAGTTTACGGTACACACTTACTTCATTCCTCTTAGATCGCCAACTCTTTGCCCTCAAGAACGGCAACGAGAGAACATTTGTTTTGGATGCATCTAGTTTCGATTGGACTGTTTTGTTCAACTCTTTGATGTGATTGGTCGATTCATTTGAATTTGAATAAAACTTTGTTTGGAATTCTTTGGATTGAATATCGGTTCAGTACCGTGAATGTTGTTCTGTGTGTTTTGTTTCTCAATGATTAAGAGTGTTCCGCTATGCTGAAAGCGAAGCCGCGGATATTTTTTAAGTTAAAAAATTTGACCGGTACACACTTGAGATGCCGCAGGCATTGCGGAAATTCTAGTTATCAGAATTTTTTTAAAATCTAGATTCCTAACATTCAATGAAAAAGCGAAGCTACTAGTTTCCTGCTATGCTGAAAGCGAAGCCGCTGATGTTTTTCCAAGTTTAAAAAATTTGCCCGGTACACGCTTAAAATGTCGCAGGCATTGCGTGCTCAATCTCTCCTTTTTAGGCAACGCATGTACAAGAGAGCAATAAAAATCGCACCAAGAAAAATTGATGAGAAACAGGTTGTGTACCGTAAACTCCACATTTACTAAAATTGATATTTATTCTGACCCGCCGACCGTTAAAATGCTCCATACCCTGTGGGCGAGTGGGTCGGTGTGAGTAAGAAACAAATATTTATTCTGATAAGTATGCATTGCATTTGACAAGTTTTTTTATATTTTGGGTAATATACCTTTCTATACTCCCCACATGTACTATAAAGATGTGCCTTCAACTTTCAAAATTAATAAAATATATTAAGCAAAGCCATTTTGCAAATATATATTTATAAAAAGATAATTTAACTATTTACAAAAATCAAGCATTTTCAAACAAGCATCTTTAAAATAATAAGATTTGAGACATTTATTCAAAATTGTTAAGTTAATTTCAGCATATAAAAATGGTAATAAATTTATTTTTCCAACTAAAGCTGTTAAGACCACAATATCCACAGAAGGTACATACTACCAAGACTGCTTGATAATTTTCACCTTTTTTTAACTACTCCAAAAAAACAATTCAAAATTTATTCATGCAAATTCAATGACAACTCGTACAGTGATTATTTCTCCGAAATGATAAACTTTCTCTCAAGCACAGAGTTGCCCGTTAGTATACTGTACATTTTGACACACTTCCCAGATTTATCAACCATGATACGCAGAATACTTGCGGAAATACGCATATATAAATGAATTTGACCTAGATAATGCAAATGTTTCCGACTACATCTCAAACATCTGCCGAGTTATTAATTTTAAAACATACAGTATTGAAGTAATAATTGTTTTGCCATATCCCCAATAAACCCTTTAGTTACTCTAGTTATTGCTTTGTTCAATATGTTTTACATTATCTAAGACATTATGGAAATAGATAAAAATTATTTATGCAAGCAATTTACTGAAGTTTATTTATTGTGCTAATGTGATAAGAAAAAGTTCGTTTAAAATATGGACAAGGAAGATATTGCTTATAACGACCTTCACCAACAGTTGACAACAATAAGCATCTCATTTTTTAACATTTACAAATTAATTCATTTTAACAATCAAAGAATTTTTGCCTCGTCAATCTTTTAAAATGTAGATGAGAAATTAATGCACCTTAAGCTCAGTTTTTACAATGGAATTGCAACTACAAAAACATTTTAAATGTTGTGAAAGTTTGAGAATAATATTTCATCAAAAACAAGAGTTTTTTAGTAGTAGGTTATAAGATTTTTAAATAAGGCAGGGAATGAATAAAAATTTAAGTCTTGAACAACGACGCACTTCAATTAATCAGCAATGATCAATCAAGTTAGAGAAGATTTAAGTTTTCATGTTCATTGTTTAACAGTAAAAACTCGTCATTAAAAAGAATTAATGAAAAAACACCATTTCATGGACAGCTTTTGTAGGGGTAGAGATGCGGGTAAAAGCTGAGGGAGTGTTTTCCCAATGGTAAACTTGCACCTAACGTATAAATCTTGCATGTTATAAAAAATTCTCATTTACGCAGACTTTCCATCAATTTGCTGTGCAATATTATCTCTTATACACCTTAAGTAAGAAACATATTGCGAATATGTTTTATTGTGTTTAAGCTGTTTTTGAAACATATCTTATTGCTCTGAACTTCCACACTGTACTAGCAGGAAGATATTTGACCCACAACAGATGTTTGGAAATGGATCTCTAACACACAGCCTTTTAAAATCCAAAGTTGAAAATCGGCCAACTTTTCTTCTCGGAAAAAAAAAAGCTGAATCTTGCTTTTCTAGAAGTGAATTAATATTTGGTTTTCAAAAGCAATTATAAAATGTTGAATAAAGCAATGTGCTAAATTGCATGCAAAATAAGTAACCTTTTAAGAACTTTTCTAAAACAAAAGCAACCACAATATGTAAACAAAATATTTTTTTAAAATTGTGCACAGAATAAGTAACTTATACGGATATATTTTTAAATAGAATTTGTGTATTCCGACACACTATATAATGTAGGTACACATTAGAAACAGAAGTACTAGTATTGAAAAAAAAAAGTATCAATACTTCTGTTTTCAAATAACAGTACTTTTCAGATATCAAAAACAGAAGTACTGACACTTCTGTTTTCAATATATGAAAACAGAAGTACCTAATATATGAAAACAGAAGTACTACCATTCTTTGATATAATAACTCAGCACACCACAAAATTATTAGAATAAATAAAAATACAGAACATATGAAATAATCTGTTGTCCTAACGAATGATAATCAAGACAGAGTAGCTGAACAATATGAACAAATTCATGAAAGGCAATTGAAGAGATTCAGCTTCCTTTTGTATGTAAACAAACAACTGAAGCTAACCATCACCTTTCCCACTCTCTCCTCCCATTCCTTACATATTTTACTAAGTAGAATTAAGACAATAACATGAGCATAGTTAAAACCAAAAGTTAAAATACAAAATGTTTTAAATACAAAAAAGTTTTAAATGCAAAAGAATAAATAATCACGTTTAAAAAGTTTGGAATAAATGCAAGTTCTGTTAAATATGCACGTGCAGAAAAGGAATGAAAGTTTCTCTGATCAAACCAATAAAGATCATTCAATTAGATAAAATAATTTTTTAGATCTTTATATTAAAACCTCCGAAAGTTAATCAACAATATTAAGCTTCCTGAATATTAGGAAATGTCAATTCATTTTTGCACAGGGAATTGCAAATGATTTCGAAATTTTCACATCTCATGAAACATTTACTTGTCATTTCATCATGCACGGTAAAAGTAAATTATATTCAATCAGAAAGTCATAAAAAATGCCGGAAACAACACAATTAAACTTTTAAGCAACAGTTACCTTTTTCCGATTATCAGCCATTCTTTAAAAATTTATATTTGCTTTCCAATTTTCGACAACTCGAAGGACAAACGTCCACGCACTGAAAGGAAATAACAAACTACTCGAACGTCCTTTAAAACAAGATTTCAGCTAACAGTGGTAAGAAGAAGTTACAGTTTTCTTTTTAGGTTGTTGCCATCAGGTGAATAAGGAAAAAGAGACTCTCCTTGGGCTGTGTTAATAGATGCGAACTTGTTGCAACAGCCAAACAGTCCAACCAAAAATACTGCTTATTTTTTATTTCTAAATTAAATTAAAAATAAGATCATGATTCAAAATAATCAGTTAATTAAACAATGCTTCACAATCTATCCCGAAGTGAGGAAACACAAACATCTATTCACTGCTGGAAAATTATGCGAAATTCTAATCGAAAACTATCAGAGTTGCTAGTAAGTACTTATTATGTGAAGGAATTAAAATTCTAAATGAATTTTCGTACGAATAAAATTTTAACGTAATATCTATCAGTAAGTCAATCGAGTAATTAAATGGTTTAAGGTCATATTGTCCTTAAATCTTTTAGAAGGTTTTATTGAGAGTAGCTTTTAGACAAGATTTAATGGGTACTATTATGAAAATTATACCTCAAAGAGTTGTCGAAAGAGATTCCATCTGATTTAAAGACTAAATTCAGTTGACTTCAAAGGGTTTCCAGCATTAATTGTTTAAGATTATCTTACGTTAGCATTCCTTTTAAGAAATGATCTATCACTTGTGTTCAAGAAATAACGGGGTCTATTTTGTTTGGTGAAGGAGACAATCACTTTTCCCGTTGTTAGCATTCGGAAAGAAGTGACGTCTCTGTCTCGCTCAAAATCAAACAAACGTCAGGTTTTCAGAAATGAAGTAGGGAATTATTCTGGTACCCCAGTTGGGTTTGGGGGCATCACTTTTCCCGGTGTTAACGTGCGGAAGAAGTGGGCGTCTCTTCTTTCCAGTACTCAGAATAGACCTGGTAGTCATTAACTCTCCTCTGCTGATGCATATCTGTGGAAAAAGTTGAGAATTCAAATTTATTATCTCCAGCCAAATTGTCTTTAATATTATTTTTATAGAGCAATAGAATTTGCTATTCCAGATTTTGACACAATTAGTATCAAGTTCCCTAACAGGAGACTTAAATATTGATACAGAATTAAAAGATTTCATAAAAAGATTTGTACTAATATATCTTGGAATTTTAATTCAAATATTCGTCTTCTTTTGAATATTTCGATATATATCCGATTTGGTGAAATAGTTATCATTATTATTGTCAATGATATATTCTTAGAAAAAGCTTTTAGATTAAGGAACTCATTCTCTACCTACACAGTGTCTAAATCATATAAAGTATATAAATGTATAGCTAAACGGCTGGAAGAAATATTATTTATAATGGTAGATATAATTACTAAACACAGTAATATTAGTGACATATTAAATATTGTTACTCCAAGTGGTCAGACTGATTTCGGAACTAGGTCCTTCAAACCTTCATATATACAGGGTGTCCCAAAAAAAGTGGAACAAGCGTTTATTTCTTTAAATATTGATTCCAGACATATACTTCCAATTACAAAGTTTCATCAAATAAGGTAACAGTTTGTATGAAAATACTTTGATTTCCAAGGGGATTGATAAAAAAAGTTACAAAAATTAAATTTTGATATATCATCCGTAGTGCAAAAATACCAATTAGTAAAATGTTTCTCTTACATTCATCTATTCAAATACAAAGTTTTACGCTTCTATCTACAAAACTTGCAGATATATAAGAAGTCCAATTATTATTGACTTACAGGTCTATTCTGGTACCCCCGGTTGGATTGGGAGACGTCACTTTTTCCGCACGTTAACAACGGGAAAAGTGACGTCTCCCAACCTAACCGGGGCTACCAGAATAGACCCCTTAGACCACTTTTTCATAAGTGGCGGACTAATGAGGTTGCCAGCTTGCGCTATGGCAAGTGCCTCCCTTCCTTTAAACAGAAGGCAATTTTGACCACAGGAAGTGTGTGAGAGAAAAAAAAGATCTCTTTCTTTATAGTAAGCTTTTCTAAAGCAAATTGTTATTATTATTAATACACCGGGAGGGAACCGACCAGATAAGGTTTACGGTTAAACAAAACCCTCTCAGCGTAAAGATGAAATACAAAAGAAAAAGATAGATAAAATAGCGCTGTACCCAAGTTTCGGTGTTACACAACCGTCGTTGTGGGGGTTTATTGCCGTCGTAATTCGACCAGCCGAACAGCGGATGGCTGAGTACCGACCCAAGACGCATACGCAATTACAACTGCCCATAGGAACTGTACTGAGGTCTCTGTCCACTTCCTTTGACCTTCCGATCATTTACAGATGTTTCTCCAGAATGTTGAAGCTATCCAACAAACTCTCGGGCCATTGGAACAGGGTACCTCTTCTGTGCAAAGTCGAGCCGCAATACTCATTAAAATTTTTTGTTGATTTCGGAAGCCCCCGAAAAGACGGAAGGAATTGCATCCCTTTGTGCAGAAAGGGTGCGGTTCTTGTGAGAGATGGCTGCAGAGGCGGCGCTAAAAATTTTCCGACGGGGGGGGGGCAAGCAAAGCTTTTCTAATTTAGGTAACTTCAAAATAACAGATAATAATTAATTTTATATTTAATTAAAGGCAATTAAGTATTAATTAGCGAATTTGATCATAATAATTAATCAATTGGAATAATTAGCTGTTTGTATAATGTCGATGCTGTAAGAATTGTCTGACTGAACGGCAAGCAATAATAGCAAATGAAGAATTATTAACATAATTATCTTAGGGAATGAAATGCACCGCACTGAAATTGGAAAACATTTGCAGATTATTACCTAAATCTTATAATAAAATAATAGCCGAAAGAAGTGAAAATAATTATTAACAAATTTTATACCTATAAATGAATATCTTCCTATATCTAATAATAATAAAGGAGAATGTGAGTGTTCGTGTGTCTGTGTGTGTATCGGTTCTCTGCATGGCAGACCGCTGGACCTAGAGCTACGAAATTTGGCACAAACCTATTTTGGAGGGTGGGAATGTGCTCCTCGGAGCCCTTTTTTTGAAATTTTATTTAGAATGTTAATTAATTAAAAATTAAGCGAGATTTTGGCGTTTTCCATTAATAACTTCCGAAAATATTACAGCACGAAACTCATTTTTATGCGATCTGAAAGTTGAAACAATTATCTTTTCAATGATATCAATCAAGTTGCCATACAAGTTTTCTTCTAATTTTAATAAATTTTTAAAAATGTTTGATAAATAATTTACGACATTACTTTTCATTGTTGCAACGCAATTCAAACCGTTTTCATTGTTTAAGCAAATATTTAATTGTGTGTTTCTCTTTCATTGTTGTAATCTGATATAATATCCTAATTCAGTTTGCTTTCAAATTTTATTTCTTCAAAATTTTTGCGAAATATGTAAACCAAGCTCTCCGAGATATTGCTTTGCTTACATTCAGAAATATATCCATTAATCTGAATGGTTATGGTTGCTATGTTGTCATTCTTTTCTTAACATGTTTTAATCCAGCTAACATGCCATGGCAAAAAAAATGTGCTGCGTCATTTTAATGTTGAAATCAAACGCATATTTTACAAGTGGAATGAAAGTGAAGATATTGCCGACAGCATGGAATTAGAGGTTACATGACATGGTCAGTTATTTGACTCCATTAGGAACATTTATGTAGACAATGAGCAGAAGAGGTTCGAGGTCATTAATAGAACATGGGTTAAATAATTACCACAATGTGAAGTTTAAAATTACGTTGTTAAGAGAATCATGAATATAAAATGATGCAAGATTCAATTGAAATCATATTCCTGGCGAACAAACTGGTCGCCGAAGGCGGATAGTTTAAAATAATTGGCAAAACCAGTGGACTAGTCCCCAGTACAAACCACTGAACCGATGTCGATAATTTTTATTTCATACGGGAACTTATGACGTTTAGATATGCCATCAATGGTCTCCTGCCTCCTACCACCTTCCATTTTTGAAATATATTGTAAAATAAAAATTTGGCAGAGTCCCTCAGCCTCTACAACTGCCAATTCGCCACTTTATTTAACCAAGTTGCAACCAACTAGCTATTAATATTACGGGCGAACAGTCGGTCGCCGAATGTGGCTAGTCTATATTTTTAAAATGATTTGAAAAACCAAAGGACCAATCCCCAGCGCCAACCAAAGGACCGATTTTGATAATTTTTATTTCATATCAAGGATTATGACCCCTAGAAATGCCATCAACGATTGACTATCCCTCACCACCCTCCATTATCGAGAGATATCGGAAAAACACTACTTCACTATACATTCTCAATGGGAAAAACTCTTGAGAGAGTCCCCCCAACCACTGGATCGATTTCGCCAATTTTTAGTTTATATGAAAGCTCACGACCCTATTTACATCGTAAATGGTCGCTTCTCAGTTTCAATTCTTCATTCTCGTTAAAATAAATAGCAAAAACACTACTTCATTGTACATTCTCTAGGAGGGGAAACCTTGACTGTGTTCCCAGTCTCAACAACTGGATCGATTTTACCAATTCATCTCACTTTGCAAGCACAGCCAACAAATCAGAATGCTCCACTTTTATTGTGCAAGTTTAAAATAGTATTTTT